>OX442416.1:19449529-19784529 GCA_949361645.1 Spongilla lacustris | reverse complement strand
AATGGTCACCTACGACTTTCATTAAGCAAGTTGACAGAACAGTAATGCCCAAGGAAAAGAGCTTTGAGGAAGTCTTAGTAGTAAACCTAGTTAAAAAAAGATGTTAGGAGCATGTTGTTTACATGTATTTTACACTGTACATGTACATGTATCATATGATAATTTTATCACACATAGGCAGTACAATATCCAGTATTGCACTGATTATTGTTGCTAGATCTTCATTTTCTCAGGCCACTCCATGTGTATAGGGTATTGCCATAATAACTACAAAACAGCCAGTTAATTAAGTGCTATCTCGCATCACATATGGGCATACAACTCCACACAGAAGCAGCACATGTACAACAACCACTTGCCATGTTGACAAGGTTTAGCACCCCATTGATGTCAGTGATTGAAAGCTGCCTAGTGTGTACAGGAGGGATGGGGTGGGAGGGTAAATGAGGGGTGGGGAGTTTTATGTCTGACTGCTTTCCCTTGGGGGGGGGGGGGATGTGAAAAGTTTACATAATGCCCACAGCTAATAAAAACTGTTTCACACATGCCACTCCTAATTAAATAATAGGAGGTACTTGTGCCACCACAAAGACCTGTGAGTCAAGTTCAGACTGACCTCTCTGTCCCCTTTCTCAAATGTCAACATTTGTCAAGTTAACAAACATACATTGTGATACATGCACATATACAAATAACGTTTGCAGATACTGTAGCCGAGCATTATACGATGACCACACAAAGCTTTCCTTTTGAATTGATCTTCACCTGGTGCACACATTGCTGGCATACTACACTGTTTGGCATGATGGGTCAAGTCCCTGGTCCATACCAGGTGGGCATATACATGTAGGTAGACCTCCATCCACTGAACTTGGAATCTGATTTGCTGGCAGACCAGCTGTGTAGGTGTAAGAAGAGGAGGAGGAGCAGTACATGTACATGCTGTGGTTGGACATAAATGTACATATAAATCTAACCAGAAGTAAAGCGAACTTGTGGGTTGCACAAGAATAGGTAAATTGTATCACAATTTACTAAGATATAATTATATATATATATGGGAAAGTTTACGAGAAAAGGGACCTAGCGTGTATTATAAAAAAGTATAATAAAAATGCATTCGGTTTGATTTGCTATAACCTCCGAACAGTTAACGCTATCAACTTCCTATTTTCAACACTTCCTACTGCACCATTTCTCTATGGTAAAATTCATTTTGGAGTCTTGCACTTGCTCCGTGTCAGTATTGCAACGTTCGATACCACACTGGGTTCAAACCCGCCATAACTTTCGGTAGGAGTAATCAATTCGCTTCAAATTCGGTTTGTACGTAGAGAGGTCCTATACCTATCGATTTGCTCTGTTCGTTAATTTTTATGCCATCCGTTACGGAGATACAGTTGAACAAACTACGTGCACGTTTTCCCGCTTGATTCGCGCCAATGTTATAATCCCCGCCTCCCCATACATTGAGCGGAACGCAATTTACCCAAATCATTGGCGCGAATCGAGCGCGAAAATGGGCACGTAGTTTGTTCAACTGTATCTCCGTAACGGATGGCATAAAAATTAACGAACAGAACAAATCGATAGGTATAGGACCTCTCTACCTACAAACCGAATTTAAAGGGAATTGATTACTTCTACCGAAAGTTATGGCGGGTTTGAACCCAGTGGGGTATCGAACGTTGCAATACTGACACGGAGCAAGTGCAAGACTCCAAAATGAATTTTACCATAGACAAATGGTGCAGTATGAAGTGTTGAAAATAGGAAGTTGATAGCGTTAACTGTTCGGAGGTTATAGCAAATCAAACGTAATGCATTTTTATTATACTTTTTTATAATACACGCTAGGTCCCTTTTCTCGTAAACTTTCCCATATATATATATATATGTACATGTACAGGCTTGTGAAATAGGTACATGTACTAGTTAAACAGAAGTACACACATACATGTACATATGACACCACACACCTCATGTGCTATGCATAATACCGCACACCAGACACCTCATGTGCAATGCATACACACCTCACACCACACCAGATACCTCATGTGCAATGCATACACACCACACCACACACCTCATGTGCAATGCATACACACCTCACACCACACCACACACCTCATGTGCAATGCATACACACCTCACACCACACCACACACCTCATGTGCAATGCATACACACCACACCACACACCTCATGTGCAATGCATACACACCACACCACACACCTCATGTGCAATGCATACACACCACACCACACACCTCATGTGCAATGCATACACACCTCACACCACACCAGATACCTCATGTGCAATGCATACACACCTCACACCACACCAGATACCTCATGTGCAATGCATACACACCTCACACCACACCACACACCTCATGTGCAATGCATACACACCTCACACCACACCACACACCTCATGTGCAATGCATACACACCTCACACCATACCACACACCTCATGTGCTATGCATAATACCGCACACCACAAACCTCATGTGCAATGCATACACACCTCACACCACACCAGATACCTCATGTGCAATGCATACACACCTCACACCACACCACACACCTCATGTGCAATGCATACACACCTCACACCACACCACACACCTCATGTGCAATGCATACACACCTCACACCACACCACACACCTCATGTGCTATGCATACCACACACCTCATGTGCAATGCATACACACCTCACACCACACCAGATACCTCATGTGCAATGCATACACACCTCACACCACACCACACACCTCATGTGCAATGCATACACACCTCACACCACACCACACACCTCATGTGCAATGCATACACACCTCACACCACACCACACACCTCATGTGCTATGCATAATACCGCACACCACACACCTCATGTGCAATGCATACACACCTCACACCACACCAGATACCTCATGTGCAATGCATACACACCTCACACCACACCAGATACCTCATGTGCAATGCATACACACCTCACACCACACCACACACCTCATGTGCAATGCATACACACCTCACACCACACCACACACCTCATGTGCAATGCATACACACCTCACACCACACCACACACCTCATGTGCTATGCATAATACCGCACACCCAGAGTCGGAAATAACGTGCGGTCATCGGTCATTTTCCGCACATTTTACAATAATGACCGACCAATTATGGTCTTGGGAGGACAATTTGACCGTTCATTTTTTAATACGTAATCACTACCTTGCACCACGCGTGATACAGTAATGATTGAGTTAGGCGATTTTAAAACAACCAAAAACCACTTCAGCTGTGATTATGGCTTAGTGGTTACGTAATGTTGTTTTTGCTTACCCCTACAATCTACCGCTTGAATCTACCACTCTGCTTTGCTAGTACATGTAGTAGGTAATGTGGTAATAGCCTGGGATAGTTGCACAGTAATACTTTGACCACCCATTTTAACAAAATGTCCAGTCAAATGTTCCTTTGACTGGACAAATGCCCAGCCAATATGGAGATGTTATTTCCGACTCTGCACACCACACACCTCATGTGCAATGCATACACACCACACCACACACCTCATGTGCAATGCATACACACCTCACACCACACCACACACCTCATGTGCAATGCATACACACCTCACACCACACCACACACCTCATGTGCAATGCATACACACCTCACACCACACCACACACCTCATGTGCTATGCATACACACCACACCACACACCTCATGTGCAATGCATACACACCACACCACACACCTCATGTGCAATGCATACACACCACACCACACACCTCATGTGCAATGCATACACACCTCACACCACACCAGATACCTCATGTGCAATGCATACACACCTCACACCACACCACACACCTCATGTGCAATGCATACACACCTCACACCACACCACACACCTCATGTGCAATGCATACACACCTCACACCATACCACACACCTCATGTGCTATGCATAATACCGCACACCACACACCTCATGTGCAATGCATACACACCTCACACCACACCAGATACCTCATGTGCAATGCATACACACCTCACACCACACCACACACCTCATGTGCAATGCATACACACCTCACACCACACCACACACCTCATGTGCAATGCATACACACCTCACACCACACCACACACCTCATGTGCTATGCATAATACCGCACACCACACACCTCATGTGCAATGCATACACACCTCACACCACACCAGATACCTCATGTGCAATGCATACACACCTCACACCACACCACACACCTCATGTGCAATGCATACACACCTCACACCACACCACACACCTCATGTGCAATGCATACACACCTCACACCACACCACACACCTCATGTGCTATGCATAATACCGCACACCACACACCTCATGTGCAATGCATACACACCTCACACCACACCAGATACCTCATGTGCAATGCATACACACCTCACACCACACCAGATACCTCATGTGCAATGCATACACACCTCACACCACACCACACACCTCATGTGCAATGCATACACACCTCACACCACACCACACACCTCATGTGCAATGCATACACACCTCACACCACACCACACACCTCATGTGCTATGCATAATACCGCACACCACACACCTCATGTGCAATGCATACACACCTCACACCACACCAGATACCTCATGTGCAATGCATACACACCTCACACCACACCACACACCTCATGTGCAATGCATACACACCTCACACCACACCAGATACCTCATGTGCAATGCATACACACCTCACACCACACCACACACCTCATGTGCAATGCATACACACCTCACACCACACCAGATACCTCATGTGCAATGCATACACACCACACCACACACCACACACACATAACACACGGTACACACACATAACACCCGGTGTATAAACCCACACAAAACACACATGCGTCACGTGCTCACATTAGTACAAGTACATGTGTGTGGATGGTTCATACAAATAAAGAGAAAGGAGAAAATCTTACAGTGGGTTGCAGCGTTGTTGGATGTCTGGTGGACGGGGGAGAAGTCTGCTGTTGGTCCTGGCAAACTCCAGCCTCACGGTCTGGGGACTGGCTGGATCAAACTGCACCCCCTGTGGAAGGGAGGGAGGGAGGAAGGAAGACATACCATTCTAAATGATATGTGATGTGATTCTAAAAAAATTCCATTACATACCAATAAAAAGTTTGGTGAGTGTATAATTCCATCCTCCCCTTTTGGGCAACAGTATTAATATTTGGACTCACCCTAGTCACACATGCACACATACACACATGCACACACATGCACACACATATGCACAGACACATGCACACACATGCACACGCAGATCCACTCTTATATCACATGCACTCACAAGTGAACACACCATGCACCTTACCTGCAGCTCGTCCATTGCTATAGCTATTTCCGCTTGCTTCCTGCTCTTGAAGCTCACAAATGCAATGGGCTAAGGAAGACACAACACCTCTAAAACACACAAGGTGTGGGAGAAAATTCGCAAAAAAATAAAAATAAAAATAAAAAAAGTTTCAGTTCCATTAGTGCTCTTGGTGTAGTGATTGGCAGTGCAGCAGTAAATGATGGTGTGGTGTTTATGATGGTGATGATGATGATGGTGATAGTGGTGATGATGGTGATAGTGGTGATGATGGTGATGGTGATAGGTGGTGATGGTGAGGTGATGATGGTGATGGTGTGGTGATGATGATGATGATGGTGATAGCAGTGTCCACAGTGATAGGATGATGGTAATGGTGGAGTGACAAATGGCAGACAATGCTAAACGGTAACGTTAGAATAACATTAGCAGCACTAAAATATTAAAGTGTTTAGGGTAAAAATGTTGACAAGGCTGTTCCCCCAAGGCTGTCCCGCACGTTAGGGGTCAAATTGCCACCCGAAAGCCGAATCCGGGGTCAAATTACACCCCGGGTGCTAACCAGACACTCTTCATTGCAAAAAAACGGCACCCGAAAAATATTGAACAGCCTCGTCCCGAGTCCGCTTCGCGGACGAGGCGCCTTCGGCGCCGTACTGCGCGCTTCGCGCACCACACAAACTCGCCTGTGGCCATAACCTCAGAGCACCAGTCTCCATATAAAGGCAAATGCAGTACAACATGCAACTTTCCAAGAAAGGTACAGCAAAACATGGCTGCTGTGTTGTGTGACAACAGGTCCTGATTAAAGAGACCTGAACTGAATAACAGAGCAAATCAAATGGTCATCATAGCCTTGTAGTCATGAGGCCTTGTAGTCATGAGGCCTTGTAGTCATGAGGCCTTATACGCTGATGAAGTAACAACTACTTGAGCGCTCGATTTTAAAAAATATATAACTTCAGTTTACCATCTATCATGTGCAATGCATACACACCTCACACCACACACACCACACAATGCATACACACCTCACACCACACACACCTCACACCACACACCTCACACCACACAATGCATACACACCTCACACCACACACACCTCACACCACACACCTCACACCACACAATGCATACACACCTCACACCCCACACATCTCACACCACACAATGCATACACACCTCATCCAACCCTCTGAATACATGTACATGTTTAATGCCATCTAATTGCTCTTACAGGCTGAGTAAATGTACCCCCTACCCCATGCTAAGAATCGTGGTGTGTTTGGCCCATAATGGGGGCAGGCGACAGCCGCAGCCAGGCATGTAGCAGCTGTGCCTCGTACCACTGGGCCTACAGGGACCAATGGGTGACGCTGGTCACCATTGGGTCGGCCTGTGTCCCAAACCAAGACGCTGGTCATGGTTTGGTGGCTGTCCCAGGGTAGAAGCCCGGAGGGTGTCGCCCAAGTGAAACCCCCAAAATGGTTGGCGATTAGGATATGGTTTCGTCAAAACATATGTTTACATCTGGCCTTAGCAACGTCACTATAGTCAGCTTAGTAACACTATATAACACAGAGCAACTCTCTGTATTAAACTTAGTTTTACTACCACTGTACCTAAACTTTACCATATATCTTCTACATCATGGCAAACAGATCTGGATTATCCTGAGAATGGATGCCATAGAATGAGGAACCTGTACATGTAATGAATTTTCCTTTACTATTGTCCCTCCCCTTTCAGGGTATTACACATAGTGGCTTCCATCAAGGTATAAGAGTTATGCTCAACATTTCATACACATCATCCATACATGTACATGTACATGCCTGCACAATTCACAAAATGTGTACAGCCCACCAGAATCATCATACTATCTCTCCATCCCCAAAAGATGTACCTCTGCCCACTTGAGTTCCCACACATCAAAGCAGCCAATAGTTCCATCCTTGTTCCTCTTCTCCTAGTGAGAGGGAGGGAGGGAGGAGGGAGGGAGGCCCGTGGGAAGTAATGGAGGACGAGAAAAAGCAAAAGGATACAGAGATAGGAATACACACACATGCACACACATACACACATGTACAAACACACACACACTAACACACTCATGTACATGTACACACACACACATGCACACACAATCATACACACAAAACAAACACACTCATGTACATGTACACACACACACATGCACACACAATCATACACACAAAACAAACACACTAACAAATACACACATATGCACACACACATACACACACTCACACATGTACATGTACACACACACATGTACACACACAGTGACACACACAACACACACTCACACACATACACACATGCACACTCACACAAATACACACATGCACACTCACACAAATACACACATGCACACACACACAAATACACACACATGCACACACATGTACACACACAATCATACACACAACACAAACACACTAACAAATACACACACATGTACACTCACACACACACACACTTGCACCTCCATGCTCACAAAATGGGATAGTAGCTCCGAGACATGGTGTGGTGGTGACACCAGTCTGGGATGTGGCAATGGCATGGGTATGGGACATGGACACAAAGCTAAGCTCTGCCAAGTGGGAGCACGACATTAGTCAAATTATTAATAAACATCATAAGGTGGGGAGAAGATTCACATTCTGATTGGAGTTATTTCATTTCTGATATTTAATACATTATAACGGCAGACATGTAAATTGCATCCAACCGTCCTTCTGTTTTGCCCACCTACAGTGTAGTTCAATGTATTTGCAGTCTCCTGGAGGAGTGCCCAGAGCATTGCATAGCAGCAGGCTGTACTGCAGTGATTAACAGAGAGATCACATGATCAGAGTGTGTGTGTGCATATGTGTGTGTGCATGTATGTGCATGTGTGTGTGTGTGTGTGTGTGTGTGTGTGTGTGTGTGTGTGTGTGTGTGTGTGTGTGTGTTTATGTATCACATGACACCTATATGGAATCACATGTTCATGTGCTTTATGAGGTACTATAGGGAAATCCACACACCTGATGAGGGCAGCCTGGGGTTAGTGGTGGATCACGGGAGACCTTTTAATGAGGTGTTGCCATACAGAGCTTCCATCTGGAGGGTCGCTGTCCGCTCGTACATGAAACTCAAGTAATCCGGACGAGGAGATCGCGCGACATACGTCACTGGCCGAGGGAGCTAGAAAGAATAGTTACGTAAATTGGCCTCACACGTGATATTGTACTATGAATTGGGCACATGTCCTTATATGGCTCGTCCCTTTCCCTTTGGCCTGTCCGCTTCAAAATTCCATATTGCCAACTCTGCGTGAGACGGAAGGAGCTCCCCTCGGTTTTTTCCAGCTAATTATACAGATCTATAACTAGCACAAGGGTTTCTAATGAAGCTATAACCGAATATTACCCATCTTTGCCCTCATCACATACTACTAGTATAAGCTGGAAAATGTGCGGGGGCTACTTCCGCGAAATGCGTGAGAGTTGGCAAGTCTGTTAAATTATAGAACGATAGCATTTACAAATGTGGATATGCCAGCACCCTTATGAAAAAGTAGCAACAGAAAACGCTCGTTTCCTCATATAGCGCCATATCACGTGGTCGAATGTAAAAAGTCAGTTACAGGGCCTTACTTCGCCATAAGTGTCTGTGATGCCTTGGTTTTCCTGAAATACACACGTAGTAACGTTTAATGTCCATCGGATAGACATAGACCACTCCGCGTTTGACTGACAGACCATAATCTTGAAACCAGGCTTGAAACGGCCTAGCTAGGACTTTAGAAGCTCTACATTAGTATCCCAAGCCAACGAAAACCCAAACAAAGAACATACCAAATTTGCGCGCAGTGGAGTTTGTTACTTCCAACTGGGCTAGAACTGAACGCCATAGTTTTATTGTCATCCGCGGGTGGTTTTTAATTATTTTACAACCAAACATGTACCCTGATGACCAAAAGTGCTCCAGGAACCCAGGGAAAGAAGCCTATGGGCATATAAGCTTGCTAAAAAGTTGCCTGGATCATTTTAATATCTTCTGAAATCTGTATAACTTACCTTCCTACCTTCAGTTCAGAGCAAAATGAAGAATAGTGATGAAAAATCATTATTAAAATAGCCATTTTCCATACATCTCTATGGGAATGTACTAATTCTTCTGAGGAACCCAGCAGAAGGGGCTAAAAATTACACCAACCCAGTAGAGTGAAAGGTTTTTATGCTATTTATCATTTGAGTCCTGTAAACCTTTACTACCGGCTTTCTCTGATATATGGCATTCAAAAATTAACTTTATCCCATACATTCCTATGGACGCGTGCGCGGGAAATGTGACGGACGTTTGCAAAATTGGCCAGGAATTGCTAATGAGCGTCCAAAATTTCTCGCAATGACATGGTCATCAACATGGCCTTTCATAAACAACATCAAGAGGGTGTACATATATACATGCAACATTGCTTGAAGGGGAGGAGATACCAAGGGACACACTGGTCTTTGTGTGTAGGCTTAGAAGCAGCTGCTCTATGGTCTTGTTTTTTACATCACCATCCATATACAGGATAGTGTTCAGCACCATACATATCATTATATTTTGATCATTAAATAGACCCACTCACCTCATTCTTAATGTTCACAGCAATACCAGAAGAGGAAAGGAGATGTTCCACAAAAATAGTATAACCTTCCCTTGCAGCCAAGTGTAATGGAGTATCACCATGCTGGAGTGAGTACATGAACATGATTACCAATGGTGAACCCATTTCAGGCTTGAAAAGCATGCATCATTAAACCCCCCCCCCCCCCCCCCCCCCCCCCCCCCCAATATGCCACAGACAACATGATTTGTAAAAACACAAGTGAGATCGAGAATGATTAGTGAAAGATGGCATCACCATGGAGCAATATGACACTATTTTTGGACATGCACACTGCAGAGTGAAGAGTGAGCTTGGTGGTGAAGGACATTGGAGGAAGTGTGGTGAAGTATGATGGCCAATCACATTGCATTTAGTTATTACTGATATTATCCACTCCGTTTGGTACATGCGTCCACCATCTGATAATAATTGAACAAATGTCTGTACCATGCAGAAGCTGCAATAGTGCTGCATGTTTATCATTTGAGCCAAAATGTGTAGTGGGCTGATACATGTATGTCAGCTACAGTTCATATGAAAGTGCATTTTAATATTCAATGGACCAACTCACATTATTCTTAATGTTCACATTAATACCAGGAGTGGAAAGGAGATGTTCCACACAAGTAATATGACCTTCCCTTGCAGCAAGATGTAATGGAGTATCACCATTCTGGAGTGGGTACAATATATAGTTCAGTCAACAACATATACATGTATGATGCAAACACATTGCAAGTTTAGTATCCACCGTCTGATCAGTATAGCAATGATTGAACAATATTGCAACAGTGCTGCATGTTTATCATTTGAACCAAAAAGTGTAGTGGCTGCTATGTCAGATACAGTTCCTATAACAGTACACATCTTATTTTAATATTCAGTGGACAAACTTACCTTATTCTTAATGTTCACTTCAATACCAGGAGTGGAAAGAAGATGTACCACACATGCAGTATGACCTCCCTTTGCAGCAAGGTGTAATGGAGTATCACCATACTGGAGTGAGTACAATATTTCAGTCAACATGGTGGGTGCACCGGCCGTATACATGTACATGTAGTACATGTACATGGTCATCAACATCACCTTTCACATACAATGTATAACATGATTAACATCACAAGGGTGTACACACTTAAATGCATGATACAAACATTGCTGATGAGGTTGAAGGGGAGGAGATACCAAGGGACACACTGGTTTTTGTGTGTAGGCTTAGAAGCAGCTGCTCTATGGTCTTTTTTTTTTTTTTTTACATCACCATCCATATACAGGATAGTGTTCAGCACCATACATATCATTATTACTTGATCATTAAATAGACAAACTTACCTCATCCTTAATATTCACATCAATACCAGGAGTGGAATGAAGAAGTTCCACAAAAATAGTATGACCTTCCCTTGCGGCAAAGTGTAATGTAGTATCACCTTGCTGGAGTGAGTACAATAGTCCAGTCAACATGGTGGGTATAATGTACACAATGACATCATCAACATTGCCCCTTCTAACATGAAGCCATAATATTTATTGTTATCCTTAACAAAGGGGAGGAGGATTTTACCAAATTGGCAGGACATTTGGCACAGAGTAATTGATCGGACATGAACATGAATACCAATGGTAGATTCAACACATGCCGGCATCATTACCCCCCCCCCCCCCCCACCCCATATACAACATGTGATCAGTAAAATAGAAGTGAATTGTTCTGTTGTGTTGTTTGCTGCTATAGAAAGAGAATGATGTGTGTGGAGCAATGTGACGCCATTTTTGGACATGCACACTGCAGAGTGAAGAGTGAGCTTGGTGGTTAAGGACATTGGAGGCCTGTGTGGTGAAGAGTGCTGGCCAATCACATTGCATTTAGTTATTACTGATATTATCCACTCAGTTTAGTATCCACCACCTGATCAGTGTAGTAATGATTGAACAATATTGCAATACTCAGGGTAGTTAAGGCTGCCTCATGTTAAAAATCTTGTTTTCGTGTTGTTGACACATTGTCAACATTCATGTTTGTATTTCATCATTATGACGTTATGCGGATCGTTACTTATCGATCTCCCGTTAGCGTATGACGTCTACTTTTGTACAACTTTCATACATATTATGACCCTAGATAGATCCACAGCATAACATTTGCGTTATATGCTCCCAAACCAACGATTGCCAAAAATTAACAGCAGCTGTCGAGCAGCACTAATCAGCCGCCTGGTTATTTATTAATAACCACTGTACTTGACCCGCGTATTAACGAACTTCTAAAGCGCTAGGATGAAAATGCAGCTCGAAGGTAACTTTTTTATGCTGGGCAGGTTCCTCTAGATTGATACTTATGGTTTATGACTGGGGTTTTCAATAACTGGACCGTGCATTGAAGATTCATTAGTGTTTTTGCAGCTGGTCGGCCATTTTGAACTTTGTTCATGGTTGTTGTGAATACAGCAAGCCAATTATTAAAATTCCCCAGTCGGCATAATACGTGCAAACATATGGGGATTTTAAATACCCCATTAATTTTCTAAGACACGGATCGCAACACCCTGGCATACAGCCGTAATTGGTTATATCGCCGTATTCCAAGCGGTTACCTACCGCAGGGTGGTTTTCTAATCATAGAACGTTACAAATAGTTGGAGCAGTGTATAAAATACACTCGTTTAAAGTTTCTATCATAGGGGACGCTTCTTGCGTGAGATTTGACTTTTTGTACATAGTCGCCATTTTTTTATGACGTAAATTCATTAAGTGGCAGCCTTAAGTACGCTGAGTAGTGCTGCATGTTTATCATTTGAACCAAAAAGTGTAGTGGCTTGCTATTTCAGCTACAGTGCATATAACAGTGCATATCTTATTTTAATATTCAGTGGACCAACTCACCTTATTCTTAATGTTCACATTGATACCACAAGTGGACAGGAGATGTTCCACACAAGTAGTATGACCTTCCCTTGTAGCCAAGTGTAATGGCGTATCACCACACTGGAGTGGGTACAATAGTTCAGCCATCATTGTTTACATGTATCTACACATTTACATGCAGGAGATACCAAGGGACACACTGGTCTTTGTGTGTAGGCTTAGATGCAGCTGCTCTATGGTCTTGTTTTTTTCATCACCATCCATATACAGGATAGTGTTCAGCACAATACATATCATTATTACTTGATCATTAAATACAACAATTCACCTCATCCTGAATGCTCACATCAATACCAGGAGTGGAAAGGAGACGTTCCACACATGTAGTATGACCTTCCATGGCAGCAAGGTGTAATGGAGTATAACTATAAAACTGGAGTGGGTACGATATATTGTTCAGTACAGGATAGTGTTCAGCACCATACATATCATTATTACTTGATCATTAAATAGACCAGCTCACCTTATTCTGAATGTTCACATCAATACCAGGAGTGGAAAGGAGATGTTCCACACATGTAGTATGACCTTCCCTTGCAGCAAGGTGTAATGGAGTATTACCATACTGGAGTGGGTACAATACATGTAGTTCAGTTAACATGGTGGGTACAATTTAATGTACTAACATATCATGTACTACATGCACATGTAGTACATGATATGCTACAGTTTCAATTACAGTGCACATCTTTTTTAATATTAAGTAGACCAACTCACAGAATCGGACTTAATGTTCACATCATAACCAGGAGTGGAAAGGAGATGTTCCAACCAAGTAGTATGACCTTTCCATGCAGCATAGTGTAATGGATCGTGCTTCTGGAGTGGGTACATGTTTGTATTTCAGTAAAAATGGTGGGTACAATGTACATCATCAACAATGTAGATGGTTATCAACATGCCCCCTCAAAATATGATGCCTCTAATTCAAGAACTCACATGCATATATGTAAAAAGATGTATATATTGTGTTCATTAATAAAGGGGAGGAGGAAGAGAAGGTTAACATGTTCATCACAGCTGCAGGGATAGTTTTTGATGAGCGATGAGCTTTGTCCTATTGGCTTCAATGTATTGTGGACAGCTGTGCAGTTATTCATACTCCCCTCCTCCTAGCCTAGCTGGGGCCCAAGGTTAAAGGCTGGGCCCTAGTGCCCAGACTTCACAGTTTGCACACAATATCGTACCAAATGCCAGCAAGGCTGTGAGGGAGACTAAGAGAAATCATGGATTTACCGCCAAGTTTGAAACAGGGCGTGGGCAAAAATAAAAGCCTTTCCTCCATACTGTAAAATGGCATGCCAAACAGTTTTATCAGACCAGTCAGATCAATTAATTCATGTACTAATATGGATCAGTCGAATTGAATATCTACAACTCACCAAGGACTTAATCTTCATGTCAATACCAGGAATAGAAACGAGACGTTCCACACAAGTTTTATGATCTCCCGTCATAGCAAGGTGTAATGGAGTACTACCATGCTGGAGTGGGTAGTTCAGTACATATGTACATGTACATGTAGTATATAGTCTAATGGCTAATTGCATTTATACAAACATTGCTGATGGTTTGAAGGGGAGGAGATACCACTGCAAGGGCCACACTGGTCTATGCAGTACGACCATGTGGGTAGGTACAGTAGTGTTCAGCCCCATACACGTGCATATCATTATTACTTGAACATTAAATAGACCAACTCACCCTATCCTCAATGTTCACATCAATACCAGGAGTGGAAAGTAGATTGTCCACACATGTAGTATGACCTCCCATGGCAGCAAGGTGTAATGGAGTATGACAATAATACTGGAGTGGGTACAATAGTTCAGTCAACATGGTGAGTACAATGTACACATGTACATGTAGTACATGGTCATCAACATGGCCCCTCCAAGTATGAAGCCACTCATGCGATCAGGTCTAGTATGCAGTATGTGTGAATTGAAAGTGAAGGTTTTGGTGGAAACTATGAATCCCTACAGAATTCTAGGTTCTAGTCCATCTTTCAAGGACAGTGGTGACTTCTGCAATTCACGACACACAAATAAAAATCAGCTGGCCTGTGTGCACCAATGGCTAGACTGACCTGAGCTCATCCACTCGGCCATTAAATACTCCATCCCCACCCCCTACATGCCACAGACAACATAATTTAGTAAGTGGGTTGTTTACTGCTATGGAGGAAATGAGGTATCATCAATCCACCCATTAGGTGGGACATAAACATTTCCATCAAACAGTTTAACAGCACTATTGATAGCTCATGGAACATCAGCATTTCCTTTGAATATGAATAAAGAAGGGTAGGAATGTCCATCAGAACTGACAAATAAAAATAATGTGATATGCTCTAGCCGCTCTCCAGTTAAGCATGATAGTATTTGCATTGCATTCAGCAATGACTTTTCTGCTCTGCCGACGTTACGTCGAAACACACAAATGTTTCATCAAGATTGCCAATGCTGGTGGACACATCAATATATACCATATAATACCCTGGAGCACTCTAGTGCTGCATGTTTATCATTTGAACCAAACGGTGAAGTGGCTTGCATCTCAGCTACAGTACCTATAACTCACCTCATTCTTAATGTTTACATCAATATCAGTAGTGGAAAGGAGATGTTCCACACAAGTAGTATGACCTCCCTTTGCAGCCCAATGTAATGGAGTATAACCACCCTGGAGTGGGTACAATAGTTCAGCCAACATGGTGGGTGTGTACACTTGTACATGTAGTACATGGTCATCAACAAGGCCCCCAGGTTCACTATGGTATCTAGCTAATATTCCCATATCTCGTTGGGTTCAAACTCCTCATATCTTTTGCCTAGAGCCAATTCCATACATATGTGCATACATGGTTAATGTTTTAAAATTGGTTAAAATACATTTTTCCTCTGGGGATCAGACCATATTCATATGAGTTACTGTAAGGTCTAGTAGTTTGTTCATCTGAGAATAGTCTTGTACAAATGCCTAGACTGACCTGAGCTCACCATTCAGCCAATAAATGCCCCCAGCATACACTTACTAAAAAAATATTAAATTCTCCTGAACCATTTAATCTGTGATCATGGGAATCAGATTTTCACATCCAGCCACTATTCACAGAGTTGTACACAACATGATAAATAAGTGCAAACAAAGATTTGTAAGAAATAACCTATAAACGGTTTAAAACAACATTTTGTAGAACAACTTCAGTACAGAATGAAGTTGAGGGCTCAAATATACACTCCTTGAAGTTACCTATAGATGCATGTGGCAAATTCGTTGGCATAGATCATATTGTTGGTGAGGAAATAGAAGAATATAAACTCTTATCAAACAACGACACATTGTATAATTCTCTAATTGATAAACCGGCGGCAACATTCAATGAGCCGGCAGGGACACAGTGGTTTATGTGTATTGTTTAATACATCACCATCCATATACAGGACAGTTTTCAGCACCATACATATCATTATTACTTGATCATTAAATAAATAAACCAGCTCACCCCATCCTTAATGTTCACATCAATACCAGGAGTGGAAAGGAGATGTTCCACACATTTTGTATGTCCTCCCTTCGCAGCAAAGTGTAATGGAGTATAACCCTCTTCACCATAGTGTAATTGTGAATAATCATCCTGGAGTGGATACAGTAGTTCAGACAACATGGTGGGTATAATGTACATGTATGTGTGATATGTAATTGATATATAATTTATTGTAAACATTACTAAAGGGAAGGGGGAAGAGTAGTATATTATTGTAGTAGGTACAAAGATGGAGGCTTTAGTGAGAGGATGTGGTGGGAGCAGTCTAGGAGGTGAAGGCCTCCACATGGCAGCAGGCTAGGAGGTGAAGGTCTCCACATGGCAGCAGGCTAGGAGGTGAAGGTCTCCACATGGAGCAGGTTAGGAGGTGAAGGCTTCCACATGGCAGCAGGCTAAGAGGTGAAGGTCTCCACATGGAGCAGGCTAGGAGGTGAAGGTCTCCACATGGAGCAGGCTAGGAGGTGAAGGTCTCCACATGGCAGCAGGCTAGGAGGTGAAGGTCTCCACATGGAGCAGGCTAGGAGGTGAAGGTCTCCACATGGAGCAGGCTAGGAGGTGAAGGTCTCCACATGGCAGCAGGCTAGGAGGTGAAGACCTCCACATGGCAGCAGGCTAGGAGGTGAAGGCCTCCACATGGCAGCAGGCTAGGAGGCGAAGGTTTCCACATGGAGCAAGCTAGGAGGTGAAGGTCTCCACATTGAGCAAGCTAGGAGGTAAAGGCCTTCACATGGAGCAGGCTATATAGGACCCCAGAGTCTAGTCTGGTCTATTTAATAAGCACTCAACCAGAATTATTTTAATTGCTCAGCAATTGGTTCTCCCACCCATGCAGGAGTGGTTTTAGACCTACCAGGATCATTTCTATTTTGGCATCTAAGAAGAGTCGGTATAGGAAAGCGGACCCCGAAGCTGTCCGATTTGCCAAACGAGTGCTTCTAAACAAAACTACCACCAAAGGTATGTAATCCCTTACACACATCATGCATGCACTTAATTTTGTGAATCCTAAAGATTAATGATCCATGTGCATCTTCAGTAGTAACTAAAAATAGATCCCAGCTCTGGTGACCCCAATTTTTGTGAGATCATTTTTTGTTTAAATGCATAATTATATATATACTATCTGATGTACCTATGACTTCGCTATTAAACACTGCATCATGCCCTATTAACACCTGGGCATGCATGATTCAGCACTTTTTGTGCAAATGTACATCTATTAGTTGTTAATAACTGAAACCATTTCCTTCCCCCATATAGGTACTCCCTGTATGAACCCAACTCTCATGTACTAGTGGTGGTCTTGAAAAAGCTATTCTTAGGAATGGTAAGCTGTTAGGTGCAGAAAATGATGCCCCCACCACCACTACCCTCCAGCAGTGCTGCCCCCACCACCACTACCCCAGCAGTGCTGCCCCCATCACCATCTCCATGGCTGCCATGGGAGACCAGTAACATTTAGAGTAACTATCGATAAGCTTTGTCCGTACCGCTTACCGGTTATCCGATACCGTTAAAAGCAATCGGTAAGTGAGATACTTTCTTATTTATTACAGCTCAGTAAGAGGTAACTTCTAACCGAATATTATCGGTAACACTCGGCTTTCTGATAGATTTTTTGTACTGGCCTTCCAAATAATTATTCACGACAACATGTGGTCATAATTAACCGAATTAGTGTTATGAAAATTTACTAGGGGAAATTTTCGCATTACAACATGAGTACATGTTTCACTGTGACGTCAGAGCAACGAACTGTGCGTTTGCGGACACACCAAACCGATATACATCAATATACGGTCCGCTGGAATTACAGAGACTTGACGTTTTTAACTAAATAAGGTTACTAGATAAGAAACAACACAGGCTAAAAAAAACGCTTCGTCATCACAAAAACCCAGGGTCCATATGATCAAGTTGCAATTCAATGCAGCTTCCTTGCAAAATATTATTCCGAAGGAGATTATTGGCCATTGAAGGCCAATGAAAGTACGAAATTAAATGGACAGGTGGACCAAGGACCATTAATAGTCCGCACACAACACTTGGGAACCCATCAATAACCTTGCAGGCTATGAAGGAATGCATGCAAGGAACTAATAAGGAAGGCCACAACCTACTGGATCACGGATGCCAAATGATACTAAGATGCCAACAGGTATACCCTTTGGACACGCCTATATACCTTAGTGGTAATCATTACCGTTCAGTAAGAAAGCTTATCGGTAAGTTTTTTATCGATAGGCGTAGAGTAATTTCAGTAAATATTCGATAATAGGTGTTTACTTACTGATAATTACCGATAAGCTCAAAACCTTATCGATAGTTGACCCTAATACATGCCAATGTCGGAATCATAAGTGTCCTAAGCTTTTTTTCACCAAAAAATACGTGGTTATTTGTTCGCCCGCTACCAAAGCACTGCAAAGTATGGGGCAAGTAAGATTGTACTTACTGAGATAAAAACGAAAATGGCTAGTTTGTCCACCCATAGATATGATGCATGTACAAATGCTTTCGAATGCGAACTAATCACACCAAAAATGTTAATAATGGAACTCAAAATACATCAACTACTGTTTACGTGAAAAACAAAAAGATCTTGAGATTTGACCATCCTCAAACGTTTGGCCAACAAGTCGAAGAACGTTGTTCTTGCATTTGGATGTTCGGTAATTTGGATTGTCATAGCAACGGCTACGTCATCATGATAAAACGCGTACGTGAGGTTTGTTTTAGTGTGTCTGTCAGTCTTTGCTTAAGCGAAAAGGCTACCACCGCAATAATAATCTCAGGGTAATGAACGAGATGGGCTGGAGAGCGATTAACGACAGATTTTAGACGTACTTCGTAATGAGTCCTTTCCTACTGAGATGGCTTTACCTTCGTTTTAGACACATTGTCCATACTTCACAACCTTAGCCGCGCACGCACAATCAAGCACCAGGCTCCTCTCTGTAGTGTGGAATGCTATTGGAATCTAATTACCGTGACGTCACGCGAGCTCTCGATTCTGATTGGAGCGCCAACATTCCGGCGCAACTTCGTTCGACTTGTTGGCCGGCCAGACCTATGCTTACGTACGTTTGGGTCTGGGTACGAAACTAAATGGTGGTGTTGCAAAGTGAAAAGCGCGGAAACAAAATTGGACCGGGAAAATAGGCCTATATTTAGCACATTCCTCAGCATACTCTATTTTAGAAAGTGTGTGCTAATTTTCCCAGTCTAATTTCTGTCAAATCATGTTACCGTGCTTTTTACGACAGGTGCCATAGTACAGTTCAATCCTATTATATGCCACAAAATTTCTCCTGCTTACCTTAGAGTGTACAGAATTTACAGATACTCCACTTTCGATCAACCTCGCCACCTGGCTAATATCACCTCTCTTTGCCGCATCTCGAAGCTTCTGTTCTTCAACATATGAACGTCCAGCTGCAGTACCTATATGTAGTTTTGAAACCATGCATAGATCATATTCACTTTACGTATGAGTCAGTAATGCGCCTATCATTGTTACGAGACCCGGCCCCCCAGGATTACAGGTGGGGGTTTGACGCGTGAATATCATTACTGGGCCACACATTAACATTTGGCAAAGTCCCGGTAGGGCATTTGGCCTTTTCTAAAACCATTCACGTAGCGAAGACGTTAATAAAGGCCAAATCCCTCCCAATGCACCTACATGTAGGTGCAAGGTGGGGTGGAGGAAGGTCCAGGTTCAATACACCGCACGATAAAATACATCAAAAATAGGCCTAGGCCTACATCATACAAACACTGACAATATCGTACCGATCCCTAAATTCTTCACAAGCTTAGCGAACATCGTCTTTCCATAGAGCGTACCAATACAGCTGAACACAGTACAATCGGTCCGATCGGGAATGACTCGGCCCACCTATTAGTTGTCACACTTTTATCGCGTGATTTAGGGGGCTTATCCAAAAAAAAATATCGTCATTATGACGCTAACGTATTAAACCCCCCCCCCCCCCCCCCCCCCCTTCCCCTCACCTCTTAAGTTTTTGACCAACTCATCTTTCACTACTCTTCCTACAAGTGTAGTTTGATTAGACATAACTGCTGCCACTGGAGTCTGCACGTTCATAGTAGCCTAGTGTATTATTTGTTACAGTGACCATTTCATGGTTGTACATGTATGAATATTTAAACGTAATCATACTCATCCCTGCCTTGTCTGCTATGCACAATGTAGCAAGCTTGTGATATATTTTACAGGACTGGACACAACTGCAGTTTGGCCTTTAACTCTTTGAGTGCTGGGTGTGTATAATAATAATATAACTATGTACTTGTATTTAATATGTACTCAAGTACATGTATACCGTACTTGTATAATTTAATGTTGGACGGAATTCAAAGAGTTGTACTACGTCTGAGAATTAGTTTATGTAGCATACTCCTCTTCTTCCTCCTTCATTCATTGCACCCATCTTCAAGAACGTTAACAACATGCATGCATGGAGTTATCATCGTACTTCCATTTACATATATATGTGCTATCATGGACATTGGATGCTCTGCAAAGGGTTAAATATACAAAAAATAATACATAATACAAATGGGTTAAATAATACAAATGTTAGAACTTGTAAATGCCATGCAATTTTCTCTTGTGCATAGATTTGCTCATGCATGGAGTTGCAAAGCCTGAACAAATTCTTTTAGAAGCACAGCATACAAGCCAGTAAACCTGCAGGCAAAAATGCACAAGCCAATCTCTATACAGAATACCGGTACTCTACATGCAATCATTTCTCACTCAAAATTGGTTTGTGATGGGAAATTCGGCTTGTGCATAGAAGTCTGGCAGTGCATTACAAGTGGCTAGGTGCCTGGGCCAGGATTTTGAAAGCAGGGGTCAAGTAGCCTTCAATTTTGTGTTCCATCTGATCAAATATTGAGTTGTTAATTCACTTTAGTTTTACATGGAAAAGTAGAGAAGTCAAACACATTCATCCAATATCTCCTCCCCATTCCTTCTCATCCCCTATCTGGTTCCACAGGCCGATGCAAATGGTCGGGCCGGTAGGGCTTTAGCCCGACCACTAAAAGAAAAAAAAGGAAGAGGTCCAGTACACATGGTGGTGTGTGGGGCAAGTAAGTATGAATACACCAAGCACGTTATTTGCTTTAATTTCTTGAACTCAGGTTTTTTTCTCTTAATTTTGATCGTTGAAAGCCCTATATATATATAAAATAATATCCATGATTGTGCCCAATTCTAAACATGCTGGTATTGCAAAGCTGTAGTATTTTACATGTATGTCAAACCATGAGGCTCAATGTCTCCACTGCTGTACCTCTTCCTGCATACTATCATCCAATCCAGTCTGCAGTCCAAGATGGTCAAGTCTTGTGAGTGTTTGTGCATGAGGAATTATATTTGTGAAGGTTTGTGCTTGTGTGAATGTGTGCGTGCTTTTGTGAGTTTGAAGTGTGCTTCTGTGAAGTTCAAAGTACTTGCATTTGGGAATACTTTAGCTTGTGTTATTTTTAAGGGTGTGGCATATTTGACAAATGTTGTATAACATGTTAGCAAGGATGAAGTTTACATCATTAGATTATTTTGACCCCACCCTCTCCAATAATTTATTGTTCATGCATGCACGCCTCCCCCATACTGACAGTGGAGTGGGCTCAGGTGAAGGTGTACCAAGCCCACAGGGATGAGGTGATGCAAGTGGCTTACTCCAAATATGGTGCACCTGTGATATGGAGCACTTCTGTTGGTAGATATAGAGGCATCTTTGTTCATCACACTATACCACACCTGCCTCACACTTCTATCTACATTAAAGTAGGTCACACTCCCTCCCTCCCCCCATGGTATGCTCTCCTCACTCACTCTCCTAGCTACATGTATATTAGAGGCAGTTCTCCTAGTATCCATGGTGATGGAGCATATGATCCCTCCCACCCCCTCACAGATGGCACAGCTCTGATATGGGACCCTGACACCGGGTCCCCATTCCTCATGTACAGCAGCCACAGTGGTGCAGTGAACTGCATCTCCTTCCACCAGAGGCCTGCACCGTGTCACGTGACTGCTTTGGCCACATGAGGAGGTACCTGCCTCCTGTGTCTGTGCTACCATGGCAACTAAGTCTTTATGATACGATGGTTGCGTTTTCAAAGTTTATGAATAATTTCACATTGAAGTAATTGGTCATCCTATCATGTACATGTTTGTATGCAAGTGTACATGTGTACATGTAGTATAAAAGTGGGAAGAGAGCTGACTTAATCTCACTACCTCCTCAGTCTTCACTACCCTCCTCACCCCTCCCCTCAGAGACACAACTTCCCTGGGGAGGAGAAATGTTTGTCAGATGAACAGCAAGAGGACCCTGCAGTAGAGGAAGGTGTGGAGTGTGTGTTTGCATCCTGTGGTGATGAAAGGTAAACACA
This sequence comes from Spongilla lacustris, assembly GCA_949361645.1. NCBI lineage: Eukaryota > Metazoa > Porifera > Demospongiae > Spongillida > Spongillidae > Spongilla > Spongilla lacustris. The sequence goes on along the minus strand of OX442416.1, from coordinate 19,761,510 downwards.
CCTGCATGCTTCCAACACATGCCCCTCCCTCCCAGGTCTACATCCTTCTGTGACCTTGGTGAACTCCCACTGTCGAGGCTACAAAGGTCCCCATCCCTCAACCAGCACTTATGGAGCTTCTACCCACACACACATCATGCTACACACACACACACACACACACACACATACACACAAACACTGTCACAAAGATTGGCTGCTCAATGCACAGCAGCTGGTCACAGCCTCCTGGGATCGCTCTGCACGTCTGTGGGACTCTGAGAAGGGACAAATGATCCACTCTCTGGAAGGTAAACAGCTCTTATATGGGACCCTGACACCGGGTCCCCATTCCTCAAGTACAAGGTAGGTTAGTGAGCAGTTCTTCAGAGCTAGCATTGGATCCGTAGGTATATCCAGGGCCACACAGCTGTCATACACTTCTTTCTCTTTCCCCTTAAAGTGGATGTCTTACACCTTCCTTTACAATTCATAGTGTAATGATTTGTGAGGGGTGCGGTTTAGACAAAAGACAAAACCAAGCATTTTCAAGACCACCCCTCAACAAAATCATTACACAAATAAATCACTGTCTGAATTATTGAAAGCCGAGACACTCTCTACCAGCTAGGGAGGCAGAGCTTTACCCGAGCCCCTTGGAAACCTTAGTATCAAGATCAATGAGTAGATGACAGAAGAACATATGTATGGCATCCCTTTTACACCATCTCTCTCAACTGTCAGTATCGTTGGGTGGCCCGTATATAATCCGGCGGCCCTATTGGCCTAAGTGACAGTGGAACCACTGTCTGATCCCCTTTGTATAATCCACATCCTTGGCACAGTCCTCTTCTCCATTCTGTCTTCCTCGCATGTGCACTCTCAGTGGAGGTAGGTCACATTCCTTAGCTGACAGTTTCCACTGGATATGTGAACCCTTTTCTCCCGCATTTGACTCTGAGGGATGTAGTGCAACTGGGTATCCCTAAAAGGGAACACACTTGTAGTACACCTAGCTCGATCACCAGCAGATGTTGAGCTGGGCTCGCCCCAAACCTAAACCTAACGTTGGTAGGAGAGCCAAGTACATGTAGGGGTCAGAACTCTGCTTGAAAAGTCTCTTGGCAATTATTTTTCGCCGACTCTGCCTTCCCCATTTGATTGGCTGTGGTTCAAGAAGCCTGAAGAAGGCTCTAAACACTTCACTGTAACAGTTTTGAATTGCGGGGACAACACTCGATCCAGTGACGGCAATGTGGTATTGCATGCCTATAATGGTTTAATTTTAAAGCTCCTTCACTGTGTCTGAACATAATCGGATGGTGTATGGAAAAATGATTTGTAAAAAATAGGTGTGAAATCAAAGGTTCAAAAATGGTATTTGTGTCAATTCCCCAAAACACGCTGCACATACATGGGAGTCGATTTCACTTTTTACCAGTACTCTATGTTGACATCATACAGTAATACGCCTTTAATTATTAATAATCAACCAACCACTCTAGCAATTGTCTAATTTATACAGAAGCTATGTTTGATGGTGACAAGATGGAACAGAAAGAGAGAAATTGGAATGATAAAAAAGGAATGATATATGAAAGGATTTTGAATTCTGCTTGTAAACTAAGCATCCAGCCACCAGACCAGATCACCTACACTGCTCCAATGTAATGACTGATCCAAGTCACTGGGACTAAAGGTGAACCTACATGTATATACAATGAACTAAATTTTAGACACCTCTCTTGATCTCTGTTGGATTGATTAGATAGTTGCGGATGTGATGCTAATTGCATGTAACAAAGCCTGCCTTGCCTCTGTACCTAGTCTCCACCACCATACCATCCTAACTCTGCACACTTCACATCATTCGTCCTTCCTCTGCTGGCTTTGCTGATGCTCCAGGTGACATGCTTTCTATGATGTATGACTGAAGGATTGCACGAATTTATGTTAACCCTGAGTTAACAGCGAGGAGGGGGAGGAGGAATTGAGTGGAACTTGAGTAGAAGAAAATGATATCTCAGGACACGATCCAAAGGACCTTGCTTGGTAACTAAGACCACATGATGTGACATATAAAAGGCCAGTCATAATCACCTGAATTGTTAGTACCAATGTCACCATGGACTTGGGGGTGTTAAGTCAGGCAGTGATAATTATTCAATGAAAAGGGTGTTTTGTTATTTGCAAATAATGGTAATGTTTCTTGCAAATGTTTCTATGGGGTCTTAACTTAGTCCCTCAGGGAAACACTCATGTTGCAGCTGTAGATCCAAACGTAAGTGCATTAGAACATTAGATTGGGTTCTGACTTGTGTGCATGATCATGTTATGTCGTGTATTTGATGATGTCCTAACCATGTGGGATTGGGAGGCATAGAGAGGTGATGAAAAAACAGACTTTTAAATGTGAATGGTCCTATGTTTTTGTGCGAAGGTTCTAACCACTTTTGAATATGAATGGAAGGGAGGAGGATATGAAATGGTGGAGGGGAATTAAAACAAATATGTATGCCAGGATGTGATCCAAGAAATTTGAATTCTGCTACATGTACATGTAGGTATATCTAAACAGATAGACTAACTGACATGGAGCAGACATAGCTCTGTGGACTTGGGGGTGTTACAATGAATGGCTAACCCAGAAGCCACCTGTGGGAATGTCCCCAGGCTCATAGCTCTCCACGTGCAGTCAGTGGTATGCATCGCCAGCCCAACTCAGCACACTTTGGATCAATTCTAAAGTGTTTCCTCCGCTCAGCTGCCTTTGCTGAACTGAAGACCCTAGCTGGTACATGTACATGGCCCGCTTCCAACATAAATCATAGATGTAACAGTGATGTCAAAGGTACATGTAGCTGAGGTACCACAATCCCAATTCGTAACAAGGATGTCTGCTCATTACGTTCTTGAATTACCTTCACAGCCAATCAACCTCTATAGGTGCTCGCTGTAAAAGGTGCTGTAAGTCGGCCGCATTGTGAAGTGTTTGTACCTTGCATGGAGTTGTCCTTGTGGTCACGGTGTACCATGGGCAAGGGGAGCCATCTTGCACAAATCAGCACACTGACAAAGAAGAGTAAAGGCCACACATGAGGATCAACTGATCCAACTTGAAGAAGTTGGAACAGAAGAGCTTTAGCTTCAACATGCTTCCTCATGATAAAGGGAGAACAGAATGCTTGGACAATGTTTCATAGCTAGCAAAACAAGCAGCTTGAAGACTTTACATTTGAGCTAGTTGATGATCCTCTTGTGGCCTTGACCTCTTTGGGAGTTTCTGCAATCTGTTCCATCGATATCTTGTTATAGCAAAACCTATATCACTCATGTCCAAACCCTTGGTACTATTTGATGCAGACATCTGAAAGGTGTTTTGCCGATGCACTGATGTGGACATTTTTGATTTTACTTGGCAACAAGCCAATGCAAGCTCAGCTGCCTGAGCAGAGGAGTTCTTGGACAGTGTTCTTTAGTTCATCATTCGTCTGTTGCATTCATATTGCATTCGTGAGCTCCTACAGTATGGTTCATCACTGATTCACCGCCTATTTTTAAGTTGCACCAGCTGATGCTGTTTCCCAAGAAAACAAGTTGCAAGTATGATGTATACGTGAGTCTATTTGATTTTGGACCAGTACTGCATCACACACACACATTTTATAATCAACTAACCACTGTTACTAACCACTGTAACAGTGGTCTTATGAATGTTTAATCAACTAACACTCACAGTACTATGTGCTATTCACAAGTTATGTTTGATGGTGACAAGATGGACAAGATGAGTCAATTTTAAAAGTCAAACAAATTTATCCAAATTAATTCATACAAAGTCCACGCCTCCTTCTGAAAAGCGATACTTTCCTACCGATCTCCACAGCAAGTGAAACTGAAGAGGTCAAAACAACACTATAGGTACTCACCTGTATTCATACAAAAAAAAAATTGGTAGCTTAATTGCAAATTGGTATCATAGCCTTGAACATCCAACCTGACCAGCAGTTGTTTACTATGGTGCATTGTTTTAAAGTTAATGTACTCCGTTCAGAAGTCGATGCTGAATCTAAAAATCATGCATGATATCATCATGAGATAAAATCATTTATCTCCTAGCAGTATTCGTGGTAGTTTCGTACCCAGACCCAAAATACGTAAGCATTTGGTCTGGGTACGAGAAAAGGGCCCCCCCCCCCCCTACATAGACCGCCACTGGGAGTGGCACTTGAATATAGGGGAGCTGCTGTTCAGTTGATGATCTGAACAGATTGGGCCCGTTTCATAAGCCAGCTCCCGTATTTCATCAAAAGCTTCAGCGCGGAAGGCTCTCCTTCACCCTTGTTGACACGTCTACGACCTTCCGCTGTCTATTCCACACACCCCCCCCCCCCCCCCCCCCCCCCAACCAATCTTTTATACGTTCCTACGCCGCCGCCGGAAGAGAAGTCCCTACCACCCACGCAAATGTGGGTGTGGCGGCATGTCACACGATAAACACATCAATGTAAACAATGGCGTAACGCGTGTTAATCCTATGGAAAGACGATGTTCGCTTTGCTTTTAAAGAAAACTTTCGGATTCGGTACGATATATTTAACGTATGATGTATAGACCTATAGTATTTTGATGTATCATCGTGTGGTGTAATGAACTTGGAGTTGTACGCGGGATACGCCTCCCCCTACCCCACCCTGCATCTAGTCTCAGTTTTCGTATCACCTAGTCGTGTTCGCGTATACATACTCGTTACTGACTCGTACATGTACGTAAAGTGAATATGATCCCTAGTATGCTGTCATAACTTCAGGTGGAGAACACTCAGAACAGGAGCTTCGTGATGCGGCTGAGAGAGGTGATATTGGCGAGGTGGCGAGGTTAATCGAAAGTGGAGTATCTGTAAATTCAAATCACGGGGTAAGCAATAATTGTACAAGCACATTTCTGTACTCTGCCTATTGCCATGAAATCCTATATCTACGTGTATTACTGGTACTGCTGTTGACATGCGAGGCAGAATAAATTAGTTTATATTTTAAAAGGTTGAGAGATATGTATATGAATAGTTTGTATTAGAACATGAGGGAGGGGAGTGGCCATGCCTGAGGGCTATGTCAAGGTTGTACAGTGTGTCTACTTCAAATGCAGGCTAATGTTTGAGGGAACCATATTGATGTACATGTACATTGTACCCTCCATGTTGACTAAGCTATTATACCCAGGGCGGTGATACTCCATTACACCTTGCTGCAAAGGGAGGTCATACTACGTGTGTGGAACATCTCCTTTCCACTCCTGGTATTGATGTGAACATTAAGGCTAGGGTGAGTTGGACTGTTTAATGGTCATGTACAACTGTAGTAATGATATGCATGGTGCTGAACACTATCCTGTATATGGATGGTGATGTAAACAACAAGACCATAGAGCAGCTGCTTGTAAGCCTACACACAAAGACCAGTGTGTCACTGCCGGTCCATTGAATGTTGCTGTATAACAGTGTAGTTGTTCGTTAAGGTTTTTATTGTTGGTTCATATAAAGCTAGTTGCTATAGAAACCTTATATACCACTACTGCAGGGTGTGAAACCCAATTGACCAATTAAAAATAATTATGGATGAGCACTTATTAAACTCTTCGATGATGATGGTGTTAGCGGTTACTATCTTTTGATTATTGTTAAAGGGGATAAGTTAATACCAAATAGATGACATACATTTAAATATACGTTCTGTTGTTCATGATAATTTAGGTAAACCAGGTCAAAAATATTTTCCCTTTGTTTTATGTATTTTTTTATTTATTGCGAAAGCTCAAAAAAACGAAAAAAATAAACATACTTCAGATATTATAAATAAAATCATTCCATATTTTAATCCTTAGTCTGCTGGGTCCCAGATGTTGACCAGCACCTGCTGCCATGTGGAGACCTTCCCCTCCTAGCCTGCTGCCATGTGGAGATCTTCCCCTCCTAGCCTGCTGCCATGTGGAGACCTTCACCTCCTAGCCTGCTGCCATGTGGAGACCTTCACCTCCTAGCCTGCTGCCATGGGGAGACCTTCCCCTCCTAGCTTGCTGCCATGTGGAGACCTTCACCTCCTAGCCTGCTGCCATGTGGAGACCTTCACCTCCTAGCCTGCTGCCATGTGGAGACCTTAACCTCCTAGCCTGCTCCATGTGGAGACCTTCACCTCCTAGCCTGCTCCATGTGGAGACCTTCACCTCCTAGCCTGCTCCATGTGGAGACCTTCACCTCCTAGCCTGCTCCATGTGGAGACCTTCACCTCCTAGCCTGCTCCATGTGGAGACCTTCACCTCCTAGCCTGCTCTAGTCTGGGGACCAGACCATATATGAGAATATGGGTCTGGTGGCGTCCCACAGAAGGTTATGTGCCAGGTGCCTCAAAATGAGGCAGTACCGCAGGAATGCTAATTAGCGTCATTGTTATGTGTAGTGTGGGCGTTTCAATCATGGCGACGGCGAGTCGGCGACAGGTTCGATTATCCTTTAGACCAGACAAGCAAAAAGCTAAGCGTAACGCTTAGAAAAGAGCAGCGCGGCGCAGTACAGAGCATAACAGCTGGAAACGACACCTTTGTATCGCTACCAATAGGCGGAGGAAAATCGATGTGTTTTTTTGCACTACTCCATTGCGATTGTAATATCCCCACTCTTAGCCCGATAAGAACGCCCACAATAAGCTGCAATGAATAAAATACGTTAATCAGCTAGCAGGATAATTACATTCCTCTGGCACAAAACCTTCTATGGGACGCCTATAATGGTCTGGTCCCCAGACTAAGCCTGCTCCATGTGGAGACCTTCACCTCATTACCTGCTGCCATGTGGAGACCTTCACCTCCTAGCCTGCTCCATGTGGAGACCTTCACCTCCTAGCCTGCTCCATGTGGAGACCTTCACCTCCTAGCCTGCTCTAGTCTGGGGACCAGACCATATATGAGAGTATGGCCCGTCCCACAGAAGGTTTTGTGCCAGGTGCCTCAAAATGAGGCAGTACCGCAGGAATGCTAATTAGCGTCATTGTTATGTGTAGTGTGGGCGTTTCAATCATGGCGACGGCGAGTCGGTGACAGGTTCGATTATCCTTTAGACCAGACAAGCAAAAAGCTAAGCGTAACGCTTAGAAAAGAGCAGCGCGGCGCAGTACAGAGCATAACAGCTGGAAACGACACCTTTGTATCGCTACCAATAGGCGGAGGGAAATCGATGTGTTTTTTTGCACTACTCCATTGCGATTGTAATATCCCCACTCTTAGCCCGATAAGAACGCCCACAATAAGCTGCAATGAATAAAATACGTTAATCAGCTAGCAGGATAATTACATTCCTCTGGCACAAAACCTTCTATGGGACGCCATATTCTCATATAATGGTCTGGTCCCCAGACTAAGCCTGCTCCATGTGGAGACCTTCACCTCATTACCTGCTGCCATGTAGAAGTCTTCACCTCCTAGCCTGCTTCATGTGAAGGCATTCAGTGTATGCTGGGGGCATTTATTGGCTGGATGGTGAGCTTGAGTCAGATTAGGTTTTGATGCACACAGGCCAGCTTTATTTCAAGTCAATTTGTGGGTTATAACTTTACATAAGAACAGTTACTAGATGCCTTATGAATAGGGTTTGGTCCCTAGAGGAAAATATGTATCATTTGTTGTATTCATATTCAATTTTAACTGTGTTTGCACAGATGTGTGCATGGAATTGGCTCATGGCGAAAGATCAGTGTGGTGTTTGAACCCAATAAAATTATAATAATATTGGAATATTAATTGGCACAGAGCTAGCATAGTGAACCTGTATATAGTTATTAACGGAAAATAGTAAAGAACCATTCAAGTGTTGCAGTTTGAGAAATATTATCTCCCTTGTACATGTACATGTACATGTATTAGAAAGACTTTACATGTTGCTACATGTACCTGCACCTTTCAAGCATGATGCCACTAAAGTGTGAATAGGAAACATACTAATGTAATGTGCTCATTAACAAAAGGGAAGGGGGAAGAGGCAGGTTCACAGCAGCTGGGAGGGTTTTTTGTGTCTTCCTTCAAGGGGCCATGTTGATGACCTGATCATGTACTGCATGTACTTGTATACATATGCAAATTGTACCCACCATGTTGACTGAACTATTGTATCCACTCCAGGATGGTAATACTCCAATATGTCTTGCTGCAAGGGGAGGTCATACTACTTGTGTGGAACATCTCCTTTCCACTCCTGGTATTGATGTGAACATTAAGAATAATGTGAGTTGGTCCACTGAATATTAAAATAAGATGTGCACTGTTATACATGTGCATGTAGGAACTGTACATGTAGCTGACCATGCCCTACATGTATATGTGCATGCATGTATATTGTATCCATCATATTGACTGCAGAACTATCGTACCCACTCCAGGATGGTAATACTCCATTACACCATGCTGCCTTGGGAGGTCATACTACTTGTGTGGAACATCTCCTGTCCACTCCTGGTATTGATGTGAACATTAAGGATAAGGTGAGTTGGTCCACTGAATATTAAATAGAAGTGCACTGTTATACATTTACATGTACATGTAGGAACTGTAGCTGAACTTGCTCTACATGTATATGCAAGTGTACATTGTATCCATCATGTTGACTGATTATCGTATCCACTCCAGGATGGTAATACTCCATTACACCACGCTGCCTTAGGAGGTCATACTACTTGTGTGGAACATCTCCTGTCCACTCCTGGTATTGATGTGAACATTAAGAATAGGGTGAGTTGGTCCACTGAATATTAAAAAATTATATGCGCTCTTATACATGTAGGAACTGTACTACACTTATTGGATAAACTAATCATGATAAATGCTCCCGGGTATTGTGACGAATTTAATCTGATTTTATGAATATGCAAACAAAAGTAGTTATGTTGTACTCGCATCTGCTCTGTTTCAAATTAAAAAATATATATCGTCGGAAAAACCATCCATTGTGAAGTTACAAGTGGATACATGTATGTCTCACCACTCAGTAAAATTTTCACTAAAAATGTTCATACGTATTGTCCTGAAACTATTGAGAAATTACACATCTTTTTCTAAAATTGAGCATCAGAATAGCTACCGAAAGTCTCTACCATTCAGGTTTTGAGTATCCAATAATGACTACACTGATTTACAAAGTACATGTACTCTCTTGAACCTCAACCCTTTTTTTAACTGTCTACAGCAGGCCCCTCAAATTTTTCCCTGTTTTCTTGCGATGTTAATTTTAGTTGCGCAGATATAATATTTCAGGCTTGTAACAAAAGACATATGCACTCAATGCCATGTATATCATTTATAGAGTTAGTACGGTACATTAATTTGAAAGAGCACTCAAATGCTACTTGATGTGATATTTACATTCAGATTTACAGACGTGCAATTGTGAGTAAACTGCACATTCGTACAAATGTACATGATTTACACAGGGTAGTATAAAACGCAAACGCCCCCCCAGCCCTTTTTTTTTCATGTAGAAAATGCGACATTATTATTTTAGCATCAGTATTATAATGCAAGTCATACATGTATATAATCTAATTAAATCATTAGCGACTATTGGTTGATTTCTAGGCTTGAAAGAACCTACATGAGGTGCACATCTGATGAACGGGATCGATGCTCAGATCAGTCAGGTGCATTGAATGGAGGTGGCATCATAGCCATCCACTGAATGGTTTGACTGTAATGCGAATCAGTTCCATTTGGTCTGCCATGCAGGTGATAATAAACTGCCTTTGTGCCGTATTTATGTACCGCGTAAATCTAACTTTTTGGCTATTCGAACAAATGAAAGTAATGAACCACTTGCCTTGACATCACGCGGGTGAGGGCAGCTACAGCAGTTAATCAATATTACTAGTCGGGGCACCCCCCTCCCCCCACTTTGGGGTCCACTGGGGAGGCAATTGCTCCCCCCTGCACACCTGGCCAGACCGTCACTGGTGTATACCCTAGGGGCTTCATATTTGAAGGGGCTACACATATTTCCTCACAGCCAATGAATTTGCCACAACATGTATGTAACTCCAAGGTTTATACATAATAAAAGTATATCATCATGTTGTGTAGATGTGGTGGCTGGATGTGAAAATAAAATTCCCATGATCACCCACATGAGTTTTACTAATGGCATGTTGGGGGGAGGGGGGGGGGGGGGGCATTTAATGGCCAAGTGTGGTGAGCTACATGTACATGTAGGCATAATTGTACACAGGCCAGCTGATTTTTCTTTTGCGTGTTGTGAATTGCAGAAGTCACCACTGTCCTTGACAGATGGACTCTATCAAGTGACCTTAACTCTTTACCACCATTCTGCAGTGAGCATATAGTTTCCATCAGAACCTTCATGTAGTTGCCTAATTAGTCTTTCAATTCACACATACAGCATGCATGTACATGTACATGTACATGTTAACACCTGAATGGCTTCATGTTTGAAGGTTGATGACCATGTACTTACATGTACATGTGACTACTTTGTACCCACCATGATGTCTGAACTATTGTACCCACTCCAGAATAGTCATACTCCATTACACCTTGCTGCAAAGGGAGGTCATGCTACATGTGTGAAACATCTCCTTTCCACTCCTGGTATCGATGTGAACATTATGGATAAAGTTAGTTGGTCCATTGAACATGTACATGTATATGAAGTTGTCAATTCAATTATATGACTGCTAAGAGTTTGAATTGTAGTTCCATATTACATGAAGTTTCAATAGAATTAAACCTTATACATGTATACCAGTTTGCATGCAGGAAGCCAATACTTGGCCAATGAAAATTTCAGTGTACATGTACTTATTACATGTGCATTGTAAAAAGCTCTGACTAGTGTACAAGTTATACATGATTCATCACTCTCACCACCTATACCAGCCCACTGGTTTGCCCCTAATTTGACAAACCCACCACCTGAATATGTATATCGTATGTACATATATACGAAACCTGCTATGTTGATGAACATGTACTACATGTATATGTACTATATGTACATGTGCAAATTTGTCCCCACCATGTTGACCTATTGTACCCTTTCCAGGGGGATAATACTCCATTAAACTTTGCTGCCATGGGTGGTCATACTACTTGTGTGGAACATCTCCTTTCCACACCTGGTATTGATGTCTGTCCTGAGAAATTTGAGACTGGAGTGAGTTTGTTATGAACTGTAGCAGCATGTACTGCATGTACATGTGCATGTACTTTGAACCCACCATGTTGACTGAACTATTGTACATGTATATGTACATGTACCCACTCCAGTATGGTTATACTCCATTACACGATGCTGCAAAGGGAGGTTATTCTACTATTGTGAAACATCTCCTTTCCACTCCTGGTATTGATGTGAACATTAAGTGTCGGCCTGTGAGTTGGCCCCTATGTAATGATCAAGTAATTAATCAGTTACGGTGGGTCGCGCGTAGAGCATTGTGCGCAGTGCATGCGTAGCGCGTAGTGCAATTGTTCTAAATTGCGTAGCGCATAGCACAATTGTACAAAATTGCGTAGAGTCCGACGGCGAGTACAGCGTACTAACTATGGGATATACGTTTCACCTTATTCACCTACATATACAGGTACTTGCATGAGAGACGATGGACCTTTCTCATATACGCGACCTTTCTGGGCTCTGTCAGTATAACGTACACCAGCAGCCAACTGAGGTTCATCACGTGTGCCACTATGAGGACCCAGCACATGCCCGAACCTTCGCACTGTGCATGTATCTGTATTTGGACTGTAGGAGTCTCCACATGGCTCGACAGCCCAGAAGGTTAGTTGAAGTTTTCAGCTCCTCCTGAAATCGAACTGCAGGCATCGATCTTCATACATGCAAAGCCCGTAACCCAAGAGACGTTTAATATTTATACTTTTAAGCCATGTACATGCGAGCATAACACAATACAAATATCCATGCACCGGAAGGAAACGCAAGTACATTCAACGAATGCACATGTTTCTGCTTTCACTTTCGTCCTTTTGTTCGTCACGATGCAGAAAGGAAAGGACGGAAATTGAAACTAATATATCCCGTAGTTAGTGAGCTGTGTTTTCGGACGCACTCGGCCCGGACGCTATACGCAATTTCGTCAGTAGAATTGTTCTACGCGCTACGCAATTTAGTACAATTGCGCTACGCAATTTCCGAGGCGTACAATTGCGCTACGCAATTTCGAACGATTGTACTGCTCACGGCAATGCTCTACGTGCTACCTACCGGGCCACGGTAAGTAATAATGATATGTATGGTGCTGAACACTATCCTGTATAGGGATGGTGATGTAAAAATAACAAGACCATAGAGCAGCTGCTTCTAAGCCCACAGACTTGGTATCTGCTCAGTATCATGCATGTAAATGTGTACACCCCCATGTACATGTATCACATGTACATTGTACAGTATACATGTGTACATTGTACCCACCGTGTTGACTGAACTATTGTACCCACCGTGTTGACTGAACTATTGTACCCACTCCAGGGTTGTCATACTCCATTACACCTTGCAGTCATTGAAGGTCATACTACATGTGTGGAACAACTTCTTTCCACTCCTGGTATTGATGTGAACATTCTGAATAGGGTAAATTGATCTATTAAGTAATAATGATATGTATGGTGATATATAAAAACAAAAAAAAAAAAACAAGACCATAGAACAGCTGCTTCTAAGCCTACACACAAAGACCAGTGTGTCCCTTGGTATATCCTCCCCTTCAACCCCATCAGCAATGTTTGTATCATGCATGTAAATGTGTACACCCTCGTGATGTCGTATATGAAAGGCCATGTTGATGACCATGTACTACATGTACATGTACATGTGTACAATGTATATTGTACCCACCATGTTGACTGAACTACACATGTATTGTACCCACTCCAGTATGGTTATACTGCTTTAGTTTATGCTGCCAAGAAAGGTCATACTACTTGTGCGGAACGTCTCCTTTCCACTCCTGGTATTGATGTGAACGTTCAGGAATGGGTGAGCTGGTCTATTTAATGATCAAGTAATAATGATATGTATGGTGATGAACACTATCCTGTATATGGATGGTGATGTAAAAAACAAGACCATAGAGCAGCTGCCTCTAAGCCTACACACATAGACCAGTGTGTCCCTTGGTATATCCTCCCCTTCAACCCCATCAGCAATGTTTGTATCATGCATGCATGTAAATGTGTACACCCTCGTGATGTTGTATATGAAAGGCCGTATTGATGACCATGTACTACATGTACATGTGTACATTGTACCCATCATGTGACTGAACTATTGTACCCACTCCAGGGTGCAGGCTATACTCCATTACACCTTGCTGCAAAGGGAGGTCATACTACATGTGTTGAACATCTCCTTTCCACTCCTGGTATTGATGTGAACATTAAGGATATGGTGAGTTGGTCCACTGAATCGTAAATAAGGTATATGCACTGATATAGGAACTGTAGCAGTCCATGTACTACTTTGTACATATACATGTGTTCATTGAACCCACCATGTTGACTGATCTAATCTACCCACTCCAGGTTCATAATACTCCATTACATCTTGCTGCAGAGGAAGGTCATACTACTTGTGTGGAACATCTCCTTTCCACTCCTGGTATTGATGTGAATTTTAAAGATAGGGTGAGTTGGTCTATTTAATGATGAAGTAATAATGATATGTATGGTGCTGAACACTATCCTGTATATGGATGGTGATGTAAAAAACAAGACCATAGAGCAGCTGCTTCTAAGCCTACACACAAAGACCAGTGTGTCTCTTGGTATCTCCTCCCTTCAACCCCATCAGCAATGTTTGTATCATGCATGTAAATGTATACACCCTCATGATGTTGTATATGAAAGGCCATGTTGATGACCATGTACTACATCTACATGTGTACATTGTACCCACCATATGACTGAACTATTGTACATGTACCCACTCCAGTTCCAAGGTTATACTCCATTACACCTTGCTGCAAGGGGAGGTCATACTGCTTGTGTGGAACATCTCCTTTCCACTCCTGGTATTGATCTGGATACAGCATTTCAGACAATTTATTATTAACTACTTGTATCAAATTGTTATGTGTTCCCATTTTTGCAGTAATCAATTTATGTTTATGACAATGGGAGTCTTCACCAAGGTCACAGAAGGATGTACACCTGGGAGGGAGGGGCATGTGTGGAGAGCATGATGTACCTTTGTGTGTACATGTGTGTGTATACAATAGTTTATCTACAGGATGCAAACTTACATTCATATGACAAACATCTCTAGATCTCCCCGACGAGTCATGTCTCTGAGTTTAGAGTGGTTAGGAGGGGAGGGTAGTGAGATAAGTCTATTCTTCCCAATTTCACTCTACACATGCATGCATACATGATAGGATGACCAATCATTTCAAGATGATATGCCAAGTGATGATATGCTACATCGATATCTTGTGTATAAAACCTTAAACACTGAACTGTGGACACACACAGACACACAACATGTACCATCTTAATTATCAGCACGACTGGGTTGCCGTGGTAGTGCAGACATACTATTTTAGAGCAAATAGTAATGATAATTATTTCTAAAGATAATTCAGTTACTGTCACAATGGATGGGTACCTTGTCCATAATTAGTAGTAGTAATGATAATTATTTCTAAAGATCATTCAGTTACTGTTACAATGGATGGGTACCTTGTCCATAATTAGTAGTAGTAATGATAATTATTTCTAAAGATCATTCAGTTACTGTCACAATGGATGAGTACCTTGTCCATAATTAGTAGTAGTAATGATAATTATTTCTAAAGATCATTCAGTTACTGTTACAATGGATGGGTACCTTGTCCATAATTAGTAGTAGCTTTCACCTCAGGCAAAATGTCTGTGACATTTTGGTACAGAACTGACTGTAATGATTTGGCATTGATGTGAACTGATGAACTTGAACAGTGTGTGGGCACATTTGAACTGAATGACAATTTATTTTTTTGCATATGCAACTATCATTCTAACATATGTACTGCTAGCCATGCAGGAGTGAAGCTAGAATGCTGTCTGTCTGTAAAACGAATCACCGCAGCAGTGGTAAATTAATTGCAATATACATGTACAATGATCAGTGACTTACCGCAAAGCTTAAAGCCAACTTGCTTACATGTACAATGCATTCTGTTAACCAGACAATGAATTTGCTTACAAGTAGATTTACATAAAGTGCTCACCTTGCAGACATACACACCACAATCATACATGTTGTTCTGCATAAGGGTGGGATTCTTTCCAATGGGCAGTGACTAACTTAAAGAATAAAATATCCTAAATGTGTCTTACCTTATGAAACGTCTCTCGTTTCCATTCCATTTAATTTGAAACTGAATCCATGCCAAGTACATCACAAATTTTGAAGGAATATCCTGAGATGCATGCAACAAGTTCAGTGTCAGAAAGATCTGGAGGAGGCTGGGGGGGGGGGGCAAATTTTCACACCATGCAAGAGCTAAGTGTAAGAGTTTCATGGCTTTGTCGTGCTGAAGCAACTTTTTTTTTACTTTCGTGAGAGACGGATCCGGAAAGCTGGCGGCGATTTCTTGGCTGTTAAAATGGTCTTTTCTTGTTTGGCACAAGCTACTTCGCGATCGGTATTTTTCATTTGATCAAATATGAATGTGTCTTTCTAGAGTGTATGGAGTGCTCTTTGGAGAACGGCTTGTGTCAATCAACGAACACTTTCTTTTTCAATGTATACGTACATGCGGGTGTGTTTGTGCATAGATTATTTAGACAAATGTCTAAATAATCTATGGTTTGTGCTACTGCTAAACCTTTGCAACGGTGTCGGAGGACCGGATATAATGTCCCTCTGGTAAAAGTGTCCCCCCGGACAATATACCCTAGGTTATATTGTCCCCCGGACAATATACCCTAGGATATATTGTCCCCCCCCCCCCCTCCCCCCTTCCCCATAGTATAGTAGCACAACAATGGGGGTGGAGGTGGGGTTACGGGGTACCAGAATGGGACTGAGAAGGGTGGGAGGTGGTCAATATAACCTAGATGGTTGTACTCTGTATGGTATAGTGTAGCTATCCAACTGGGTATTCCAAAGACCAAAAGCGATCATTCAGAAGAAAAGCGAAGCTTAACTTTAACCTGCATGGTGTCTATTATTATGCATGCCTCTTCGGTTTCGGTAGAAGAATGGCGATGGAGGAGGGTAACAACAGTAGAAGAAGAGCGTCATCGCGCATTATAAGCGCTAACTGTCATGTATCTGCTGAAGGTAAGCATCGTGGTGATATACAGTATGTCGGAGCTGGCGGCTAGATCCATTAGAAACTGTACATGTATACTGTAAATGTATTTGAACGCAAAGTACGATTGATAATAGGTCATCAAACTATGTTTGCATTTGGGGAGGGACAAAACACTGGATAAGCTAGGTTACCTCGAGATTTTTCTGGGAAGATATGATTCATGCACTGATGTTATATGTATACGTCAGTTTGAAAATTTGTGATACCTGCCGGCGAGCTAATGACATCAACTTCTACACCCTATTCAGTCCTGTGGAGTCTAAAGCGTGGAACCAGGT
This sequence comes from Spongilla lacustris, assembly GCA_949361645.1. Taxonomy (NCBI): domain Eukaryota; kingdom Metazoa; phylum Porifera; class Demospongiae; order Spongillida; family Spongillidae; genus Spongilla; species Spongilla lacustris. The sequence goes on along the minus strand of OX442416.1, from coordinate 19,744,883 downwards.
AGAATTGCAATCACATACATGCATCGCACCAGTCTGCCACAACAGTGAGAGATGGAAACTGCACTTTTAGAGCTTTGACATTTCTAATAACTAGGTCCCAAGATGAACATCGAGAACTCAGAACAATGACAACAACTTACATGCAACACAATGCTGGAATTTTATCATGCTACACATGTACCTTGATGCTCATGAAACAATGGATCAATATCTGGCAAGAACAGACATGCATAGCTATCACTCCCAAACTACACACAGGTGATGAGTTACCTGGTATATAGGCCTAATATGGCACTCCTCCCTTCCCTTAATGCACCAAATTAGACGATTGAAGGTTAATGTTTACAAGATATAAAAAAACATTCTCTCTGAGAAAGTTAGTGGTATATAGGATTTGAAGGCAATGGTGGTGTAAAAAGGAAGGGAACAAGGGATTCAGTGGAGATATACAATAATTAAGCAACGTAATTGTAATGACGTTCTATACAGTGCTAAATATAGGAATAATTATTGTATATCTCCACTGAATCCCTTGTTCCCTTCCTTTTTACACCACCATTGCCTTCAAATCCTATATGCCACTAACTTTCTCAGAGAGAATGTTTTTTTATATCTTGTTTCATTAATAAGTGACTACTAGTATATACATGTACTCATCACCACTATTGCTTCATCTCCTCTCCTCCCCCTTCCTCTCCTCCCCCTTCCTCCTCCTCAGAACTCTCTGCCCTTAGGGATGATATACTGGCAGACAAGGACATATCTTACCTGGATGCAGTCAGTGCTCCAGACCCTCCTAGTGGTGTGCTCCAGGAGAAGGCCAAAGAGAAGGTACACACACCAACATGTGGGGGTCACAATGCTGGTACACATATGGTGGTCAGACTGCTGGTACAATGTTCATGCCCTCTTCCATGCTTAATAGTTACCATGGCAATCTCGTAGAAACAAACTTTAACCCCTCCCTCCCCATAATGTGTGCTCATGCTGATTTTCTAAGCCACTTACATGTACGTACATTTAAGCATTGCGGAAGAAGTCTGACCACCATATGCGTACCAGCAGTGTGACCATCATATGTGTACCAGCAGTGTGACCACCATATGCATACAAGCAGTGTGACCACCATATGTGTGCCAGCAGTGTGACCACCATATGTGTGCCAGCAGTGTGACCACCATATGTGTACCAGCAGTGTAACCACCATATGTGTACCAGCAGTCTGACCACCATATGTGTACCAGCAGTCTGACCACCATATGTGTACAAGCTGTCTGACCACCATATGTGCACCAGCAGTGTGACCACCATACATGTATCACAGCGGTTCACTTGCATGATTCCGGGCTCGCCTCTGCACGTTCTTGCGCACGGATCCAATTGGATCCGATGTTAGCCGGTTGTACGATGACAGTACACGTGTGCGGACCGATAGGAAACGGCTGTGGAAGCGAGGCTCGTTTGGTCGCACGTTTTCACACGCTGATAATTCGTCTGCCTACCCCGTACGAGTTGTTCGGATCGTCTAACAACACCGTACGACTGTCAACCTGGCCCCGTTTGGATCGTTTACCTGGCCCCGTTTTGATCGTCTACCTACTCTGTACGAGCTTTCAACCCACCCCGTACGTAGTACATGGCTACATGCATGCAGCCTGCCGATCGACGCCATACATTTTGACACCGCGCCTCGCTCGCAAATAAACTTGGCCACACTTTTAAGTTTCTGTGAATCTCAAATTAGAAAAAGACACACAAAACACACACACACACACACACACACACACACACACACACACACACACACACACACACACACACACACACACACACACAAATTTCTCTTCCGTTTTGTGCGTCAATTGCCTCAGTCTCCAACTATATAGGCCTGTTTCTGTCCGCGCGTCTTCTGTTTCTGATAATGCAATACACGATCTGAGATTGTTGCCAATAAGATAAAACCTTACCTCCTCACTTTTCTCGGGTAGGGATGCTGCCTTGTGCAAGCAACTTGCTTGCACCCTTGAATTCCCAGGATTCCTCTGTGCATGTACAATAACAAATAAACTATATGTACATTACCTGTAACTGTGCTGCATATACGACCTTCGCTGCTACAGCCTTCTGCCTTATAAAGTACCGAACAGCCATAATTAGCTTCTCCGATCAGTCCGATGGTATAAATTGTAACGGAACTGCATCCGCCATGAAGAACTGTGTGTATGAGACGGGGTAAAAAAAAAAAACCTTACCTATGTCAGTTTTCAGGGCCTAGTTCGTTCAAAACACGCAGCATTAGTCTTTCAGACCTTGCATGGGGACAGAATCGAGATCGCAGTAAGATTGAATAATCCACCGTTACTTACTGAGTTGCTAACTTGCTATCTCTTGCACGCATGGCCATTACGGTAATTGAAAGGACGCGCGTACGTCTACATCATAAAAGGGTAGGTAAATAATCATCCTACCATATGGAGTTTTGCCAGGCCAGTGAGTCTGAAGCTGTTCAAGTCACGTTGCTATATACCGGATGCAAAATTGCAGAACTGTATAAACGCCCAGGGCACATTGTGCGGGCAATTAGAAAGGAACCGGTGTATAAAGCATAATATTATATACATGTGTAGTAGTGGAAGTCAAGTCTATATAATAATACCCTACTCTTGGGTACAATGCACGTGTATGTTGATAAACCTATCGCAACTCCGTGTGCCAGCAAGCTAACATGTACGCATCGCAAGAGCACACACATGCATGTACAGCCAAAAAAAAGTCTAGTTTTATCTAGTGCCATGCAACATTAACAGGGCACTCGTTAACAGATCTAGAAGTGGCGCACACTCGTTTTTACTAGCAGTGAATGGCACTAAGTGTAAATAGTGCACTACACATTCACGTAATACTGATAATACTAGTGACATCCACTATCATTGCTCACGTGAGAACGGCACGCCTTCGGTTTTGCAATCACGTGATCAGATGGTCATAAACGTAAAACATATACATAAACTTTGTGTTATAAAAGTACAATCATTCGCTTGATCAAATTAGAGTCCTAGGAAGAGATGGCACCTCTCACACGCAGTATGGGGGAGCACTTATTGGAGAACTCTGCGTAGAGAGATGTTTGGATGTTTGTACTCCAAGCACACATCAGTCATCCATTACCTTGCCTTCATACAAGACAATACTTTCTCATGAGGATGAGAAACAGAGTGTAAGGAGAGTGTGTAAGAATATCTCAGTACGTACCTTCACACAATCATTTACTTGATCAAAGTAGAGTCCTTCCAGGGAAGGAAGAGATGGCACCTCTCACACGCAGTATGGGAGAGCACTTATTGGAGAACACAGCGTAGAGAGATGTTTGGATGTTTGTACTCCAAGCACACATCAGTCATCCATTACCTTGCCTTCATACAAGACAATACTTTCTCATGAGGATGAGAAACAGAGTGTAAGGAGAGTGTGTAAGAATGTCTCAGTACGTACCTTGTTGCTATCATTCGCTTGATCAAATTAGAGTCCTTCCAGGGAAGGAAGAGATGGCACCTCTCACACGCAGTATGAGGGAGCACTTATTGGAGAACACTGCGTAGAGAGATGTTTGGATGTTTGTACTCCAAGCACACATCAGTCATCCATTACCTTGCCTTCATACAAGACAATACTTTCTCATGAGGATGAGAAACAGAGTGTAAGGAGAGTGTGTAAGAATATCTCAGTACGTACCTTCACACAATCATTTACTTGATCAAAGTAGAGTCCTTTCAGGGAAGGAAGAGATGGCACCTCTCACACGCAGTATGGGAGAGCACTTATTGGAGAACACTGCGTAGAGAGATGTTTGGATGTTTGTACTCCAAGCACACATCAGTCATCCATTACCTTGCCTTCATACAAGACAATACTTTCTCATGAGGATGAGAAACAGAGTGTAAGGAGAGTGTGTAAGAATGTCTCAGTACGTACCTTGTTGCTATCATTCGCTTGATCAAATTAGAGTCCTTCCAGGGAAGGAAGAGATGGCACCTCTCACACGCAGTATGAGGGAGCACTTATTGGAGAACACTGCGTAGAGAGATGTTTGGATGTTTGTACTCCAAGCACACATCAGTCATCCATTACCTTGCCTTCATACAAGACAATACTTTCTCATGAGGATGAGAAACAGAGTGTAAGGAGAGTGTGTAAGAATATCTCAGTACGTACCTTCACACAATCATTTACTTGATCAAAGTAGAGTCCTTTCAGGGAAGGAAGAGATAGCACCTCTCACACGCAGTATGGGAGAGCACTTATTGGAGAACACTGCGTAGAGAGATGTTTGGATGTTTGTACTCCAAGCACACATCAGTCATCCATTACCTTGCCTTCATACAAGACACTACTTTCTCATGAGGATGAGAAACAGAGTGTAAGAAGAGTGTGTAAGAATGTCTCAGTACGTACCTTCACACAATCATTTACTTGATCAAAGTAGAGTCCTTCCAGGGAAGGAAGAGATGGCACCTCTCACACGCAGTATGGGAGAGCACTTATTGGAGAACACTGCGTAGAGAGATGTTTGGATGTTTGTACTCCAAGCACACATCAGTCATCCATTACCTTGCCTTCATACAAGACAATACTTTCTCATGAGGATGAGAAACAGAGTGTAAGGAGAGTGTGTAAGAATGTCTCAGTACGTACCTTCACACAATCATTTACTTGATCAAAGTAGAGTCCTTCCAGGGAAGGAAGAGATGGCACCTCTCACACGCAGTATGGGAGAGCACTTATTGGAGAACACTGCGTAGAGAGATGTTTGGATGTTTGTACTCCAAGCACATATCAGTCATCCATTACCTTGCCATCAATGCTTTCTCATGAGGATGAGAAACAGAGTGTAAGGAGAGTGTGTAAAAATGTCTCAGTACGTACCTTGTTACAATCATTTGCAGTCCTTCCAGGGAAGGAAGAGATGGCACCTCTCACAGGCAGGGCTACGTGGATGGATGGGGAGCACTTATTGGAGATCACTGCGTAGAGAGAAGTTTGGATGTTTGTACTCCAAGCACACATCAGCCATCCATTACCTTCCCTTCAATCATGTTTTCTGTTTCAAATCCTACCCGCAGACACTCAAACGATGACGCGCAGTAAAGATGTGCTGACGGAATCAGATGTCTTGGAATAACCTGACCAGGCTGTGACAAAAAAAAGACGCTGGCACCTCCTAAAGGTTTTCTGCAAAAACTGGTGGCTGGTACGGGCCCGTGCTGATATACTAGTAATCCGTCTTACATCGGCGTGAGAGTACAGAACTGTCACGCCCACTGCCGATCTTACGGTGAGCGTCGGCCTGACTTTGGTGCTGAAGCCTATGGGACTGACTACGTCAGTACTATAACTTTTCAACTTATCTGACGTCCGACCTCCTGTATAGGTGTGCTGTCTATCTCCGCATAGTAATAGTGCTGAAATTATTGGCGCAAATTAATATTAAACGCGTAATTTGCTAATGCTATTCACGATAGATCATTTGGTGTAAGGACATGTACCAGACTTTTCCCTGAGCCCAGAACATGTGCAAAGGGTGCACAAACATGCGGACAACACTTCTCAATGACTTTATGCTAGGCCTAGGGTTACTACTATCTCACCTGACCCATTGGCAGAAATGGGCCTAGACCTCAGCAAGAAACCTTACTTTCTGGTTAACCTAAGTACCAAACTTTTTCCAATGCTCAGGACATTTGGCAATGGTGTAGAAACAAGGCGACAACACTCCTGAATGATTTTTCACTTGTGTCACGGCTACCTCACCTGACCCATTGGCAGAGATGGGCCTCATCCCCAACAAGAAACTTTACTTTCTGGTTAACCTGAGTACCAAACTTTTCCCAATGCTCAGGACATTTGGCAATGGTGTAGAAACAAGGGGACAGCACTCCTGAATGATTTTTCACTTGTGTCATGGCTATCTCACCTGACCCATTGGCAGAGATGGGCCTAGTCCCCAGCAAGAAACATTACTTTCTGGTTAACCTTAGTACCAAACTTTTCCCAATGCTCAGGACATTTGGCAATGGTGTAGAAACAAGGGGACAGCACTCCTGAATGATTTTTCACTTGTGTCATGGCTATCTCACCTGACCCATTGGCAGAGATGGGCCTAGTCCCCAGCAAGAAACCTTACTTTCTGGTTAACCTTAGTACCAAACTTTTCACAATGCTCAGGACATTTGGCAATGGTGTAGAAACAAGGGGACAGCACTCCTGAATGATTTTTCACTTGTGTCATGGCTATCTCACCTGACCCATTGGCAGAGATGGGCTTAGTCCCCAGCAAGAAACCTTACTTTCTGGTTAACCTTAGTACCAAACTTTTCCCAATGCTCAGGACATTTGGCAATGGTGTAGAAACAAGGGGACAACACTCCTGAATGATTTTTCACTTGTGTCATGGCTATCTCACCTGACCCATTGGCAGAGATGGGCCTAGTCCCCAGCAGGAAACCTTACTTTCTGGTTAACCTGTGTACCAAACTATTCCCAATGCTCAGGACATTTGGCAATGGTGTAGAAACAAGGGGACAACACTCCTGAATGATTTTTCACTTGTGTCATGGCTATCTCACCTGAGAGATGGGCCTAGTCCACAGCAAGAAACCTTACTTTCTGGTTAACCTGAGTACCAAACTTTTCACAATGCTCAGGACATTTGGCAATGGTGTAGAAACAAGGGGACAACACTCCTGAATGATTTTTCACTTGTGTCATGGCTATCTCACCTGACCCATTGGCAGAGATGGGCCTAGTCCCCAGCAGGAAACCTTACTTTCTGTTTAACCTGAGTACCAAACTTTTCCCAATGCTCAGGACATTTGGCAATGGTGTAGAAACAAGGGGACAACACTCCTGAATGATTTTTCACTTGTGTCATGGATATCTCACCTGACCCATTGGCAGAGATGGGCCTAGTCCCCAGCAAGAAACCTTACTTTCTGGTTAACCTTAGTACCAAACTTTTTCCAATGCACAGGACATTTGGTAATGGTGTAGAAACAAGGGGACAGCACTCCTGAATGATTTTTCACTTGTGTCATGGCTATCTCACCTGACCCATTGGCAAAGATGGGCCTCATCCCCAACAAGAAACCTTACTTTCTGGTTAACCTGAGTACCAAACTTTTCCCAATGCTCAGGACATTTGGCAATGGTGTAGAAACAAGGGGACAGCACTCCTGAATGATTTTTCACTTGTGTCATGGCTATCTCACCTGACCCATTGGCAGAGATGGGCCTAGTCCCCAGCAAGAAACATTACTTTCTGGTTAACCTTAGTACCAAACTTTTCTCAATGCTCAGGACATTTGGCAATGGTGTAGAAACAAGGGGACAGCACTCCTGAATGATTTTTCACTTGTGTCATGGCTATCTCACCTGACCCATTGGCAGAGATGGGCCTAGTCCCCAGCAAGAAACCTTACTTTCTGGTTAACTTGAGTACCAAACTTTTCCCAATGCTCAGGACATTTGGCAATGGTGTAGAAACAAGGGGACAGCACTCCTGAATGATTTTTCACTTGTGTCATGGCTATCTCACCTGACCCATTGGCAGAGATGGGCCTCATCCCCAACAAGAAACCTTACTTTCTGGTTAACCTGAGTACCAAACTTTTCCCAATGCTCAGGACATTTGGCAATGGTGTAGAAACAAGGGGACAGCACTCCTGAATGATTTTTCACTTGTGTCATGGCTATCTCACCTGACCCATTGGCAGAGATGGGCCTAGTCCCCAGCAAGAAACCTTACTATCTGGTTAACCTTAGTACCAAACTTTTCCCAATGCTCAGGACATTTGGCAATGGTGTAGAAACAAGGGGACAACACTCCTGAATGATTTTTCACTTGTGTCATGGCTATCTCACCTGACCCATTGGCAGAGATGGGCCTAGTCCCCAGCAGGAAACCTTACTTTCTGTTTAACCTGAGTACCAAACTTTTCCCAATGCTCAGGACATTTAGCAATGGTGTAGAAACAAGGGGACAACACTCCTGAATGATTTTTCACTTGTGTCATGGCTATCTCACCTGACCCATTGGCAGAGATGGGCCTAGTCCCCAGCAGGAAACCTTACTTTCTGTTTAACCTGAGTACCAAACTTTTCCCAATGCTCAGGACATTTGGCGATGGTGTAGAAACAAGGAGACAACACTCCTGAATGATTTTTCACTTGTGTCATGGCTATCTCACCTGACCCATTGGCAGAGATGGGCCTAGTCCCCAGCAAGAAACCTTACTTTCTGGTTAACTTGAGTACCAAACTTTTCCCAACGCTCAGGACATTTGGCAATGGTGTAGAAACAAGGGGACAGCACACCTGAATGATTCTTCACTTGTGTCATGGCTATCTCACCTGACCAATTGGCAGAGATGGGCCTAGTCCCCAGCAAGAAACCTTACTTTCTGGTTAACCTTAGTACCAAACATTTTCCAATGCACAGGACATTTGGTAATGGTGTAGAAACAAGGGGAAAACACTCCTGAATGATTTTTCACTCGTGTCATGGCTATCTCACCTGACCCATTGGCAGAGATGGGCCTAGTCCCCAGCAAGAAACCTTACTTTCTGGTTAACCTGTGTACCAAACTTTTCCCAATGCTCAGGACATTTGGCAATGGTGTAGAAACAAGGGGACAACACTCCTGAATGATTTTTCACTTGTGTCATGGCTATCTCACCTGACCCATTGGCAGAGATGGGCCTAGTCCCCAGCAGGAAACCTTACTTTCTGTTTAACCTTAGTACCAAACTTTTCCCAATGCTCAGGACATTTGGCAATGGTGTAGAAACAAGGGGACAGCACACCTGAATGATTTTTCACTTGTGTCATGGCTATCTCACCTGACCAATTGGCAGAGATGGGCCTAGTCCCCAGCAAGAAACCTTACTTTCTGATTAACCTTAGTACCAAACATTTTCCAATGCACAGGACATTTGGTAATGGTGTAGAAACAAGGGGAAAACACTCCTGAATGATTTTTCACTTGTGTCATGGCTATCTCACCTGACCCATTGGCAGAGATGGGCCTAGTCCCCAGCAAGAAACCTTACTTTCTGGTTAACTTGAGTACCAAACTTTTCCCAACGCTCAGGACATTTGGCAATGGTGTAGAAACAAGGGGACAGCACACCTGAATGATTCTTCACTTGTGTCATGGCTATCTCACCTGACCAATTGGCAGAGATGGGCCTAGTCCCCAGCAAGAAACCTTACTTTCTGGTTAACCTTAGTACCAAACATTTTCCAATGCACAGGACATTTGGTAATGGTGTAGAAACAAGGGGAAAACACTCCTGAATGATTTTTCACTCGTGTCATGGCTATCTCACCTGACCCATTGGCAGAGATGGGCCTAGTCCCCAGCAAGAAACCTTACTTTCTGGTTAACCTGTGTACCAAACTTTTCCCAATGCTCAGGACATTTGGCAATGGTGTAGAAACAAGGGGACAACACTCCTGAATGATTTGTCACTTGTGTCATGGCTATCTCACCTGACCCATTGGCAGAGATGGGCCTAGTCCCCAGCAGGAAACCTTACTTTCTGGTTAACCTTAGTACCAAACTTTTCCCAATGCTCAGGACATTTGGCAATGGTGTAGAAACAAGGGGACAGCACACCTGAATGATTTTTCACTTGTGTCATGGATATCTCACCTGACCCATTGGCAGAGATGGGCCTAGTCCCCAGCAAGAAACCTTACTTTCTGGTTAACCTTAGTACCAAACTTTTTTCCAATGCACAGGACATTTGGTAATGGTGTAGAAACAAGGGGACAGCACTCCTGAATGATTTTTCACTTGTGTCATGGCTATCTCACCTGACCCATTGGCAAAGATGGGCCTCATCCCCAACAAGAAACCTTACTTTCTGGTTAACCTGAGTACCAAACTTTTCCCAATGCTCAGGACATTTGGCAATGGTGTAGAAACAAGGGGACAGCACTCCTGAATGATTTTTCACTTGTGTCATGGCTATCTCACCTGACCCATTGGCAGAGATGGGCCTAGTCCCCAGCAAGAAACATTACTTTCTGGTTAACCTTAGTACCAAACTTTTCCCAATGCTCAGGACATTTGGCAATGGTGTAGAAACAAGGGGACAGCACTCCTGAATGATTTTTCACTTGTGTCATGGCTATCTCACCTGACCCATTGGCAGAGATGGGCCTAGTCCCCAGCAAGAAACCTTACTTTCTGGTTAACTTGAGTACCAAACTTTTCCCAATGCTCAGGACATTTGGCAATGGTGTAGAAACAAGGGGACAGCACTCCTGAATGATTTTTCACTTGTGTCATGGCTATCTCACCTGACCCATTGGCAGAGATGGGCCTCATCCCCAACAAGAAACCTTACTTTCTGGTTAACCTGAGTACCAAACTTTTCCCAATGCTCAGGACATTTGGCAATGGTGTAGAAACAAGGGGACAGCACTCCTGAATGATTTTTCACTTGTGTCATGGCTATCTCACCTGACCCATTGGCAGAGATGGGCCTAGTCCCCAGCAAGAAACCTTACTATCTGGTTAACCTTAGTACCAAACTTTTCCCAATGCTCAGGACATTTGGCAATGGTGTAGAAACAAGGGGACAACACTCCTGAATGATTTTTCACTTGTGTCATGGCTATCTCACCTGACCCATTGGCAGAGATGGGCCTAGTCCCCAGCAGGAAACCTTACTTTCTGTTTAACCTGAGTACCAAACTTTTCCCAATGCTCAGGACATTTGGCGATGGTGTAGAAACAAGGAGACAACACTCCTGAATGATTTTTCACTTGTGTCATGGCTATCTCACCTGACCCATTGGCAGAGATGGGCCTAGTCCCCAGCAAGAAACCTTACTTTCTGGTTAACTTGAGTACCAAACTTTTCCCAACGCTCAGGACATTTGGCAATGGTGTAGAAACAAGGGGACAGCACACCTGAATGATTCTTCACTTGTGTCATGGCTATCTCACCTGACCAATTGGCAGAGATGGGCCTAGTCCCCAGCAAGAAACCTTACTTTCTGGTTAACCTTAGTACCAAACATTTTCCAATGCACAGGACATTTGGTAATGGTGTAGAAACAAGGGGAAAACACTCCTGAATGATTTTTCACTCGTGTCATGGCTATCTCACCTGACCCATTGGCAGAGATGGGCCTAGTCCCCAGCAAGAAACCTTACTTTCTGGTTAACCTGTGTACCAAACTTTTCCCAATGCTCAGGACATTTGGCAATGGTGTAGAAACAAGGGGACAACACTCCTGAATGATTTTTCACTTGTGTCATGGCTATCTCACCTGACCCATTGGCAGAGATGGGCCTAGTCCCCAGCAGGAAACCTTACTTTCTGTTTAACTTTAGTACCAAACTTTTCCCAATGCTCAGGACATTTGGCAATGGTGTAGAAACAAGGGGACAGCACACCTGAATGATTTTTCACTTGTGTCATGGCTATCTCACCTGACCAATTGGCAGAGATGGGCCTAGTCCCCAGCAAGAAACCTTACTTTCTGATTAACCTTAGTACCAAACATTTTCCAATGCACAGGACATTTGGTAATGGTGTAGAAACAAGGGGAAAACACTCCTGAATGATTTTTCACTTGTGTCATGGCTATCTCACCTGACCCATTGGCAGAGATGGGCCTAGTCCCCAGCAAGAAACCTTACTTTCTGGTTAACTTGAGTACCAAACTTTTCCCAACGCTCAGGACATTTGGCAATGGTGTAGAAACAAGGGGACAGCACACCTGAATGATTTTTCACTTGTGTCATGGCTATCTCACCTGACCAATTGGCAGAGATGGGCCTAGTCCCCAGCAAGAAACCTTACTTTCTGATTAACCTTAGTACCAAACATTTTCCAATGCACAGGACATTTGGTAATGGTGTAGAAACAAGGGGAAAACACTCCTGAATGATTTTTCACTTGTGTCATGGCTATCTCACCTGACCCATTGGCAGAGATGGGCCTAGTCCCCAGCAGGAAACCTTACTTTGTGTTTAACCTGAGTACCAAACTTTTCACAATGCTCAGGACATTTGGCAATGGTGTAGAATCAAGGGGACAGCACTCCTGAATGATTTTTCACTTGTGTCATGGCTATCTCACCTGACCCATTGGCAGAGATGGGCCTAGTCCCCAGCAAGAAACCTTAATTTCTGTTTAACCTGAGTACCAAACTTTTCCCAATGCTCAGGACATTTGGCAATGGTGTAGAAACAAGGGGACAGCACACCTGAATGATTTTTCACTTGTGTCATGGCTATCTCACCTGACCAATTGGCAGAGATGGGCCTAGTCCCCAGCAAGAAACCTTACTTTCTGATTAACCTTAGTACCAAACATTTTCCAATGCACAGGACATTTGGTAATGGTGTAGAAACAAGGGGAAAACACTCCTGAATGATTTTTCACTTGTGTCATGGCTATCTCACCTGACCCATTGGCAGAGATGGGCCTAGTCCCCAGCAAGAAACCTTACTTTCTGGTTAACTTGAGTACCAAACTTTTCCCAACGCTCAGGACATTTGGCAATGGTGTAGAAACAAGGGGACAGCACACCTGAATGATTCTTCACTTGTGTCATGGCTATCTCACCTGACCAATTGGCAGAGATGGGCCTAGTCCCCAGCAAGAAACCTTACTTTCTGGTTAACCTTAGTACCAAACATTTTCCAATGCACAGGACATTTGGTAATGGTGTAGAAACAAGGGGAAAACACTCCTGAATGATTTTTCACTCGTGTCATGGCTATCTCACCTGACCCATTGGCAGAGATGGGCCTAGTCCCCAGCAAGAAACCTTACTTTCTGGTTAACCTGTGTACCAAACTTTTCCCAATGCTCAGGACATTTGGCAATGGTGTAGAAACAAGGGGACAACACTCCTGAATGATTTTTCACTTGTGTCATGGCTATCTCACCTGACCCATTGGCAGAGATGGGCCTAGTCCCCAGCAGGAAACCTTACTTTCTGGTTAACCTTAGTACCAAACTTTTCCCAATGCTCAGGACATTTGGCAATGGTGTAGAAACAAGGGGACAGCACACCTGAATGATTTTTCACTTGTGTCATGGCTATCTCACCTGACCAATTGGCAGAGATGGGCCTAGTCCCCAGCAAGAAACCTTACTTTCTGATTAACCTTAGTACCAAACATTTTCCAATGCACAGGACATTTGGTAATGGTGTAGAAACAAGGGGAAAACACTCCTGAATGATTTTTCACTTGTGTCATGGCTATCTCACCTGACCCATTGGCAGAGATGGGCCTAGTCCCCAGCAAGAAACCTTACTTTCTGGTTAACCTGTGTACCAAACTATTCCCAATGCTCAGGACATTTGGCAATGGTGTAGAAACAAGGGGACAACACTCCTGAATGATTTTTCACTTGTGTCATGGCTATCTCACCTGACCCATTGGCAGAGATGGGCCTAGTCCCCAGCAGGAAACCTTACTTTGTGTTTAACCTGAGTACCAAACTTTTCACAATGCTCAGGACATTTGGCAATGGTGTAGAATCAAGGGGACAGCACTCCTGAATGATTTTTCACTTGTGTCATGGCTATCTCACCTGACCCATTGGCAGAGATGGGCCTAGTCCCCAGCAAGAAACCTTAATTTCTGTTTAACCTGAGTACCAAACTTTTCCCAATGCTCAGGACATTTGGCAATGGTGTAGAAACAAGGGGACAACACTCCTGAATGATTTTTCACTTGTGTCATGGCTATCTCACCTGACCCATTGGCAGAGATGGGCCTCGTCCCCAACAAGAAACCTTACTTTCTGGTTAACCTGAGTACCAAACTTTTCCCAATGCTCAGGACATTTGGCAATGGTGTAGAAACAAGGGGACAACACTCCTGAATGATTTTTCACTTGTGTCATGGCTATCTCACCTGACCCATTGGCAGAGATGGGCCTAGTCCCCAGCAGGAAACCTTACTTTCTGTTTAACCTGAGTACCAAACTTTTCCCAATGCTCAGGACATTTGGCAATGGTGTAGAAACAAGGGGACAACACTCCTGAATGATTTTTCACTTGTGTCATGGCTATCTCACCTGACCCATTGGCAGAGATGGGCCTAGTCCCCAACAAGAATGATACACTGACTATAATTTCAACTGTATAGTGGGAAGCAGATTTATACTCAATTATCAACCGTTACTATGTACTGGACACGCACACAAGCGCTCAGTTGAATAGCTCAACGACAATCGATCGATGGTGACTCATAAATGTATGGTGATTATATTTCTCTTAGTAACTTGTTATTTGATGCATTCGTAAACATGATGCCCCACCCCTTCATTGGCACAATAATCTCTTATATTGGCATGTAATGTGGTAACAACAGCACTTTTACATGCATTTGTTAATAACATTCTTTAGCTTGTGTGCAAATTGATCCTTCTTCCTACACATGTTCAGCTCCAACCTACCATGAGAAATGCACAAGTCCATACATTAGAACATTGGCTGTTATGGCTTACCCACACCCATGAAGGTACAACACACCCCTAGAGAACTTCAAATGGTACATAGGTTCTGATTTTGAAGCTCTCCGGACATATAACAGCATAGGTGTTGTATAGAATACACATGTCCATATACACAAAAAAAAGATTTAGCTCACCACATAAAGCCACACCCATGAAGGTACAATACACCCCTGGAGACCTTCAAATGGGGTATAGGTTCTGATTTTGAAGCTCTCCGGACATATAACAGCATAGGTGTTCTATAGCATACACATGTCAATAAACACGTGAAGCCACACCCACGAAGGTCAGTATTGGAGACGTTCAAAATGGGTATAACGCTACTGAATGATTTGTGTTACGGCCACTTAAAGGACTCAATGCATGTGTACGTGTACATACTAGTATATTCGCGGCTGCTATACAATGCATGTGTGAGTGCATCGACAACGCACCTCGCTGCATGTTTTCAGTATCACTTGTGCTACATTTGCTTGAAGAACACTGGCTCGACAATTCGTTCCCCGCTAGCTCTACATCTGACTCTGGATCTGAACTGTACGTTTGGTTGAGGTCCGCTTTACAAGTACCGGTAATAACAGAAGTGATACGATTGAGTACGATATATGTACATATACGAGGCCATACCATTGTTGGTAATAACAACTCCTTCAACTTCAGGACTAGTGAACGCACAGCCATGGTTAGCAAGCTGGTGCTCGAAGTAGGTGGATTTGCACACAAACTCTACACAGTGATCACAATATTAAAAGTCTTTAATTTGCCGCTAATTATAATGACTCAAGAAAAATAATTTCATTGCGTGTATTTAGTGTCTTTGCAGACGGTTTGATCGTACGGCCCACGTTCCAAATATCTACCGTACGGTCCAAGGAAACAATGACTGCCTACCCACGTTTCGCTGTTTGCACGTCGGGTGTATTGACGGCGGGAATTAATCGTCACACGTATTTGGACGGCTGAACCGCTGTGTATGTGCACCAGCAGTGTGACCACCATACATGTATGTGTACCAGCAATGTGACCACCATATGTGTACCAAAAGTGTGACCACCATACATGATGTACATGTATGTGTACCAGCAGTGTGACCACCGTACATGTATGTGTACCAGCAGTGTGACCATCATATGTGTACCAGCAGTGTGACCACCATATGTGCACCAGCAGTGCGACAACCATATGTGTACCAGCAGTCTGACCACCATATGTCTTATTGATGCCCACTTTGCTATTGACTCCTGCACTTAAAACACTTCCCCGATTGTGTGTTTCATACAATACCCAGCAGTGGGCAGTGATGGAAGATTTCTTTGTAAAGATCTCCTTTCCTTCCACAGGGTGGGGTGGCATTGGATGTGCTTGATCTACTTGTACAGCTGTTGTACTGTTTTTTTTTTTTTTAAAGCAGTGTGTACTAAATGTATTTAATAAGTGTCTAAACATGTGTATAACATAACCCCTGTGATCGTTTATTGCATCTGCGCTGTCATGAGGCAACAGTCCCTTTGGGGAGGGGAGGGAGGGGGGGGGGGGAAGACTAATTAAGTTGAAAACTGCTGATAATTAGAGAGTCTTTTTGGGAAAGGTCCTCCTGTTCATCACTGCTGATAATCAGAGAATTGAACATGACCTTTGATAGTATATAAATCAAGTCTAATGGTGGGACAGCATTAACTACTTCACAACTGACTGATCTATTGGCGATACAATACTATTGGACAGGTCCATCCAGGACATGACTGCGAAAGACTATTCAAATATGTCATTATTACTCCAATGGTAAGGTTGGAATACAGAATACATGTAGTAACTTCCTTCATTATAGTGCTATGCAAATTAAAGTGATCTGTGTCAACTATGTATTACTCACATCAAGGACAAACACTTATGGCAATTAATCCTGATGCCTTGGCTACTGACTTTGAAGAATGTATGAGTACCTTCAGTCAAGAGATGAGGGCTGGGCTTTGAATCCTGTGAGTATCAGATTTATGTATAAGACATGCGGCCAGGAGTGTGTGTGTGCTACATGCTTAGGATGCTCTAGTTAGAGCTAGCCAAGGAAGGGCTTGAGCATTTTATTTTGTTACTTCACTACTAATACCTCCTTTCCTCCACTACTACTTTGTTTAGGGATCCCCTTTCCTTCCAGTCACATGCCAGTTCAGAGATGTTAACTGTTTAAAAGAAATATTTTGCTTGTGATGTGATTTAATGATGATAGCAAGTGAGCAGATCAAACTGTATTACTCTATACGTACATGTACTAATGTGATGTGATGCACTATATAAACAGGTAGTATTCCAAGGTTACCCTTTCATTTGATTTCCACAGTCTCATGCACGCAATGTATATATGTGTATGTAGGAACCCGCTGGGGGGAAAAAATGGAGTGAAATAAGATATAGAAATTTAATTAAAATAAAATTGGTGATGTAGGATTTTTTGGCAAATAAATTAAAGTAAGGAAACAAGGAATTACAGATATATATTATGCATTCATTTAATTATAAATATTATAGACCTACATTATTTAGCAAATCCGTTTCTGACTTGTACATGTTTACCAGCAGATTTAGAATGGTGACGATTGTTTAGCACCACTTATACCACAGAGGCTGAAGAATGAAGACATGACGGATCTGCTGAATAGCTATAAAAATAATGGCAAAATGTGTTATACAGTATAGAAAATTTTTAACCCTTTCTTCTTTGCAGGACCTAAGGCAGACTGACAGAATGTGTATTCGGATTTTTATGCTTTATTTTCACTGTAACTGGAGTGATTTTATTTCATACTTTTTATTGCGTCATGATTATAGCTATATATAATACGCGTTTATTACATCATGCGCCATAAATAATTCCCGTATGGACATACCGTCAAGGTCCCGCTCAAAATTTGTACGTGCGTGCGTACGAAATTGAACGTGATTATGACGTGCAACATACAAGTGATTTTACGGCACCGTGAAACTATTCGTAAGAAATCGGTCCACTCACGATGTCGTACGCATGAAGCGTACAAGATCCGCAACCAGGTGCTTGCGGATAACATTACGTGACACCGCGGGCCCGCAATCAAATCAAGGAATTGCTGTGATATCAACATCTATGCCCATACATACAATAATCAGTAAGATTGGGGCATTATCCAGGCCAGGATGGAGGTGATATTTGCCTAACCAGTTGTAAGTTAAGGGTACCATCAATGTTAAAATTGTCTATGTACAATAAACAATTTTAACATTGATGGTACCCTTAACTTACAACTGGTTAGGGCAAATACCAAAACTAGACCAGTAAATAGAAAACATTACATTGGTGATACAATTAGTACCACCAATGTATTTATAGAGAATGTTCTTTAGTTACTGGTCTAGTTATTAGTACTGATCATGACCATTCTAGTATGGCTCATGAATGTTGTTAGTTCATACATGTAGTAACTTTATTGCTCATGTACAGCCAACATTACAGTAATTGATATGAGGGCTAGAAGGGAAGGTGTATGTCCTTTGTTGAAGTACAAGACTGCTGAGTTGCTAGGCCGGAGGTGTGGAAAGATGTGATGTACATGTGCTTAAAGTGGACATGAATTTACAGTTAGTGATAATAATTTTCAAATGTAATAAATTGCTCACTGCAAAAATGGGAACACATAACAATCTAATACATTAATAATAACAGTAATTTGTCTCAAATACAGTATCCACATCAATACCAGGAGTGGAAAGGAGGTGTTCCATATACTTAATATAACCTTCCCTTACAACAAGGTGTAATGGAGTATCACCAGGAGCTAGGTTTAGTGCAGTTTTCCCTTTCTGGAGTGGGTAAAATACTTCAGTCAACACGGTGGGTACAATGTACATATTTATATCAACATGGCCCCCTCAAACTAAGCCTGTAATTTAGGTACACACATAAATATATGGAAGAGGAGTTTAAGGGTTGTTCTTTTGGGACCAGCATTTATAATTATCAACATGCCCACTTCAAACAAAGCGTACATGTATACGGATTTATATTTATTGTAATCTTTAATAAAGGGGAGGAGGATATATCACAGACAAACAATTTGTCAGAACAATACCAAATTGACAGGACAATTGATCAGACATGAATAATGGTGGATTGAACAGCATCACTTCCTCCTCCTCCCCTCTCCCCCCACATGCCACTGACAACATGCGATCTATTTAAACACAAGTGAGTTGTTCTGTTGTGTTGTTTGCTGCTACAGAAGGAGAATGACATGTGAAAGATGGTATCACCATGGAGCAATGTGAGGCCATTTTTGGACATGCACACTGCAGAATGATGAGTGAGCTCAGTGGTTAAGGACATTGTAGGCCTGTGTGGTGAAGTGTGCTGGCCAATCACATTGCATTTTGTTATTACTGATATTATCCATTCAGTTTAGTATCCGCCATCTGATAATGATTGAACAATATGTGTACCAAGGTGCAGAAGCTGCAATAGTTCTGCATTTTTAACATTTTAACCATAAAGTGTAGTGGCTTGCTACTGTATGTCAGCTACAGTTCCTACAGAAGTGTATATGTTATTTCAATGTTCGGTGGACCAACTCACCACAGTCTTAATGTTCACATTGATACCAGGAATGGAAAGGAGATGTTCTATACAAGCAGCACGACGCTCCACTGTGTAAAAAGGGTTGTTATACACTAGTGTATAACATCAATTAGTGGTGTATAACACTGCGTATTGAGACGTTATACACGCGTATACGCAATAACGTCTATATACACACTGTTATACAGTAGTGTATAACAATACCTTTTTCACAGTGCTCCATGACAGCAATGTGTAATGGAGTACAACCATCCTGGTGTGGGTACAATAGTTCAGCCAACATGGTGGGTACAGTGTACACATGTACATGTAGTACATGGTCATCAACATGGCTTTTCATATACAACATCACAAGGATGTACACATGTACATTTACAGTACCGCTCACCCACAAGTTTACACTCGCTCGCGTGTCACACGCGAGTTGCGAGTGAGTGGCGAGCGAGTGGCGAGCGAGCGCTCGCGAGCAATCACACGTTGTAAACATAATAGGTACTCGCGCGGCGCTCGCGAAGCACTCGCGTGGAATATTCATTTATAATTTACGGCACGAATGATATACAACATAGCAGCTGTACAATGGACGTGGTATTCTGTTTCTCGCGCACTTTTTTGTTTCTCCACATTCGGTAATGTTGCGTGTGGCCTGTACAGAATCTAAGTGGCTATTGCCCATATGTCCTTAGATCTGATATTTATCTGATCTACGTAACAATTACCAGCGATTAAAACGCCTACGCATTATCGTGATAGCCAGCCCCTCCTCCAGCAACTTTCCGTAATACATCGTACACTGTACCCTTTTTTTAATCACCCTCCGTCTTGTTTTGTTGTCTATCCTTGGCATTCTAAATACACCATGCGCGCGCGTGACGTTTAATTGTTATGGCCCAGATTTAACTTTAGAACGATTGTCTGGGAATTATCTAACGCAACTAAAACCATTATACTGATGATAGGTGTCACGAAGCTTCGTAGCTTATACATGTTGTACATACGTATTAAGACGTAACTTCGTCTTGAAAGCCATCTGTTGCGTAACGCTACAATTGTACAGTGTACAATTCCTATTGGACGCTACCGCTAGTCCTTATGACTTCCACATTAGCGCGTCCGTGTGCACTTATCTGTTTAGACGTTCGTATCAGAGCGGGATTGACTGCATTGACTGCGTGTACTGTTGGCATTGTTATACATGTACATGTATATGCAACTTGCTAATTATCCGTTACTCGCGCGGCACTCGCCAAGCACTCGCCAAGCACTCGCCAATGACAAGAAAATTACTCGCTCGAGAATATATATTTGCGGGTTGCGCGCGAGTGGCGCGCGAGTGGCGAGCGAGTCTTGTAACGCGAGTGTAAACTTGTGGGTGAGCGGTACTGTACATGCATGATACAAACATTGCTGATGGGGTTGAAGGGGAGGAGATACCAAGGGACACACTGGTCTTTGTGTGTAAGCTTAGAAGCAGCTGCTCTATGGTCTTATTTTTTTACATCACCATCCATATACAGGATAGTGTTCAGCACCATACGTATCATTATTACTTGATCATTAATAGACCAGCTCACAATATTCTGAATGTTCACATCAATACCAGGAGTGGAAAGGAGATGTTCCACACAAGTAGTATGACCACCCTCTGCAGCAAGGTGTAATGGAGTATAACCATCCTGGAGTGTGTAAATAGTAACAGTGAATCTCATTTTAATATTCAGTGGACCAACTCACCCTATCGCTAATGTTCACATCAATACCAGGAGTGGAAAGGAGATGTTCTACACACGTATCACGACCTTTCCATGCAGCAAGGTGTAATGGAGTATCACCATTCTGGAGTGGGTACATGTTTGAAATGGTAGGTACAACTGTACAATGTACACATGTACAATGTAGATGGTCATCAAATATGAATCCTCTAATTCCAGTACACACATGCATATATGTAAAAAGATGCATATATTGTAATCATTAATAAAGGGAAGGAGGAAGAAAATGTTAACATGTACATCACAGCTGCTGGGATAGTTTTTGATGAGTCATGAGCTTTGTCCTATTAGCTTCAATGTACTATGGAAAGTTGTGCAGACTATGTTAATCATACACCACTACTAGCCTAGCTGGGGCCCAAGGTTAAAGGCTGGGCCCTAGTGCCCAGACTTCAGAGTTTGCACACAATATCATACCAGATGTCAGCAAGGCTGTGAGGCAGACATGTGGAGTTTAGAGAAATAAGGGATTCATCGCCAAGTTTGAAACAAGGGGTGAGCAAAAATTAAACTTCTATACTGTTTAATAGCATGCCAAACAGTAATAATCATGCCATAGCAAATGTAAATCAGGTGGCCCATTTGTCAAATTAGGGGCAAACTATTGGGAATAGGCAGAAGGTGAGAGTGATGAATGCCATACACCATACACCTGGAGTCGAGTCAGATCTATTTCATAAGCCTACTGGAATTTTAATTGGCCAAGTATTGGCCTTCTCACCCCATGAATGGGCCCATGCAAAGTGTGGTTACTATATGAACTATCATGGGCCGACACCCTTACTATTCAAACTCTTCCCAGTCAAATTGAACATCTACATGTACACAGCAACATTCAATAGACCAACTCACCGTATTGGTGCTCATTTCAATACCAGGAGTGGAAAGTAGATGTTCCACACAAGTAGTATGACCTCCCTTTGCAGCAAGGTGTAATGGAGTATTATAATTCTGGAGTGGGTACAATGTTTCAGTCAACATGGTGGGTACAATGTACATTTCTACATGCAGTACATGGTATGCTACAGTAACAGTGCACATCTTTTTTTATTTTTAATATTCATTGAACTAGCTAGCTCACCATATCCTTAATGTTCACATCAATACCAGGAGTGGAAACGAGATGTTCCACACAAGCA
Source organism: Spongilla lacustris (assembly GCA_949361645.1). Taxonomy (NCBI): domain Eukaryota; kingdom Metazoa; phylum Porifera; class Demospongiae; order Spongillida; family Spongillidae; genus Spongilla; species Spongilla lacustris. Next base: position 19,722,816 of record OX442416.1, on the reverse strand, counting down.
GTATGACCTTCCATGGCAGCAATGTGTAATGGAGTATAACCATGATACTGGAGTGGGTACAATAGTTCAATCAACAAGGTGGGTACAAAGTACACGTGTACATGTAGTACATGGTCATCAACATGACCTTTCATACATGTATATGACATTGCGAGGGTGTACATATTTACAAACATTGCTGATGGGGTTGAAGGGGAGGAGATACTAAGGGACACACTGGTCTTTGTGTGTAGGCTTAGAAGCAGCTGCTCTATGGTCTTGTTTTTTACATCACCATCCATATACAGGATAGTGTTCAGCACCATACATATCATTATTACTTGACCATTAATAGACCAACTCACCTTATTCTGAATGTTCACATCAATACCAGGAGTGGAAAGGAGATGCTCTACACAAGTAGTATGACCTCCCTCTGCAGCGAGGTGTAATGGAGTATAACCACCCCGCTGGAATGGATACAATAGTAACTATTTAATAAGCACACTGGAATTTTAATTGGCCAAGTAATGGCTTTCCCACCCCATGCATGCAAAGTTGTATGTAATGTTTCCATAGAAACTAATATGGACTTACAATTCAAACTCTTCCCAGTCAAAATAAATATCTACACAGCAACGTTCAATGGACCAACTGACCTTATTGATGTTCACATCAATACCAGGAGTGGAAAGGAGATGTTCCACACAAGTAGTATGACCTCCATTTACAGCAAGGTTTAATGCAGTATTACCATCCTGGAGTGAGTACAATAGTTCAATCAACATGGTGGGTACAATGTACATGTAGTACATGGTCATCAACATCTTTCATATATGACATTGCAATGCTGCACACATTTACAAACATTGCTGATGGGGTTGAAGGGGAGGTGATACCAAGGGACACACTGGTCTTTATGTGTAGGCTTAGAAGCAGCTGCTCTATGGTCTTGTTTTTTTACATCACCATCCATATACAATGTACAGGATAGTGTTCAGCACCATACATGTACATATCATTATTACATGTACTTCATTATTAAATAGACCAGCTCACAATATTCTGAATGTTCACATCAATACCAGGAGTGGAAAGGAGATGTACCACACAAGTAGTATGACCTCCATTTACAGCAAGGTTTAATGCAGTATTACCATCCTGGAGTGAGTACAATAGTTCAATCAACATGGTGGGTACAATGTACATGTAGTACATGGTCATCAATATCTTTCATATATGACATTGCAATGCTGCACACATTTACAAACATTGCTGATGGGGTTGAAGGGGAGGTGATACCAAGGGACACACTGGTCTTTATGTGTAGGCTTAGAAGCAGCTGCTCTATGGTCTTGTTTTTTTACATCACCATCCATATACAATGTACAGGATAGTGTTCAGCACCATACATGTACATATCATTATTACATGTACTTCATTATTAAATAGACCAGCTCACAATATTCTGAATGTTCACATCAATACCAGGAGTGGAAAGGAGATGTACCACACATGTAGTATGACCTCCCTTTGCAGCAAGCTGTAATGAAGTATCACCATCCTAGAGTGGATACAATAGTTCAGTCAACATGCATATGGTGGGTACAATGTACAAATGTACATTGTACATGTAGTACGACTACAACAGTTCCTATACCAGTGCATATCATATTTTAAAATTCAGTTGACCCAACTCACCGAATCCTTTATATTCACATCAATACCAGAAGTGGAAATGAGACGTTCCACACAAGTAGCATAACCTTTCCTTGCAGCAATGTGTAATAGAGTATTACCATACTGTAGTAGGTACAATAGTTCAGCCAACATGGTTACACATGTACTACATTGTCATCAACATAGCCCCTTAAAATTTGAAGCCTCTAATTCACGTACATGTACATGTACACACATACATACATGTATATGTGTAAAAAGATGTATATATTGTAATAAATAATAAAGGGGAGTAGGAAGAGAAGGTTAACGAAGGTTAAAGTAGTTAACTGTAGTTAGCAGAGCATGTTACCTGCGCATGTGCACACCGGTATTGCATACCAAGCATACGGCTTGCTACATGTACCAATGCCGGAAAGAAATCGCGACTACCACCGCCCACCCCATTCCACCATCAATAATTCCGCCCCCTTTAGCGTGGAGGTGTGACCAATTGCCAGGAGGTATTGGACCTCGACAACCCGGAGCAGGGTACTCGCAGATCTGCCCATACACACCCTGCAGTGGGGGCGTGTTACGCTAACTCTGGCATCCCCCAAACATAGATAATACTTGCTCGGTTCAAAGGGCGCGCCACCCCACCTGTAAATAGTGCCGTACTGCTAACATGTACATCACAGCTGCTGGGATAGTTATTGATGAGTGATGAGCTTTCTTCAATATACATGTATTATGGACAGCTGTGCAGACTATGTTATTCATACTCCCCTCCTCCTAAGCCTACATTGTAGCTGGGGCCCAAGGTTAAAGGCTGGGCCCTAGTGCCCAGACTTCATAGTCATACCAGATGCCAGCAAGGCTGTGAGGTAAACAGGCAGAAGAAACCAGTCAAGTTTGAAACAGCTAGGGAGTGGGCAAAAATAAAAGTCTTCCGTGCATACTGTTACATGCAAATGAAAATGGATGCCAAACAGCTTTATCAGACCAGCCAGATCGATTAATTGATTGGTCAGTTATTCATGCCATTGCATGTGGTAACTAGGAGGTGGGTTTATGTAATTAGGGTCAAACCAGTGGGTAGGTACTTGTACATGTAGGATATGAGAGTGATGAATTCCATATACCTTACACCTTGGAGTCTAGTCTGCTCTACATGTATTAATATATACACTGGAATTTTTATTGGGCCAGGCCAAGTATTGGCTTTCCCACCCCTTGCAAAGTGGTATGTACATGTAAGTGGCATGTAAGGTTACTATTGAAACTATTATGGACCTACAATTCAAACTCATACCAGTCAAATTAAACAACTGCAACTCACCTCAGCCTTTATCTTCACCTCAACACCAGGAATATAAAGGAGGCGTTCTGCACAAGTTTCATGATCTCTCACCATAGCAAGGTGTAACGGAGTATAACCATCCTGGAATAGTTCAGTCAACATTGTGGGTACTACATGTATTTACAGGGTATACATGTAAGTGTAGTACGTGGTCTAATGGTTACATGCATGATACAATGTGGTTGAAGGGGAGGAGATACCAAGGGACGCATTGGTCCTTTGTGTGTAGGCTTAGAAGCAGCTGCTCAATGGTCTTTTTTTTTACATCGATCACCATCCATATATACAGGATAGTGTTCAGCGCCATACATACCATTATTGCTTGATCATTAAATAGACCAGCTCACCTTATTCTGAATGTTCACATCAATACCAGGAGTGGAAAGGAGATGTTCCACACAAGTAGTATGACCTCCCTCTGCAGCGAGGTGTAATGGAGTATACCCACCCTGATGGAGTGGGTACAAAAGTAACTATTTAATAAGCACACTGGAATTTTAATTGGCCAAGTATTGGCTTTCCCACCTCATGCAAAGTTGTATGTAATGTTTGCAAATATGAACTTAGAATTCAAACTCTTCCCAGTCAAAATGAACATCTACATAGCAACGTTCAATGGACCAACTCACCTTATTGATGTTCACATCAATACCAGGAATGGAGAGGAGATGTTCCACACATGTAGTATGACCTCTTTTTGCAGCAAGGTGCAATGGAGTACTACCACCCTGGAGTGGGTACAACAGTTCAGTCAACATTGTGGTATTTACAGGGTACACATGTAAGTGTAGTACATGGTCTAATGGTTACATACATGATACAAATATTGCTGATGTACATGTACATGTACCAAGGGACACACAGCATTCATTATCATACATATATCATTACTACTTGATCATTAAATAGACCAGCTCACCTTATTCTGAATGTTCACATCAATACCAGGAGTGGAAAGGAGATGTTCCACACAAGTAGTATGACCGCTCCCAGCTGCAAGGTATAATGGTGTATTACCATCCTGGAGTGGGTAAAATAGTTCAGTCAACATGGTGGGTACAATGTACACATGTACATGTACTACATGGTCATCAACATGGCCCATTAAAATATGCAGTCTCTCAGATGTACACATTTAGATGTATGCTGTATGTGTGAATTGAAAGCGAGAAGCTATAAGGTTCTGATGGAATCTATGCTCCTACAGAATGGTGGTAAAGAGATAAGGTCACTTGAAGAGTCCATCTGTCAAGGAAAGTTGTGACTTATAAAATTCTCAGCACAAAAGAAAAAGCAGCTGGCCTGCGTGCACCAATGCATAGACAGACCTGAGCTCATAATTTGCTCATTAAATACTCCATCCAGTGCGGATCCCCCCCCCCCCCCCCCTTTAGACCCATAATGAATAGTTTTAACATTCACTTACTGGAAATTCCAAGCAGAAAGATTAGCACGGCAAAAATGCAAGCCAAAATGCAGAATCGATATCGCGATCCGCATTGTACAGTAATCGTAATTCATAATCACATGTGTATGTACATATTATATGTATATCATTAACCATACTTCATTGCATTCTTACTTACGTAATCGCGTGGTGCCTACTTGCGTAAGGGGTACAAGCAAGGGACGCCTGAGGTTTTGTCCATATAACTGTACTCTTTACATAAAATAACATAGCTTCTGTAGTGATGCTAACGCCGATTCTAAAAGAAAGCTTCTGAAGTTCAGTAACCGCAATAATAAAATATAATTGTGCGTAATGGACCCGCAATTTTGTCTTGTCTTGAACACAAGCTTACTGTGGTATTTTCAGTCAGTGCAGAGGATTTTAAAATCCACTTCACGTTAATTCTTGTTCTGTGATAGGGGAATCGCATGAAGGTACTCATCTATGCAATATGAATAATGCAACTAAGAGGTGATGTAACTTAAAGTCTTCCCCAATATGGCAGTAAACTACAATATCACACTGCACTCTAAAGAATAGAACAGTCATTATACAAATGCTTGATATTAATTTTTAAGCGTTATGGTGTAAATAAGCATAACTTATTAACCACAAGTTATTTCTTTGACAAATCAGGTTGCAAGTATAGCTGGCGGGATCAACTGGCTATCAGAGAAAATCAAGAGTTTTAAACTATGTGGTTTTTATGGTCAATAATCGCTACTGTTGTGATCCTTATTTTTAAAAGGATGGTGTCAATCCTTAAACAAGGATGTGCCACTTTCCTCCCTGTTTTCCACATGGACACTGATCATATTGACATCATTTATGGAGGCTAATCAGTCCAAAAGCATTTATTTAATCTAACTTACTTGGTTAGCAAAAAATATGCAATGTAAAAGATAATCCTTATTTAAAGGATAATGACATCCGTGATAAAGGATTTTCCCCTGGAGATTAAACATTAAAAGTAAGATTAAATATAAACATGATCTTAAGCGAGATCAATGATATCAAGAGTAGTCTACCAATCTAATATCTATGGAGTACCTGTGGATGAAATTTGCAAGCCTATTCCAGAAAACTGTTTCAAGATCTTTATTCGATGATTGTAGTAATATAAAGATCCAGCAATTCATGTACATGTAATCTTCGGTTGCAATTCTGCAAGCGGTTTTATGCAGTATTTTGAGCACAATGTCATAAAAAAGCGTTGGCATCTGGGGCTCCGCCCACAACCCCACTGGGGGAGCTTACAGCACTCCCCCAGGCCCCCTATAGCTGGGCATGAAGGGTACCCCCCCTCGCCCTTGCCATATCCACCCCCCCCCCCCCCCCCACATGCCAAATACAACATGGTTTGTTTACTGTTATCATCAATCCACCCATGAGGTGTGACATACATGTAGAGTTAACCAATTCCATCAAACTGTTTAACAGCACTAATGATAGCTAGCTAGAGCATATCACAATAGTTTCTTTTGTCAGTTCTGATCAATGCATGGGCATTCCTACCAATTAAGCATGATATTCTTAGCATTGTGTTCAGCAATGACCTTTCTGTTCTTTAGGTTGAAATGCACAAATGTTTCATCAAGATTTCCAATGCTGGTGGATACACCAATATATAATCAAATTCATCATAATACCCAGGAGCACTCTTGTGCTGCCTGTTTATCATTTGATCCAAAAAGTGTATTGGGCTGATATGTCAGCTACAGTTCCTATAACAGTGTACAGTATATCTTATTTCAATGTTCGGTGGACCAACTCACCTCAGTCTTAATTTTCACATTGATACCATGAGTGGAAAGGAGATGTTCCATACAAGTAGTATGACCTCCCTCAGCAGCAAGGTGTAATGGAGTATTACCAAACTGAAGTGGGTACAATAGTTCAGTCAACATGGTGGGTACAATGTTCACGTGTACATGTACATGGTCATTAATGAGGCTTTTCACATATGACATAACGAGAGTTTATGCATGATACAAACTTTGCTGATGGGATTGAAGGGGAGGTGATACCAAGGTACACACTGGTCTTTGTGTGTAGGCTTAGAAGCAGCTGCTCTATGGTCTTGTTTTTACATCACCATCCATATACAGGATAGTGTTCAGCACCATACATATCATTATTACTTGATCATTAAATACACCAGCTCACCATATCCTCAATGCTCATATCAATACCAGGAGTGGAAAGGAGATGTTCCACAATAGAAGAGTGATCTCCCTCTGTGGCAACGTGCAATGGAGTACAACCACCTCGCTGGAGTGGGTACAATAATAATTACTTAAAAAGCACACTATTATTTTAATTAGCTTTCCCACCCCATGCAAAGTAGAATGTACGGTTTCTATAGAAACTATTATATGGACCTATAATTCAAACTCTTCCCAGTCAAATGGAACAACTACACAGCAACGTTCAATGGATCAACGATAACTCACCATATTCTTAATGTTCACATCTATACCAGGAGTGGAAAGGAGATGTTCCACACATGTAGTATGACCTTCCTTTGCAGCAAGGAGTAATGGAGTATCCTTATACTGGAGTGGGTACAATAGTTCAGTCAACATGGTGGGTACAATGTACACATGTAAATGTACAGTACATCGTCATCAACATGGCCTTTCATATATATAACATCATGAGGGTGTACACGTTTACATTGACGGAGTTGAGGGGAAGGAGATATCAAGGGACACTCTATGGTCTTGTTTTTTACATACACAGAATAGTGTTCAGCACCAGACTTATCATCATTAAATACACCATCTCACCATATTCTGAATGTTCACATCAATACCAGGAGTAGAAAGGAGATGTTCCACACAAGCAGTATGACCTTTAATGGCAGCATAGTGTAATGGAGTATAACCATCCCGCTGGAGTGGGTACAATAGTAATAAGCACACTATCATTTTAATGTGTCAAGTATTGGCTTTCCCACCCCATGCAAAGTGGAATGTATGGTTTCTATAGAAAATGGACCTCCAATTCGACCAATCAAATTGAACAACTACACCCGGAAATGTGGATGACCAAGTGACTAGCAATTCTTGATAATGTTTCCTTTGCAGTGATTCCCCAGCCTCCATACGCCTCCACTACGAGAGGGACACATATTCAACCTCTTTTGAGACAACCCAAAGCATTGCTTTCTAATTTCTTTTGTTCACCCACTGCAGCAGAGGCACCTGAGGTCTGACCAGCATCTGAAATCAGTGAATTATTGAGGGGATGTATAACCTTGATGTCAAATGCTGCAGATCAAAACAGTGACCAGTTTGGTATCAAAATGTCAGCTGGGCGTGATCTGTCTTTGGCTGGACCAATACCACAACCTTGCTCCAAAAGAGGAGAAAGGTGGGCACGACGGCAAAAGTCAGCAATACAGTCACGTATGCAGTTGTGTCATGTCGCCACATCCCCGCCATACATGTAGCAACAATTTAAAGCATGGTGTCCCAGTCCGCCATCTGATAATGCTATAATGCTTGAACAGTATGTGAGTACTAGGACAAGGTGCAGACGCTACAATAGAATATTTATCATTTGAACCAAAAAGTGTAGTGGCTTGCTATGTCAGCTACACTTTTGGATGAGTGGGAGTGGATGGCCAAGTGCCTAGCAATTCTTGATAATGTAACAGTGCATATCTTATTTTAATATTCAGTGGACCAACTCACCTTATTCTTAATGTTCACATCAATACCAGGTGTGGAAAGAAGATGTTCCACACAAGTAGTATGACCTTCAATGGCAGCAAGGTGTAATGGAGTAAAACCATCCCGCTGGAGTGGGTACAATAGCAGGGGTCGAAATACTTCTTAAAAGTCACCTGCACATGGTGCAGGTGACTTATTGGGCCTACCTGCACCTAGCTGGCCCCACCTGCACCCTAACTGTACATGCACCCTAGGCACCACACAACATTTACTACACTAAATGCTTCACCCACCACAACCAGGTATGAACTTTTGATTTCTATTTGGATAATGACAACAAAATTAACGATTTGATCGTAAGGACATGGAATAGTTAGTAATAGCGAGTCTCGTTTTTAATGACATTCATAATGAAACGGAGCAACTCGCGATATACGCATCCTGCACGGTGACAGCAGCATGGTGGGAGCTTAATCTAGACCTTAAGCATCAATGCAAAACTGGCAACTGAACGCTGCCGTGGGGATTGCACTTTGTCGTACGGAGTAATCATTTATATTATTTAACCAATTAGTGCGATACTTGCGTCACAGCCCTCCGCGACTGGATAAAAGGGTCCATAATTAGACCAAAAAAATCCATTGCGGCTATATGCGCCATGGCCTCATTAAAATGGCTTTTTTTGAGAGAGCTGTATCTTGTTCATTTTACCATCGAATACCTGTTCAGCCCTTCCATTTAACTGGCGTATCATCGTAGTAGAGACTATACCACATGCGCACTCTTCATATCGCAATCCTTAATAACGCGCAGCCAATTTATAAACGGATATCGTAAGGGAGAGGGGTAGCTTTAGGCTGAAAACACCAAGCACAAACAATTTCTCAAGACGGTTGGTATGCCGCATCGTCAACTACACACAATTAGCTGTACAGCAACACCATTCAGATGCAGCCATACTTTTTTTTCATCACACAATAAACGGTTTTGTTTGGCTATGAATAATGCGGCTTCAGTTGCTTTGTTCGGTCACATAGCCTACCACAGAGACCAGCTCCAGAAACGTTGCAGAGTCTATGGAAGCCTTTTGGTGGCTACAAGGAAGAATTTAATTTAATTTAAGTTAATTTTAAGAGCTTAGAGATGGATGCCATTCCTGTGAGTTACAAAGCACATCCAGTCAACCTGTGAGTAGTTTCATGTACCCACAGGGTAGGAGTGTACATGTGCCAACTGGGAACCCAACACCACGCGTGGATCCTGAACACTGGACCGGCTGGGGATGTGACAAAGTTGCACGTAATAGATAATTCTAAGATCTTGGAGATGGATGCCATTCTTGTGAGTTACAAAGCACATCCAGTCAACCTGTGAGTAGTTTCTTGTACCCACAGGGTAGGAGTGTACATGTGCCAACTGGGAACCCAACACCACGCACTGATCCTGAACACTGGGCCTGCTGGGGGTGTGACCACGGTTAATAAGTATTCAAGAGCCTTGAGATAGATGCCATTGCTGTGAGTTACAAAGCACATCCAGTCTATCTGTGAGTAGTTTCATGTACCCACAGGGTAGGAGTGTACATGTGCCAACTGGGAACCCAACACCACGCGTGGATCCTGAACACTGGACCTGCTGGGGGTGTGACCACGGTTAATAAGTATTCAAGAGCTTGGAGATGGATGCCATCCTTGTGAGTTACAATGCACATCCAGTCAACCTGTGAGTAGTTTCATGTACCCACAGGGTAGGAGTGTACATGTGCCAACTGGGAACCCAACACCACGCGTGGATCCTGAACACTGGACCTGCTGGGGGTGTGACCACGGTTAATAAGTATTCAAGAGCTTGGAGATGGATGCCATCCTTGTGAGTTACAATGCACATCCAGTCAACCTGTGAGTAGTTTCATGTACCCACAGGGTAGGAGTGTACATGTGCCGACTGGGAACCCAACACCATGCGCGGATCCTGGACCAGCTGGGGGTGTGTCCATGGCTAATAAGTATTCAAGAGCTTGGAGATGGATGCCATCCTTGTGAGTTACAATGCACATCCAGTCAACCTGTGAGTAGTTTCATGTACCCACAGGGTAGGAGTGTACATGTGCCAACTGGGAACCCAACACCACGCGTGGATCCTGAACACTGGATCGGCTGGGGATGTGATCACTGTTAATAAGTATTCAAGAGCCTTGAGATAGATGCCATTGCTGTGAGTTACAAAGCACATCCAGTCTATCTGTGAGTAGTTTCATGTACCCACAGGGTAGGAGTGTACATGTGCCAACTGGGAACCCAACACCACGCGTGGATCCTGAACACTAGTCCGGCTGGGGGTGTGACCACAGCTGCATGTAATAGATATTTTTAGAGCTTGGAGATGGATGCCATTCTTGTGAGTTACAAAGCACATCCAGTCTATCTGTGAGTAGTTTCATGTACCCACAAGGTAGGAGTGTACATGTGCCTACTGGGAACCCAACACCACGCGCGGATCCTGAACACTGAACCTGTTGGGGGTGTGACCACGGTTAATATGTATTCAAGAGCTTGGAGATGGATGCCATCCTTGTGAGTTAATAAGCACATCCAGTCTATCTGTGAGTAGTTTCATGTACCCACAGGGTAGGAGTGTGCATGTGCCAACTGGGAACCCAACACCACGCGCAGATCCTGAACACTGGACCGGCTGGGAATGTGACAAAGTTGCACGTAATAGATAATTTTAAGATCTTGGAGATGGATGCCATTCTTGTGAGTTACAAAGCACATCCAGTCAACCTGTGAGTAGTTTCATGTACGCACAGGGTAGGAGTGTACATGTGCCAACTGGGAACCCAACACCATGCGTGGATCCTGAACACTAGTCCGGCTGGGGGTGTGACCACAGCTGCATGTAATAGATATTTTTAGAGCTTGGAGATGGATGCCATTCTTGTGAGTTACAAAGCACATCCAGTCTATCTGTGAGTAGTTTCATGTACCCACAGGGTAGGAGTGTACATGTGCCAACTGGGAACCCAACACCATGCGTGGATCCTGAACACTAGTCCGGCTGGGGGTGTGACCACAGCTGCATGAAATAGATATTTTTAGAGCTTGGAGATGGATGCCATTCTTGTGAGTTACAAAGCACATCCAGTCTATCTGTGAGTAGTTTCATGTACCCACAGGGTAGGAGTGTACATGTGCCAACTGGGAACCCAACACCACGCGCGGATCCTGAACACTGAACCTGTTGGGGGTGTGACCACGGTTAATAAGTATTCAAGAGCTTGGAGATGGATGCCATCCTTGTGAGTTAATAAGCACATCCAGTCTATCTGTGAGTAGTTTCATGTACCCACAGGGTAGGAGTGTGCATGTGCCAACTGGGAACCCAACACCACGCGCGGATCCTGAACACTGGACCGGCTGGGGATGTGACAAAGTTGCACGTAATAGATAATTTTAAGATCTTGGAGATGGATGCCATTCTTGTGAGTTACAAAGCACATCCAGTCAACCTGTGAGTAGTTTCATGTACCCACAGGGTAGGAGTGTACATGTGCCAACTGGGAACCCAACACCACGCGTGGATCCTGGACCAGCTGGGGGTGTGTCCATGGCTAATAAGTATTCTAGAGCTTGGAGATGGATGCCATCCTTGTGAGTTACAATGCACATCCAGTCAACCTGTGAGTAGTTTCATGTACCCACAGGGTAGGAGTGTACATGTGCCAACTGGGAACCCAACACCACGCGCGGATCCTGGATAAGCTGGGGGTGTGTCCATGGCTAATAAGTATTCAAGAGCTTGGAGATGGATGCCATCCTTGTGAGTTACAAAGCACACCCAGTCAACCTGTGAGTAGTTTCATGTACCCACAGGGTAGGAGTGTACATGTGCCAACTGGGAACCCAACACCACGCGTGGATCCTGAACACTAGTCCGGCTGGGGGTGTGACCACAGCTGCATGTAATCGATATTTTTAGAGCTTGGAGATGGATGCCATTCTTGTGAGTTACAATGCACATCCAGTCTATCTGTGAGTAGTTTCATGTACCCACAAGGTAGGAGTGTACATGAGCCAACTGGGAACCCAACACCACGCGCGGATCCTGAACACTGAACCTTTTGGGGGTGTGACCACAGTTAATAAGTATTCAAGAGCTTGGAGATGGATGCCATCCTTGTGAGTTAATAAGCACATCCAGTCTATCTGTGAGTAGTTTCATGTACCCACAGGGTAGGAGTGTGCATGTGCCAACTGGGAATCCAACACCACGCGCGGATCCTGAACACTGGACCAGCTGGGAATGTGACAAAGTTGCACGTAATAGATAATTTTAAGATCTTGGAGATGGATGCCATTCTTGTGAGTTACAAAGCACATCCAGTCAACCTGTGAGTAGTTTCATGTACCCACAGGGTAGGAGTGTACATGTGCCAACTGGGAACCCAACACCGCGCGCAGATCCTGAACACTGAACCTGTTGGGGGTGTGACCACGGTTAATAAGTATTCAAGAGCTTGGAGATGGATGCCATCCTTGTGAGTTAATAAACACATCCAGTCTATCTGTGAGTAGTTTCATGTACCCACAGGGTAGGAGTGTGCATGTGCCAACTGGGAACCCAACACCACGCGCGGATCCTGAACACTGGACCGGCTGGGGATGTGACAAAGTTGCACGTAATAGATAATTTTAAGATCTTGGAGATGGATGCCATTCTTGTGAGTTACAAAGCACATCCAGTCTATCTATGAGTAGTTTCATGTACCCACAGGGTAGGAGTGTACATGTGCCAACTGGGAACCCAACACCACGCGTGGATCCTGGACCAGCTGGGGGTGTGTCCATGGCTAATAAGTATTCTAGAGCTTGGAGATGGATGCCATCCTTGTGAGTTACAATGCACATCCAGTCAATCTGTGAGTAGTTTCATGTACCCACAGGGTAGGAGTGTACATGTGCCAACTGGGAACCCAACACCACGCGCGGATCCTGGACCAGCTGGGGGTGTGTCCATGGCTAATAAGTATTCAAGAGCTTGGAGATGGATGCCATCCTTGTGAGTTACAAAGCACATCCAGTCAACCTGTGAGTAGTTTCATGTACCCACAGGGTAGGAGTGTACATGTGCCAACTGGGAACCTAACACCACGCGTGGATCCTGAACACTAGTCCGGCTGGGGGTGTGACCACAGCTGCATGTAATCGATATTTTTAGAGCTTGGAGATGGATGCCATTCTTGTGAGTTACAATGCACATCCAGTCAACCTGTGAGTAGTTTCATGTACCCACAAGGTAGGAGTGTACATGAGCCAACTGGGAACCCAACACCACGCGCGGATCCTGAACACTGAACCTTTTGGGGGTGTGACCACGGTTAATAAGTATTCAAGAGCTTGGAGATGGATGCCATCCTTGTGAGTTACAAAGCACATCCAGTCTATCTGTGAGTCGTTTCATGTACCCACAGGGTAGGAGTGTACATGTGCCAACTGGGAACCCAACACCACGCGCGGATCCTGAACACTGGATCAGCTGGGAATGTGACAAAGTTGCACGTAATAGATAATTTTAAGATCTTGGAGATGGATGCCATTCTTGTGAGTTACAAAGCACATCCAGTCAACCTGTGAGTAGTTTCATGTACCCACAGGGTAGGAGTGTACATGTGCCAACTGGGAACCCAACACCACGCGTGGATCCTGAACACTAGTCCGGCTGGGGGTGTGACCACAGCTGCATGTAATAGATATTTTTAGAGCTTGGAGATGGATGCCATTCTTGTGAGTTACAAAGCACATCCAGTCTATCTGTGAGTAGTTTCATGTACCCACAGGGTAGGAGTGTACATGTGCCAACTGGGAACCCAACACCACGCGTGGATCCTGGACCAGCTGGGGGTGTGTCCATGGCTAATGAGTATTCTCGAGCTTGGAGATGGATGCCATCCTTGTGAGTTACAATGCACATCCAGTCAACCTGTGAGTAGTTTCATGTACCCACAGGGTAGGAGTGTACATGTGCCAACTGGGAACCCAACACCATGCGCGGATCCTGGACCAGCTGGGGGTGTGTCCATGGCTAATAAGTATTCAAGAGCTTGGAGATGGATGCCATCCTTGTGAGTTACAAAGCACATCCAGTCTATCTGTGAGTAGTTTCATGTACCCACAGGGTAGGAGTGTACATGTGCCAACTGGGAACCCAACACCACGCGTGGATCCTGAACACTAGTCCGGCTGGGGGTGTGACCACAGCTGCATGTAATAGATAATTTTAAGATCTTGGAGATGGATGCCATTCTTGTGAGTTACAAAGCACATCCAGTCAACCTGTGAGTAGTTTCATGTACCCACAGGGTAGGAGTGTACATGTGCCAACTGGGAACCCAACACCACGCGCGGATCCTGAACACTGAACCTGTTGGGGGTGTGACCACGGTTAATAAGTATTCAAGAGCTTGGAGATGGATGCCATCCTTGTGAGTTAATAAGCACATCCAGTCTATCTGTGAGTAGTTTCATGTACCCACAGGGTAGGAGTGTGCATGTGCCAACTGGGAACCCAACACCACGCGCGGATCCATAACACTGGGCCAGCTGGGGGTGTGAAGCAAGCTGACCTATAAAGATGGTTTTTGTAAATACAATGGATCTTGTAGATGTGCATATAGGTATGCATAAGTTATGTTTGCATGTTTTAAATTTTAATAATATTTTTGATGTTCTCTAGATCCATCCTGGGACCTCCTGTGATGTACCTGCTGTATATCAAGCTGATGTTTGACTCTGTAGTCTGAATTATATTTACTTGTTTTGCCAGTTTTGTAATGTGAAATTTTTTTTTTTAAATACCAGTTGAAGCAGGGTTAAGCCGTTACAAATACATGTGGTTGTGTTGGTGACAGTGATTGTACATGGATGTCTGCATACATACTTAAGTTTGGCTTGAACGGTTGAGTTGTGACCATATTAGGATAGATGTACAATTAACTGTGTCTATTGTTGATCTAGGCTGTAGGCTTGAGGAGTGGTCTTCACATCCACTAGCTATGGTCTGTGTACATTTTCCCTACATGCAATATCCCAGGATATGAATGGTCTTTGTTCTTGTAGTGTATATATATATATAAAATTATAATTATTATAATTATAATTATATATATATTATTTATATATATGTCAACAGCCTAGCCCCACTTTATGTCTTCTTGTATTATAGAATGTGCTTATAATAGCTCCCTATAATTAAGACGAAAGCATTACTTTGAGCCTAGTGAACTTATAAAGTTCATCTGTGATACAGGGGAGACACCTTCCAATGATGCATCATGTATTGGGCCAAGTGGTTACTTGTACTTATAGCTGCGCAAGCATTGTCTGAGAAATTTAATCCATCTTTAAAGTTTGTGCTAGCAGTTGCTACATATATACTGGTATAAAGTAACTACAATTACATTCAGTACTACAGATCATGTTATTAGATTTTAATATGTGTAGACTTGCACTAGAGGCCGAGCTGGTAAACCAGTTCTGGCTCCAGATTGAAAGGTTGCTGATAATGTACACAAGAAGAGACCGGTACTCATATGGATGGAGAGAGATGGTGTTGATGAAGGGGTCAGTGATGGTGCAATGAAGGGGCCAGTGATGATGGTGTGGAAATAGAGGCCAGTGATGTAGAATGGGAAAAGGAAGATGGAGGTAATGATCTGAAGGATGAAATTGAGGAACATGGGGTGAATGAACGTCTCTACTTGCATTGCACATGCAAGCAGCCATACAGTTCTGATAGGTATTGATTATTAAAACATTGATGTCATCTGTTTGCTAGGTTTATGATTGGATGTGACTATTGTGGTGAGTGGTTCCATGGTAGCTGTGTTGGAGTAACATAAGTGGAATCATTATGCATCAGTACATACAAATGTCCCACATGTACTGCAAAATGTGTAGCTGTTTATGATGAAGGTAAAATTTATAAACCTTGTTTACTATACATGTATATCACTATTGTACTGAATCATCAACGGCTACATCCCAGAATGAAGAATTGTGTAACTCCAGTGTAGAAAAGCTATATTTATTACATTCAAGGTCTAATGTGTTATGCACAATCATGGTGTGCTTTATCTCTTCAACCCTTCAAATGTTTGGCACTATATAGTGAAGAGCAGTGTCCATTCAGTAGAAGGAATGTTGTGAAGGACATGGAGGTAAATGTTCATCCATACATACATTCAAACCATTTCAACCAAAAATTTGGGGTTTTAATAGGCAAGGATCAGAAACATACTGGTCGGACAAACCAGATCTGAATTCTTTTCTGAGGCACAAGCACAAACTATAGAAAAATGGAACAGAAGTGACTGGCCATTGCAGAAATGCCTTGACATATGGTATGTGCAACATTGATTTATTTATCTGTGTAATATGAATATGTAATAGTGTCAGAAATAACTGTATACATAATTGAAGTGGAAAGTGATGTTAGTGCAACTGCATCATGATCAGTTGCATTGTCATGAACGAACCGACGCATAGTTTGACCTGAAGTGAGCTAATCTCTTTAGTGCTAATAACATATACTCTTTCTGTTATCCAATTCCCATTCCAGATTGTCACAACTCTTATTACGACCAAGTTTAACATATTAACCCGAACAGCAGCAATTTCTCATGTTCTCACTCATACCCTGCCACAATAATGTTCACATTGTATTGTACTGTTGCATATATTTATAAATGAATCAAATTGACGCTAGAGCGCTCTTGCAGTAACTCCGTAACTGTATTCACAATTGTTATAATCCCAATGCAAACTTCAACGTATGATTATGATTAGCCGTACGGCCACGATCGCAGGATAATTACTTGGAATGTGCGGCTGAGGAATGTGCGGCTAACTTCAACGGGGTCGCATCCTGCACGGTGACAGCAGCATGGTGGGAGCTTAATCTAGACCTTAAGCATCAATGCAAAACTGGCAACTGAACGCTGCCGTGGGGATTGCACTTTGTCGTACGGAGTAATCATTAATATTATTTAACCAATTAGTGCGATATATGCGTCGACGCACGGGTGTTTCATTGCATTGAAAAGATGGACATTAGGCCTCGTCCCCATACTTGGCGATAGAAGATTTAATGGAGACCTCATTATAGCATAGCATTGGAATGTGGGCTCTCTTGTACAATCCGTTTAAGGTAAGCTTTATACACATGAAAATATGGGTTAAGCATCCTTCGAGGATTACAGACATACCAGCGTTATGGTATTTGTGTGCACGTACGCCACGATATCGAGCCTGGACTGATAGCGCTCCATTTGGAGTTATTATCTTTGAAAAATGTTTTTTCTTTTTTTTGCCTGACAAGTGATCTATAAACTTATACGAGAGTATACAACAGTGTTACCTCTACGTATTCTTACTATCTCTGTTGTTAGACACATTTTCTGTGAGACGTACGAAGGCTCTGAATATGGCAGTTATTGTTTACATGGCGGACCGCTTCATTGATTCACGGATGAATCTACCGGTATTCAGCGTACTATCGTAACATTAAATGAAATCAATGCCATGAGTATATCTTAACAAGGTTCAGTTCTAGTCTTCGCGCTTTCTTTTTATCGTTCTTATTGGCATTAAGAGTACTGTAAGACACACACTCAGGTGATGCTCTTGCATGATGCATTTTAGCCACTGCACTTTGTTTGCCATACAGCCATACGTCCTTGTCCTATACAACTTGTTTGAAATGGGCATGTATGGCTTCAGTGCCTTGTTCTCCCATTAGTCCAAGTCCAGCATTGTATGTACTCATCCACTCGATGATGTGCATTTCCAGTATATGCATTTTAATTGTCCTCTTTGTTCCAGGGAAAGCAAAGTCGGAGTAGCTAAAAAAATTCTTGTATTGCAAAAAAAATTTGGGCCTTTGTCACTCACACTAAAGTCAGTGGCTGTAAAAGATGAGAAATGCCATAGCCAGCAGGCCTTAAATTGCCTACTGGACCTACTAGGTGTGTACTATGCTGGGTTTTTGCTTTGCAGACCAAGTGCCTACTTGGTGTGTGCTCTGTAGGCCTTGGCTACTGGGTGTGTGCTCTGAAGGCCTTTCCTACTAGGTGTGTGCTCTGCAGGCCTTGGCTACTAGGTGTGTGCTCTGAAGGCCTTGCCTACTAGGTGTGTGTTCTGAAGGCCTTGGCTACTTGGTGTGTGCTCTGAAGGCCTAGCCTACTGGGTGTGTGCTCTGAAGGCCCAGCCTACTGGCATGGGCACCCCCAGCTTTTCTGGAAGGGGGTGGGGGGGGCCAGGATAGGGCAAGGGAGTGCCATTTGACAGCCGCGAATACGTTTGGCTGATTCAACCAGTGGAAAAAGGGGGATAGGGGGGGGGGGGGGGGGGGGGTTGCTGTCTGCTTTGGCGCCAGGGGGGGGGGGGGGGGGGGTGCTGATGCTGTCCCCTTTCAGCCCATTCAATCAATCAGTGGGGGGGGGGGGGGGTTCTGTCCCCTTTCGGCTCATTCAATCAGTGGGGGGGGGGGGGGGGGTGCTGTCCCCTTTCAGCTCATTCAATCAGTGGAGGGGGGGGGGGGTGCTGTCCCCTTTCGGCCCATTCAATCAGTGGGGGGGGGGGGGGGCATATATGTTAACTTTTATTATAAGGGCGCCATTCAGTCCCAAAGGGGGGGGGGGGGGGGGGGCCATGGCCCCCCTGCCCCCACTCTGGGGACGCCCATGACTGGCTCTGCAGGCCTTGCCTACTTTGTGGGTGCTCTGCAGGTGCTCTGCAAGCCTTGCCTATGGTGCTAATGTAGGGTCCTTTTTACCACACATGATCTTTGGAGGTGCAATGGTCTTTATATGAAGGAGCAAAGCACTTAACGTGACACCTTGTGGTCACCCTGGATGAGTGTACACATGTATGGTTTAAACATGTATGTGCATGTATTTGTGTATGTGCATATATGATTAACCCTATGAGGTCATGTGAATATGTTTACCTTGCATGTGCATGTACTGGGACAGTGTAGGGACCAATTGTTTAGCTTTACGATTTTCAGTTTGAAAACATGTCCTGAGCTCCACTAAAAAGGTAGCACTGCTATATGTTGTCTCTTGATGACCAGCAGAGGTTTTTTATCATCTGTCTCCACATACGCTGCATAAAAGGTGTTCTTTGGCATTGCGGAATATCCATTGCTGTAACTGTTCATTCACGTGACTTCAATTATTCATGACTAAACAAACTAAAAGTAACCGTTTTGTTCTCTCACCAGAAAATGTGTCTAAGCATGAACTATACACGTATAGAATGTGCAATGATTCCTCTTTACGGAAAGGTAAGTTTCATGCCCAAGAGTCAGGCGTTTTTTCGAGAAAAATTGGTTGCCGTTCGAGCGTTTCAAAGTAAGCCATAATATGACCGTTACCTGCGCGGAGTTAGTAGGCAGGGAAATAACACGTCTCGACAGTGCGCACATATCTTATCCAGTACGGAAATGAATGTAGAAAAGCTTAATATAATAGCATTATTTATTGATAGCTTTTTGTGATCAAAATAGATTTTAGAACATAAACCACATTTTAATGAGCTCCTTCATTCGTCGGAACACTAATAGTACCGTAAATGTAATACATTTCTAATTAAAAAACCTAATGTCCATCTCGAAACAGCCGTGCGTCACAGCCCTCCGCGACTGGACAAAAGGGTCCATAATTAGACAATACCGTAAACCAAAAAAATCCATTGCGGCTATATGCGCCATGGCCTCATTAAAATGGCTTTTTTTGAGAGAGCTGTATCTTGTTCATTTTACCATCGAATACCTGTTCAGCCCTTCCATTTAACTGGCGTATCATCGTAGTAGAGACTATACCACATGCGCACTCTTCATATCGCAATCCTTAATAACGCGCAGCCAATTTATAAACGGATATCGTAAGGGAGAGGGGTAGCTTTAGGCTGAAAACACCAAGCACAGACAATTTCTCAAGACGGTTGGTATGCCGCATCGTCAACTACACACAATTAGCTGTACAGCAACACCATTCAGATGCAGCCATACTTTTTTTTCATCACACAATAAACGGTTTTGTTTGGCTATGAATAATGCGGCTTCAGTTGCTTTACATAGCCTACCACAGAGACCAGCTCCAGAAACGTTGCAGAGTCTATGGAAGCCTTTTGGTGGCTACAAGGAAGAACAGGAGGGCATTCTATCAATGTTCAGAGTTACCATAAGTATACACCCCCTGATGGCACCCACTGGAAGTGCCATTCGGTGCTTGTGACGTGTATGAGCAGTACTTTGACAGTGTATTTATAAGTGTATAAGGAAAATTCTGTTTAAACTGGCATTAGTGTAGTACAGTAAATAGAAGGGAAAGTGTAACAACAAGGGAGAATGGGAGGAGAGGGGGAGGAGAGGGGGAGGGAGAGGGGAGGAGAAGGGGAGGGAGAGAGGAGGAGAGGGGGAAGGGGAGGGAGAGGAGAGGAGTGGGAAGGGAGAGGGGAGGAGGGTGAGGGAAAGGGGAGGAGAGAGGGAGAGGGGAGAAGAGGGGGAGGGAGAGGGGAGGAGAGGGGGAGGGAGAGGAGAGGAGAGGAGAGGGGGAGGGAGAGGGGAGGAGAGGAGAGGGGGAGGGGAGGAGAGGGGGAGGGAGAGGGAGGAGAGGGGGAGGGAGAGGGGGAGGGAGAGGGGGAGGGAGAGGGGAGGAGTGGGAGGAGAGGGGGAGAGGAGGAGGGAGAGGGAGGGGAGAGGTGGAGAGGGAGAAAAGGGAGCAGAGGAGGCAAAAGGTAGGAAGGGGGAGGGGTGGTGAGGGGAGGGAGGAGGAGGAGGGAGAGAGGAGGGAGAGGGGAGGGGAGGGGAGGGAGGAGAGGGAAGGGAGGGAGGAGAGGGGAGGGAGGAAAGGGAAGGAGGAGAGGGGAGGAGAGAGAGAGGCAGGGGAGGGAGGAGAGGGAGAGAGGAGAGGGAAGGGAGGAGAGGGGAGGGAGGAGAGGAAAGGAGGAGAGGGGAGAAGAGGGAGGGGAGGGAGAGGGGAGGAGGGGAGGGAGGGGAGGGAGAGGGGAGGGAGGGGAGGGAGAGGGGAGGGAGGGGAGGGAGAGGGGAGGGAGGGGAGGGAGAGGGGAGGGAGGGGAGGGAGAGGGGAGGGAGGGGAGGGAGAGGGGAGGGAGGGGAGGGAGAGGGGAGGGAGGGGAGGGAGGAGAGGGGAGTATAACAATGGGCAAGGTGGACGGGTGCAGGCTTTGGTCTACTTGGTTGACTATCCATGCCCACACAGAGAACTTATCAATGTATCCACAACAAGGTCCACACCCCTCTCTTATTGTTCAAGACAGGCTATCCATTGCACCCCAGATTGTGGAAGCAATTCCACGCCAAACAAAGCAAAAAAATCGTGGATAGGCATTCTATCCCTTTTCAAACACGTCCATACGCACATGTATCATTAATAATTATCACGGCTCAAACCACAGTATAGTTCACACGCGTATACCATCGCGAAGAAAAAGTATGGCTACAGTTCCATACTACATGTTGTAAGTACCTTCTGTCTCCTTTTGTTCTGTGCTTCCATCTGGGGAGCAGAATTTGTCTGCGTGGTCGAAAAAGTACGTTGAAGTCGATGGGTTCGTCAAAAAATGGCCGCTTGTAGGAAGCAGTGGAGAGAAAACTAGGCCATGTGACATTGGCTACTAATAGAACAAAGGTACTTCAATCCATGTATGGCCTTTAAATGGCGACAAGTTCAAACATGTTAACACGTAGTGCAAAGTTTGTAAGGTTGTCGGTTGTCAAGGGTGGTTGCTAAGGCATTACGCCACTTTTTCAATATTTCTATAGGTATGCCTTTTGTCCACAAAATGTATGGCCGCATAGGGCTGTGGCGTTACGCGTTCTGATCTGAACAATTGCTACATACGCTTTCTAAATGTAAATTTTACATTTGCAATCGCTAGCGCTTGATGTAGCACTAGTACAAGCGTGGCTAGTAAACAATATAACTATATCATTTTATCGTCGGGCAGGCCACCTGCACGCAGTGCAGGTGGCGGGC
Source organism: Spongilla lacustris (assembly GCA_949361645.1). NCBI lineage: Eukaryota > Metazoa > Porifera > Demospongiae > Spongillida > Spongillidae > Spongilla > Spongilla lacustris. Next base: position 19,700,629 of record OX442416.1, on the reverse strand, counting down.
AAAATGAACCTGCACTTTGGGAAATGTACCTGCACTAGTGCAGGTGTGCACCCGCTATTTCGAACACTGAATAGTAATAAGCACACTATCATTTTAATGTGTCAAGTATTGGCTTTCCCACCCCATGCAAAGTGGAATGTATGGTTTCTATAGAAAATGGACCTCCAATTCGACCAATCAAATTGAACAACTACACCCGGAAATGTGGATCAACTTACCATATTCTTAATGTTCACATCAATACCAGGAGTGGAAAGGAGATGTTCCACACATGCAGTGTGACCTCCCTTTGCAGCATAGTGTAATGGAGTATCCTTATACTGAAGTGGGTACAATAGTTGGTGGGTGCAATGTTCTGCCAACATGACACACGTACATGTAGTATATGGTCATCAACATGGGCTTTCATATACAACATCACGAGGGTGTACACATTTACATGCATGACACAAACATTGCTGATGGGGTTGAAGGGAAGGAGATACCAAGGGACACACTGGTCTTTGTGTGTAGGCTTAGAAGCAGCTGCTCTATGGTCTTGTTTTTTACATCACCATCCATATACAGGATAGTGTTCAGCACCATACATGTACATATCATTATTACTTGATCATTAAATAAGGTGTATATAGTTGGCTGCTACAGCTACAGTTCCTATAACACAGTGCATATCTTATGTTAATACTCAGTGGACCAGATCACCTTATTTTGAATGTTCACATTAATACCAGGAGTAGAAAGGAGAAGTTCTACACAAGCAGTATGACCTCCCTTTGCAGCAAGGAGTAATGGAGTATCACCATCCTGGAGTGGGTACAATAGATCAGTCAACATGAACACTTTGTTTTACTTTAGTACTTAACCTTTAATCTCCCGTCGTCCTACGCGTAGGATTAGCATCCTACGTGTAGGACGCAAGTTAAAATCAAACACATCATAAGAATCAAAAAATAAACCAAAATCTCATTGTACTGTAGAAATGGTTATTAATTCAGAAAATATTTTTGCAATTCTTCAAAGATTGTCAATACTGCATTGCTAAAAGATGTATTTGCGGTAAATTGCAAAGCAACTTAAAGTACCAAAAAGTAATGTTGGGAAGATCAGAGCAACATCTTAAAATAAGGGGGTACATAAAAATGTAGTAGGGCAGGTCTTTTGCACTAAGCATATAAAAAAGTACATTGTAGATTTGGAAATTGCTAGCTCCACAAGCTTATGAACGATAGGTATTTGTCAGACGCATGTTGCAGGAATAGCCAAGTGAATGGACAAAATCTTGAAAATGTACAGTGCATTTTCGGTAAAAATGGCAAAATCAATTAGAGTTAAAACATTGCCATAGAATGCATAAAGTAGCCCACACATCATGCTTCAAAAAACATTCTAAAAAAGTTGTATTTGTCATACTTTTTTCTGTGACAATTAAATTCTCTACATAATGCATTTTTAAGAACCGTATCTGTTTATTTGCATCGAGTAACCAAGGGTGTGATTTTAAAAATAGAGTGACAATTGGTAAATTTAGCATGATAGACACATCAAACAACAGTAGAGAAATGGATTTATAATGAATTTTCAAATATTGGTCCTATGCGTAGGACTTGGACCTGGAGAATTAAGGTTAACTTATAAGAGTATGACAAAGCTGGAGGAATAAAATTCGATCGTTTCTAGGCTTGCCAATCACACAGTAGTATGCAGCAAGGATTTGTTTGAAATACATGTATGAAGGTGTGGTGCATGCATAGGTCTACATGTACACTTAAACCTGTTATGGTAAAGACCTTTTTTGATTTGGTCATAGATATATTACATATACATGTAGAACATGCAGTTCAAAGGGGGGGGGGGGGGGGGGGCTCTGTGATTCTAATTCAATTATTAATAACATACGTTTTGAACTACTCTCCCATGTCACAAACTGTATTGCTATGCAAAGAAAAGAGAATTAAGAAGACAATGGCAAGCTAAAAGGCTCTAGCTCAAGGATGTTCCAAGGATCAAATAACATTTCTGGAATGAAGTATATGAGTCAGTATTTTATGCCCTCTTTCAAAGCCTTCCTTTATGCTTGCAGGTGCATTACTGGTCACAGCAACAACAGACCATTCTCGGTTTGTGAAGTTTCAAACCTATTTATATGATGAGATCTTACTGGTCTTTAATGAGAGCAGGTAGAGGAGAAACAACTATACAGAATGCTCTTCACCATTCGATCGAGAAGGCCTTCCCGTAGCCAGTTGGTAGTACTCAAAAGACATCATTACCATTAGCTATGGCCTGAATGACTTCAACCTGGAGCTACTTAGGTTCTCTAAACCCTACTTTTCCAGCTGCAAAGTGTATCACGCCTATCACCATGTGACTACGTCGTGCGATGTTAATGAGATTCATGCTAGTAAGGTAAGGCTTAGATGAGTTCATGCTACTGCAAGAATTCTTGCAGTACCTCCAAGGATCAACGGATGCACAACTGTCCCCCGTACAACCATCAGTTGGGTCCCCAGACTAGAAAAAAAAAAAAACAAAGCCCGCTGAACGGATATATAATCTAATCCGGCAATCTGCTAAGTAGAGAGTATGCTATATGAGCCTACATGTATATCCACGGAACTTTTGAATGCAGCTCAAAACAGAAGTACGAGGATGATTCAGATTGCATTTTGGCATCTTAAAGGCCCGAATCTGTCCAATTTGCCAAACGAGTGCTTCTAACAAAACCACCACCAAAAGGTATGTAATAACATGATCTGTGAACATGTAGTGTGACCTCCCATGGCAGCATAGTGTAATGGGTATTACCACCCTGGAGTGGGTACAATAGTTCAGTCAACATGGTTGGTACAATGTACACATCTACATGTAGTACATGGTCATCAACATTGTAGTAATTAATAAGCAATGAATGACATCAGACTGATATGTTCAGGTGGTGCTCTTATATTAATAGAATTGATACGTGAAGTTTTTCTATTAAATGCCTTCACAAAAGAGTGAAGCAACAACCTCCAAAAGCGAAATTTTAATATCAATGGGACCTTAAGGAGAATCATACAGTTCAAAAGCAGAAGTATGAAGACAATTCAGATTCCATTTTGGCATCCAAAAGAAGTCGGCATTGGAAAGATCCCAAAGGTATGTAATTGCATGGTCTATGTACACGTGTGTCCCTTTAGGATTCACAAATTAAGTGCATGCGTGGTGTGTGTAAGGGATTTATAATCTATCCATCTACAGTCGTAACTAAAAAGATCTCAGCCCTCTGGTGACCCCCATTTTTGTGAAATCATTTTTTGTTTATATGCAATAAATTTATAATATTATAATAACTGTAACTATCTACCTATGACTTCACTACTTAACACCGCATCATGCCCTTTTTAACATCTGGTCATGCATGCCTGTGTGACACTGTTACTTGCATTGACTTTTTTGTGCCTGGTTGGCAAATGTACATATAGGTAGTTAATGGCTGAAACCAGTTCCTCTCCTCATATCCTGTATGAACACAACTCAACTCTCATGCACTTAGTAGGGTCTTGAGAGCTGGTAAGTGCAGTAAACACAACCCTACCGCTGCCATGGCCAGAGGGGAGACCAGTAGCATTTAGAGGCAGAGGCAACCACCGTGGAAGAGGAAGCCCAGGACCAGGGAGGAGGAGGAGGAGGAGAGGCCAAGGCGCAGGTGGAGGATTTGTCCACTACATAACAATTTGTTATAACTACATGTATCATCATTAATTATCTGATCAATTTGGTAGGCGGGATGAAGACTTTAGTGACACTATTTATAATACAGTGCATATGCTACAAATACTTTTGAATGGATAAACTAATCACACCCTAAAAATTTAATATTAATTATCTGATCAATCTGGTGGGCAGGATGAAAACTTTATTAAGATATAATTTTGGGGTGAGATTAGTTCATCCATTAGAAAGCATTAGATAGTGACACTATCTAGTTACAAATGCTATGAACTAATCACACCCCAAAAATTTTAATATTTGTGGGGAAAAACAAAACATCTGGAGATTTGACCACCCTCAAATGTTTGCTTGCAGAAATACACCCCTGACCCCTATCTCCCCTGAATTGTGTATTACACTACCACTAAGGCCACACCAAATTAATTTTAAGTTATTCAATAAGTTTCTCACTTGAACCGATCTTTTTTTTATTTTAAGGTGATCTTTTCATGCAACATCACCCCGGCCTCAACTGTTAATCAGTACAAGGATCGGAAAATTCTATGTAAATCACATGCAATGTACCCTGTTTGAACACAAATTAGAACTGCATGAAAGGTGCTCTAATGACAGCGTACTATCAGTAATAAGTAGCAGTATGAAGATTGCTGGACTTAGATAATTCAATGCTGCATATCAAGTTAACAAGTATAGCTATGCACTGCTGTCCCATTGATGTTTGGAGCCCCTCAGCGCCCAACGCCATAGTAACAATTTCAAGAATTTACAAATGCTAAAGCTGCAAAGCTTCTGGGTTGGCTTAGAGCCCTCCCTCATACCCTCACTAGGGAGGAATGGGTACCCATGTCCCCTCAAGACCCGTTTGAGCCTTCCTAGAAGAATAAAAACGAAAGAGGACAAGTATATAGTAGTACTGTTTTAGAATGTCTTAAAAGCAGGTGAAATTGAATCAATTTGATGTACATGTAGCCGGAATAATGCTGTCCTAATCACCCGCCCGCCCGCATGCTATAAATATAATGTGGAGGGCCAGAAACTAAAGATTAGCTTGGTGCACGTGTGGCCTAAGGGGAGAGGGGGGTAACGTATGAAACAAGTAAACAAAAACACTCTATGGGACATAGTGAAATTTCTATTCCTGGTACTGCTAATACAAAGTACATAAAAACATTCTCTTGAAGAAAGAACTGGACAGTGGTGGTGTAAAAATGAAAGAAATTGGATCGGGAAATATTTTGCACATCCCTCAGCATGTTCTATTTTAGTGTGTACTAAATATAAATATAGGCCTATTTTCCCGGTCCAATTTCTGTGAAATCTTGTTTCCATGTTTTTTATACCAGGTGCCATTGTCCACTCCATGCAATCATATTAGCCGCAAACTTTCTCCTGCTTACCTCCTCCACGTGTGGGGCATTTACAGATACTCCACTTTCGATTAACCTCGCCACCTCGCCAATATCACCTCTCTGTGCCGCATCTCGAAGCTTCTGTTCTTCAGCATACAGACCTAGTTTTGAAACCATACTATGGATCAAATTCAATTTACGTACGAGTCAGCAACAAGTATGTATACGTGAACACGACTAGGTGCTACGAAAGCTGCTAGGCCTGGGTGCAAGGTGGGGTGTGGAAGGTCCACGTTCAATACCCCACACGATTAGACCTAGGCCTACATCATACGCGCACATCAAATATCGTACCGAATCCGAAATACTTCATAAGCTGAGTGAACATCGTCTTTCCATAGGGCAGAGATAATAGAACAATCTGGGGGCGGATATGTTGTCACCCTTTTATCACGTGATAAATCTGATTTAATGACTGCATTCAAATGACGTACAGGAAAAAGAAACGTCCAGCCTGTATTTTTTAGGCTGGTTTTTAACAAAAACCCATCCCAATAGCGTAAAAACCATCCTGGGATTGAACGTCCAGGGTGGGAAGAGTGTAAAATCCATTTTGTTCTACCCTGGCAGTAGCGGATCCAGGGGGGGGGGGGGGGGGGGGCACAACGGGCCGTGCCCCTCCCTCCCCCCATCCGAGGGTCCCGCCCCTACTTTTACACGTACATGTACGACTATTTGTACGCGAGCATATGCAAACGCAGCGGAGAGTACGGCAGAAATGGCCTTTACGTACGCCTACGTACATAATGATGCAGGGGTCAGGGCCAAGTATGCGTGACGTAATAGCATTCTGCCGTTTAGCGTATGTTATCCTCTAGAGAGCTAGAGCATATCGCACATAAATTATTAAGTTCATGTACACTAAAACACATACATTGATAATAATGCTAACCAACTAGTGTAGTTTTACTACAATCAACCTACAGTAACTCTGCTTAGCAAGACCCTTGCATTGGCTCTGACCAGCATCATGCATCACTGTGTAAAAAGGGCTGTTATTCACAAGTGTATAACATCAATTAGCGGTGTATAACACTGCGTATTGAGACGTTATACACACATATACGCAATAACGTCTATATACACACTGTTATACAGTAGTGTATAACGATACCTTTTTCATAGTGCATGTTCAGCCTCGCGGGGGGGGGGGGGGGGGGGGGGGAGGGAGGGTTCCTCCTTAACATATATATGTTTAAACTGCATACCCCTGTACATGTACATGTTTAGCCATAATACAATACAATATTAATTTTGGACCGCGGGGCCCCTATTATACCTTGGGGCCTGGTGTAGGTAATCCCACTTACCCCCCCCCCCCCCCCCCCTCTCTCACGGGACCTGGGTGTGGCCAGCTGCATGTGAAGAGGCTAGTGTGTATGCAATTGTTTTATGCATATGAACATTATGCACTGTGGGACTTTCATGGGTGGATCTCTCCCTGCCATCACTCCCTGCTCTTACATGGTATCTCCCTTCCATCACTCCTCTCTCTCCCATCACTCACATCCCTCCTGTCCCTCCTGCTGTCTCCCTAATATCCCTTCACCTTTACCGGCCCCTCCCTTCAATCCCCTCCCCTCCTCCATGGTCCTAAATAGATCTGTGCACTGCACATGGTGATCAGTCATTTGTAATGGGGACTAGCCCTATGTTATTGAAATGCACAACCTCTCATACCATGGCTCCAGCTTAAGCCATCCCAGAACCCTCATCCAGTTGAAAAACCTCAATACTCAACCAATGCATTGATGCCTCGTCGATGATATAGAATGTTACATTATTCATGCACTAAAAATAGGACAATCGTTCATGCACAGATTGGTCATCCAGATTTTTATACAGATTTTTTATTGAGGTTATGTTATTATTCATACATATATAAACATCTACACACAGACATACTGTACATGTAGAACAGATCAGTATAAGATGGGTGCATTATCCAGTCCAGGATGGAGGTAGCATTTGCCCTAACCAATTGCATGTTAAGGGGCCATCAATGTTGGTATTGCCAATGTACATGTACCACCAACATATGTAGTTACAGGTACTGACCATTCGAGCATGGGGCATGAATTCATGGTAGCTTTAATGCTCATCTACAGCCAAAACTGATATGAGGGCTGGAAGGGATCGGAAGGTGTATGTCCTTTGTTGAAGTACAAGACTGCATGCTGTCTTGTTGGGCTGGAGGTGTGGAAAGATGTGCTTGAAGTGGACATGAATTTAGTGATATCAAATGTAATAAATTGATCACTGCAAAAATAGTAACACAAAACAATCTAATACATCTCAGTTTGCCACACATGGCTTAAGTTGCAGAAAGAGTGCAGGTCGCCACCACCGCCATTCAGCTGTCAATGACATCATCTACAGAGCTTTGGTTGCAGCACATGTTCCATCACGTCTGGAGCCTTCAGGCCTGTATCGTTCAGATGGGAAGCGACCTGATGGTGTCTCAATTGTCCCTTGGAAGTGTGGCCAACTTCTGGTGTGGGACGCAACGTGTCCGGATACTTTTGCACCTTCTTACTCCACAATTGTTGCAAAGCAAGTTGGAGCAGTTGCTCAACAGGCAGAAGAAAAGAAGATGCAGAAGTATAAACATCTTGACTCTTGCTACTTTTTCACTCCAGTGGCAATAGAAACAAGTGGAGTTTTTGGACCAAAGACAATGGAGTTCCTGAAAGGTTTGGGACATCGGTTGAGGCAGGTGTCTGGAGAAGCCAACTCCTTTGCATACCTCACTCAGAGACTCTCAGTTGCCATCCAACGTGGCAATGCAGCTTCCGTGTTGGGAACAATGAAGATGGGCAGTCAGGAGGAAGAGTTTTTTGTATAGTATATTGTGTGAGTGAGTGAGTGTTAGGATAAGTATCATGTTGTTTGTTTTGTTCATTTATCTCTTTATACTACACCATTTATCTGTACATCATTAATATTATTATTATTATTATTATTATTATTATTTTTTTTATTATTTTATTTTTTTTTTATTTTTTTTTTATTTTTTTAATAATATAAACTAACATATATGGCTAACAACAACACAACCTAACATATAATTATTATTTTTATTTTTATTATTTATTTTTTTATTATCCCATATATTTATAATATAAACTAACATATATGGCTAACAACAACACAACCTAACATATACAATGTACTGGCACACAAACACACTCGATCACTCGCACACAGAACTAAAAGTCATCTAAACCATCAAAGGAACTTAATGTTCCCAAGACGGAGGTAGAATTTCCTCTCTGGATTGCCACAGAAAGGCGCTGGAGTAAGAATTGGTAGGATTGTGAGTCTCCAGTGGTTATGTGCAGACGATGGCCAAGGTCTTTAAGAAAGGACAATGTTTCAGCACCAAACACACCAAGAGACTCACATGCTATGGGAACAAAGACGTATTTAGCTCCAAGAGAGAAATACTTCTTCCTCTTATATTATTACATTATTAAAAATATCTAATACATTAATAATAACAGTATTTAATAATAAATTGTCTTAAATGCAGTATCCACATCAATACCAGGAGTGGAAAGGAGATGTTCCACACAAGTAGTATGACCTACCCTTGCAGCAAAGTGTAATGGAGTGTCACCAGGAGCAAGGTGTAATGCAGTTTTACCTAGCTGGAGTCGGTATAATACATGTACTTCAGTGAACATGGTCAATACAATGTATGCAATGACATCATCAATATGGCCCCTTCAAACGTGGAGCCTAAGATTGAAATACACACAAACATATATGTATACATATGTATATTTATTGTAATCCTTAAGAAAGGGGAGGAGGATTTCAAATTGACATGACATTTGGTCTAGTGTAATTGATCGTACATGTACATGAACCAGTGGTGGATTGAACAGCATGTATCATCTACTCTCGCCAAATTGCAATCTGTAGAAACACAAGTGAGTTGTTCTGTTGTGTTGTTTGCTGCTACAGAAGGAGAATGTCATGTGACAGATAGCATCACCATGGAGCAATGTGACACCATTTTTGGACATGCATACTGCAGAGTGAAGAGTGAGCTTGGTGGTTAAGGACATTGGAGACCTGTGTGGTGAAGTGTGCTGGCCAATCACATTGCATTTAGTCATTACTGATATTATCCACTAAGTTTGGTACATGCATCCACATGTAATAATGATTGAACAATATGCATGTTCCAGGACAAGGTGCAGGAGCTGCAATATATATGCTAGTGCTGCACGTTTATCGTTTGAACCAAAAAGTGTAGCGGCTTGCTATGTCAGCTACAGTTCCTATAACAGTGCATATCTTAATATTCAGTGGACACAGCTCTGATATGGGACCCTGACACCGGGTCCCCATTCCTCATGTACAGCAGCCACAGTAGTGCAGTGAACTGCATCTCCTTCCACCAGAGGCCTGCACCGTGTCAGGTGACTGCTTTGGCCACATGAGGAGGTACCTGCCTCCTGTGTCTGTGCTACCATGGCAACTAAGTCTTTATGATACGATGGTTGCGTTTTCAAAGTTTATCCTTGAAGTAATTGGTCATCCTATGATGTACATGTTTGTATGCAAGTGTACATGTGTACATGTAGTATAAAAGTGGGAAGAGAGCTGACTTAATCTCACTACCTCCTCAGTCTTCACTACCCTCCCCTCCCCTCCTCACCCCTCCCCTCAGAGACACAACTCCCCTGGGGAGGAGAAATGTTTGTCAGATGAACAGCAAGAGGACCCTGCAGTAGAGGAAGGTGTGGAGTGTGTGTTTGCATCCTGTGGTGATGAAAGGTAAACACACCTGCATGCTTCCAACACATGCCCCTCCCTCCCAGGTCTACATCCTTCTGTGACCTTGGTGAACTCCCACTGTCGAGGCTACAATAGTCCCCATCCCTCAACCAGCACTTATGGAGCTTCTACCCACACACACATCATGCTACACACACACACACACATACACACAAACACTGTCACAAAGATTGGCTGCTCAATGCACAGCAGCTGGTCACAGCCTCCTGGGATCGCTCTGCACGTCTGTGGGACTCTGAGAAGGGACAAATGATCCACTCTCTGGAAGGTAAACAGCTCTGATATGGGACCCTGACACCGGGTCCCCATTCCTCAAGTACAAGGTAGGTTAGTGAGCAGTTCTTCAGAGCTAGCATTGGATCTGTAGGTATATCCAGGACCACACGGCTGTCATACACTTCTTTCTCTTTCCCCTTAAAGTGGATGTCTTACACCTTCCTTTACAATTCATAGTGTAATGATTTGTGAGGGGTGCGGTTTAGACAAAAGACAAAACCTAGCAATTTCAAGACCACACCCCACACAAAATCATTACACAAGTCAATCACTGTCTGAATTATTGAGAGAGACCCTCTCTACCAGCTCGGGAGGCAGAGCTTTACCCGAGCCCCTTGAAAACGTTAGTATCAAGATCAATGAGTAGATGACAGAAGAACACGTGTATGGCATCCCTTTTACACCATCTCTCTCAACTGTCAGTATCGTTGAGTGGCCCGTATATAATCCGGCGGCCTATTGGCCTAAGTGACAGTGGAACCTTTGTCTGATCCCCTTTGTAAATGACCATGTAGAAGTTCAAATTCCAGTAGGGTCTGATCAGAGCTCATATTTGCAGTCACAGGAGAGCATGCCCCTCCTCAGTCCTAATCTATATACACACACTATACATTATACATACACCAATGTTCAAAGCTGTATATACATGTAGTCTGCAGATCTCAGTGCAGGGTTTACAAACTATTTCCCTGAACATGTTGCACTTGATAATTGGACTCATGTTTGCTGAGTCTTTGGTGGGACCTCCATCTCAGGCGCCTTGTTCTTGCAATCGGTTTCTCGAGATGGTTTTATAATCCACATCCTTGGCGCAGTCATCTTCTTCATTCTGTCTTTCTCGCATGTGCGCTCTCAGTGGAGGTAGGTCACATTCCTTAGCTGACAGTTTCCACTGGATATGTGAACCCTTTTCTCCCGCATTTGACTCTGAGGGACGTAGTGCAACTGGGTATCCCTAAAAGGGAACACACTCGTAGTACACCTAGCTCGATCACCAGCAGATGTTGAGCTGGGCTGGCCCCAAACCTAAACCTAATGTTGGTAGGAGAGCCAAGTACATTCAGGGGTCAGAACTCTGCTTGAAAAGTATCTTGGCTATTATTTTTCGCCAACTCTGCCTTCCCCATTTGATTGGCTGTGGTTCAAGAAGCCTGAAGAAGGCTCTAAACACTTCACTGTTTTGAATTGCGGGGACAACACTCGATCCAGTGACGGCAATGTGGTATTGCATGCCTATAATGGTTTAATTTTAAAGCTCTATCACTGTGTCTGAACATAATCGGATGGTGTATGGAAAAATGATTTTGTAAAAAATAGGTGTGAAATCAAAGGTTCAAAAATGGTATTTGTGTCAATTCCCCAAAACAAGTTGCACATACATGGGAGTCGATTTCACTTTTTACCAGTACTCTATGTTGACATCATACAGTAGTATGCCTTTAATTATTAATAATCAACCAACCACTCTAGCAATTGTCTAATTTATACAGAAGCTATGTTTGATGGTGACAAGATGGAACAGAAAGAGAGAAATTGGAATGATAAAAAAGGAATGATATATGAAAGGATTTTGAATTCTGCTTGTAAACTAAGCATCCAGCTGATCCAAGTCACTGGGACTAAAGGTGAACCTACATGTATATACAATGAACTAAATTTTAGACACCTCTCTTGATCTCTGTTGGATTGATTAGATAGTTGCGGATGTGATGCTAATTGCATGTAACAAAGCCTGCCTTGCCTCTGTACCTAGTCTCCACCACCATACCATCCTAACTCTGCACACTTCACATCATTTGTCCTTCCTCTGCTGGCTTTGCTGATGCTCCAGGTGACATGCTTTCTATGATGTATGACTGAAGGATTGCACGAATTTATGTTAACCCTGAGTTAACAGCGAGGAGGGGGAGGAGGAATTGAGTGGAACTTGAGTAGAAGAAAATGATATCTCAGGACACGATCCAAAGGACCTTGCTTGGTAACTAAGACCACATGATGTGACATATAAAAGGCCAGTCATAATCACCTGAATTGTTAGTACCAATGTCACCATGGACTTGGGGGTGTTAAGTCAGGCAGTGATAACTATTCAATGAAAAGGGTGTATTGTTATTTGCAAATAATGGTAATGTTTCTTGCAAATGTTTCTATGGGGTCTTACCTTAGTCCCTCAGGGAAACACTCATGTTGCAGCTGTAGATCCAAACGTAAGTGCATTAGAACATTAGACGTGTATTTGATGATGTCATAACCATGTTGGATTGAGAGGCATAGAGAGGTGATGAAAATACCGTCAGACCTTTTAATGTGAATGGTCCTATGTTTTTGTGAGAAGGTTCTAACCACTTTTGAATATGAATGGAAGGGAGGAGGATTTGAAATGGTGGAGGAGAATAAAACAAATATGTATGCCAAAGAAGTTTGAATTCTGCTAGGTATCTAAACAGATAGACTTGGAGCAGACTAGATACTGCCAAGCTGAGGTCGCCATATAGCTCTGTGGACTTGGGGGTGTTGCAATGAATGGTTAACCCAGAAGCCACCTGTGAGAATGTCCCCAGGCTCATAGCTCTCCACATGCAGTCAGTGGTATGCATCGCCAGCCCAACTCAGCACACTTTGGATCAATTCTAAAGTGTTTCCTCTGCTCAGCTGCCTTTGCTGAACTGAAGACCCTAGCTGGTACATGTACATGCCCGCTTCCAACATAAATCATAGATGTAACAGTGATGTCAAAGGTACATGTAGCTGAGGTACCACAATCCCATCCAATTCGTAAAAAGGATATGTCTGCTCGTCACTTTCTTGAATTACCTTCACAGCCAACCTCTATAGGTGCTCGCTGTAAAAGGTGCTGTAAGTCGGCCACATTGTGAAGTGTTTGTACCTTGCACATTGTTGTCTTTGTGGTCACGGTGTACCATGGGCACTGGGACACAAATCAGCACACTGACAAAGAATAGTAAATGCCACATGAGGATCAACTGATCCAACTTGAAGAAGTTGCAACAGAAGAGCTTTAGCTTCAACATGCTTCCTCATAATGAATGGAGAACAGAATATTATATGCTTGGTCAATGTTTCGTAGCTAGCAAAACATGTAGCTTACAGAATGGTGGTAAAGAGTTAAGGTCACTTGTCAAGAACAGTGGTGACTTCTGCAATTCACAACAAGCAAAAGAAAAATCAGCTGGCTTGTGTACACTAATGCCTACATGTAGCTCACCACACTTGGCCATTAAATGCCCCCCTCCCCCCAACATGTCATTAGAATAACTCATGTGGATGATCATGGGAATTTTATTTTCACATCCAGCCACCACATCTACACAACATGATGATATACTTTTATTATGTATAAACAAAGATTGGTGAGAGATGAAGCATAAATGGTTTAAATAAACAACTACAGGCATAACTCCAGTAGTACATATTGGATATTCCTTGGAGTTACCTATATACGTGGGTACAATTGTGGAATTATTGGTTAGACAGCAGGCTAGGAGGTGAAGGCTTCCACATGGCAGCAGGCTAGGAGGTGAAAGTCTCCACATGGCAGCAGGCTAGGAGGTGAAGGCTTCCACATGGAGCAGGCTAGGAGGTGAAAGTCTCCACATGGCAACAGGTTAGGCGTGAAGGTCTCCACATGGAGCAGGTTAGGAGGTGAAGGCTTCCACGGGGAGCAGGCTAGGAGGTGAAGGTCTCCACATGGCAACAGGTTAGGTGTGAAGGTCTCCATATGGAGCAGGTTGTGAGGTGAAGGCCTCCACATAGCAGCAGGCTAGGAGGTGAAGGCCTCCTCATGGAGCAGGCTAGGAGGTGAAGGTCTCCACGTGGCAGCAGGCTAGGAGGTAAAGGGCTCCATATGGAGCAAGCTAGGAGGTAAAGGGCTTCATATGGAGCAAGCTAGGAGGTGAAGGCCTCCACATGGCAGGTACAGTGTACATGTACTGGATAGCATCTGGGACCCAGCAGACTACTGGATCAGTTACCAGGACCTCTAGACCAAAGTGGTGAGCTTTGCCCCATTGGCTTCAATGTATTATGGACAGCTGTGCAGACTATGTTATTCATACTCCCCTCCTCCTAGCCTAGCTGGGGCCCAAGGTTAAAGGCTGGGCCCTAGTGCCCAGACTTATAAAATCATTTCAGATTCAAGGCTGTGAAGTAGATAGGTATAGCAACTGTAGTCTAACATGGACCAACAATACAAACTGTTTATGAACATTTACACATTAACGCAACATTCAATGGGCTGGCATCACCCTGTGCCTGTAGGCTTAGAAGCAGCTGCTCTATGGTCTTTTTTATTTACATCACCATCCATATACAGGATAGTGTTCAGCACCATACATATCATTATTACTTGGTCATTAAATAGACCAGTTCACCTTATCCTGAAGGTTCACATTAATACATGTACCAGGAGTGGAAAGGAGATATTCCACACATGTAGTATGATCTCCCCTTGCAGAATAGTGTAATGGAGTACCCTGGGTATAATAGTTTAGTCAACATGGTGGGTACAAAGTACACAATCATGTACATGTACATCAATATGGCCCCCTCAAACATTAGCCTGTAATTGATGTATACATATAAATACATTGTAATCATTAATCAAGGGAAGGGGGGAAATGAATTTACGGGTACTTTATTGGGACTAGCATTTATGTCTTCATTCAAGGTGCAGGTAGCAAAATGTACAGCCTTGACATAGCCCTCAGGCATGGCCACTCCCCTCCCTCATGTTCTAATTTCATATGCATATCTCTAGCTCTCAACCATAATACATGTATGAACCGATTTATTCCATTAGCAGCAGTACCAGGAATAAAAATATTCTCTATGACGGTATATATAGGATTTGATTGCAATAGGCTTACCCCGTGATTTGAATTTACAGATACTCCACTTTCGATCAACCTCGCCACCTCGCCAATATCACCTCTCTCTGCCGCATCTCGAAGCTTCAGTTCTAAGTGTTCTCGATCTGAAGTTTTGAAACCATACATGTATGTCAAACCATGAGGCTCAATGTTTCCATTGCTGTATCTCTTCTAACATTTCTGCGTTCCCCTTGGTTGGGATGCATCTTTTACCAATGTCATTCAATATAGCCTGACCACTTTGAAGTATATTGTGCCTGTTCCATCCTCTCCATCCTCTCTTACCTCCTCCCCATCCTCTCTTATCTCCTCCCCATCCACACCCACCTCCTCCCCATCCTCTCCTACACACAGTGGTGGAGAAGGTGGACCTCCTAACAGACAGGCTGAACACACTTCTAGCAGAGAGGGTCATGAAGAGGATACCTGAGGTACCCACCACCTGTACTGACCACGCCCATTGTCCCATCTCTCATCCTGTGGCTGACCATTTCCTGCATACTGTCATCCAATCCAGTCTGCAGTCCTAGACGGTCAGGTCTTGTGAGTGTTTGTGCACAAGGAAGTGCATGTGGGAAGGTTTGTGCTTGTGTGAAGGTGCTTGTGTGAAAGTGTGTGTGCTTGTGTGAATGTGTCTGTGCTTGTGTGAATTTGATTTTGTGAAGTTTGAAGTGTGCTTGTGTGAATTTCAAAGTACTTGCATTTGGGAATACTTTAGCTTGTGTGAAGGGTGGAAAATTATTTTTAAGGGTGTGAAATGTTATATGACATGTTTGCAAGGATGAAGTTTACATCATTAGATTATTTTGACCCCACCCTCACCAATGATTTATTGTTCATGCATGCACGCCTCCCCCATACTGACAGTGGAGTGGGCTCAGGTGAAGGTGTACCAAGGCCACAGGGATGGGGTGATGCAAGTGCCTTACTCCAAACATGGAGCACCTGTGATATGGAGCACTTCTGTTGGTAGGTATAGAGGCATCTTTGTTCATCACACTACCACACCTCCCTCACACTCCTATCTATATTAAAGTAGGGTCACACTCCCTCCCTCCCCCCATGGTATGCTCTCCTCACTCATGCACTCTCCTAGCTACATGTATATTAGGGGCAGTTCTCCTAGTATCCATGGTGATGGAGCATGTGATCCCTCCCGCCCCCTCACAGATGGCACAGCTCTGATATGGGACCCTGACACAGCCACAGTGGTGCAGTGAACTGCATCTCCTTCCACCAGAAGGAGGTGTTGGCCTCCACCGTGTCAGGTGACTGCCTTGGGCATGTGTGGTGGTACTTGCCTCCCATGTCTGTGCTACCATGGCAACCTAGTCTTGTTGATAAGATGGTACGTGTAGATCCGTTTTCAAAGTTTATGAATAATTTCACCTTGAAGTAATTGGTCATCCTATGATGTACATGTTTGTATGCAAGTGTACATGTGTACATGTAGTATAAAAGTGGGAAGAGAGCTGACTTAAATCTCACTACCTCCTCACTACCCTACCCTCAGAGACACAACTCCTCTGGGGAGGAGAGATGTTTGTCAGATGAGCAGCAAGAGGTCCCTGCAGTAGAGGAAGGTGTGGAGTGTGTGTTTGCAATTTTTTGTGATACAAGATAAACACACCTGCATGTGCACCATGCTTCCAACACATGCCCCTCCCTCCCAGGTATCCTTCTGTGACCTTGGTGAACACCCACTGTCGAGGCTACAAAAGTCCCCTCGATCCCTCAACCAGCACTTATGGAGCTTCTGTCTACACACACATCACACTACACACCCCCACACACGCACAAACACAAAAACACACACACACACACACACACACACACACACACTGTGTGTCACACAGATTGGCTGCCCAATGCACAGCAGCTGGTCACAGCCTCCAGGGATCGCTCTGCACATCTGTTAAGAGACAGACGATTCACTCCCTGGAAAGTAAGCTGAGACCACACCCACAAGTGTAGTGACCATCCCTCTTCCCCAGGCCATGACTCACATCTGTGCACTGCTGCTTGTGTGTCGTTATACATACATGTCCCACAGTGCTCCCTCAGCACCTCATTGAAAACAGCTCCCATGGTGCTCCCAGAACACCTCATTAAAATCAGATCCCA
Organism: Spongilla lacustris; assembly: GCA_949361645.1. Classification (NCBI taxonomy): domain Eukaryota; kingdom Metazoa; phylum Porifera; class Demospongiae; order Spongillida; family Spongillidae; genus Spongilla; species Spongilla lacustris. The sequence continues at coordinate 19,683,408 of OX442416.1, read as the reverse complement.
TGGTGTTCCCTCAGCATCTCATTGACAACAGTTTCATTCCATTAAATGAATAGATCTCACTGCAAACCTTACATGTAGGTTAAGTTCTTCAGAGCTAGCATTGGATCTGTGGGTCTGTAATGACTCTACTGTGCATGGCATATATCCAGGACCACACGGCTGTCATACACTTCTTTTCTTTCCCTCTAATTAAATTCTCCCCAACACATCAAAGTGGATGTCTTACACCTTCCTTTACAATTCATAGTGTAATGATTTGTGAGGGGTGCGGTTTAGACAAAAAGTCAAAACCTAGCATTTTCAAGACCACCCCTCAAACAAAATCATTACACAAATAAATCACTGTCTGAATTATTGAAAGCCGAGACACTCTCTACCAGCTAGGGAGGCAGTGCTTTACCCGAGCACCTTGGAAACGTTAGCTATAGTATCAAGATCAATGAGTAGATGACAGAAGAAAACGTGTATGGCATCCCTTTTACACCATCTCTCTCAACTGTCAGTATCGTTGAGTGGGTATCGTATATCGATGGTTATAACCATTGGTTGAATAAATATTCGATCTATGCGAAGTCTCGCGGGCCATGACGTAAAAATTTTTCTAATTTATTACGTCATGGCCCGCGAGAAGTAGGTCACTCAGGGGGCTTTACGCAATTACGCTGTCCTGCTCCCACACAAGGCACTCCCGGGTGACTCTTTGTATGTCCTCCGCCATGTTCGCCAAGTGCACTAGCTACCTCTCACACCCGACGAAGTGTGGATTCACAACCCATACATGTACTGACATGAATGCGACCCATGGAGATAATCCGGCGGCCCTATTAGCCTAAGTGACAATGGGACCACTGTCTGATCCCCTTTGTAAATGACCATGCTGAAGTTCTAATTCCAGTAGGGTCTGATCAGAGCTCATATTTGCAGTCAGGGCCGGGCACGCCCCTCCCCCGCTTATGAATACAATATTAGTCCCGCCCCACCAGGTGAAGTTGAAGCAGAACGTACGTGTTTACTGAACCTGAACTTTTACTTAGTTGTTATTATGGAAGGAGGTGAGTACAGGCGAGATGTAAGTACACTTCAGACATAAATGTGAACCAGTCAGTCGTACTTTGCGGAATGAGCGCTAACCTATTGCTAACGTACAAGGTCTTTGAAAGCATGGAGCTACTGGTGATCTATACTTGAGCAACGTCGCCATTATGGAGTACTAGTCGCCACCCGCACTTTATATAGCCGCAGATTTTATTCTGTATACATGTATATGGTAATACTAATAGGCGCGGTAAGGCGCCAACAGTTTTACGTAAGTAGCGTTGCTCTTGAGAATAAACAGGTGTTATACAGACTCGGATCAAACGCAGACATAGTACTTCACTGACTTGACAAGTTGTACACATACCGTAGAGTAGTAGTACACGTTGTACTAAGCCCCCCCCCCCCCCCCCCCCCCCCCCCCACACACACACACAAATGGCTCGTGTTGAAACGAGCGTATTGTCGTAGTCATCAACGCTAGCGCTAGCGCGTACCTGTTTCAATGTTTATGGAAAGAAATAGCATTTTGATGAACGGCGCGCGGCAGGCCAGCAGCGCTCGACAATACGTACGCTCGTTCAAACTCGAGCCATTTTTGGTGGGGGCGGACACCATGATAGCTCTAACTAAGTACATGTAGTACTAACTACCACCTAAACATCCCCCCTCCCCTAGACTTGAAGCAACTCAGTCCTAATATATATACATGCATACACACACTATACATTGTACATACACCAATGTTCACATCTGGATAAATAATAGTCTGCAGATCTCAGTGCATGGTTTACAAACTATTTCCCTGAACATGTTGCACTGGATAATGGCAGTGATCGGCAAGGTGGAGTTTGTCATCCTAGTGTCTGGTAGTCCAGCAGACTCCTCAGAGGTTCTTGCATCTACCTGGCTAGAGTTGAGCTCTGACTGGGGGGTTGTCCCATGGCCTCAATCCACGGGCAGTGGTACATGTGTATATAACTCCTTCTGCAAAAGCTCTAGGCATTATGATTGTACTGATACTTGCTGAGTTATTGGTGGGACCTCCATCTCAGGCGCCTTGATCTCACACTCAGTTTCTCGAGATGGGTTTTATAATCCACATCCTTGGCGCAGTCATCTTCTTCATTCTGTCTTCCTCGCAAGTACACTCTCAGTGGAGGTAGGTCACATTCCTTAGCTGACAGTTTCCACTGGATATGTGAACCCTTTTCTCCTGCATTTGACTCTGAGGGACGTAGTGCAACTGGGTATCCCTAAAAGCCAGGGAACACACTTGTAGTACACCTAGCTCGATCACCAGCAGATGTTGAGTTGTGCTGGCCCCAAACCTAATGTTGATAGGAGAGCCAAGCACATTTAGGGGTCAGGACTCTGCTTGAAAAGTCTCTTGGCAATTATTTTTTGCCGACTCTGCCTTCCTCATTTGATTGGCTGTGATACAAGAAGCCTGTGGAAGGCTTTAAACACTTCACTGTTTTGAATTGTGGGGACAACACTCGATGCAGGGACGGCAATGTGGTATTGCCTATAATGGTTTAAATTTTAAATGGCGTCCTTCACTGTGTCTGAACATGATCAGATGGAAAAATGATTTGTAACGAATAGGTGTGAAATAAAAGGTTCAAAAATGGTATTTGTGTCAATTCCCCATAACAAGTTGCACGTACATGGGAGCGTATTTGATTTTGCACCAATACTCCATGTTGACATCATACAGTAACACATCTTTGATTATAAATAATCAACCAACCACTCTAGCAATTGTCTAATTTATACAGAAGCTATGTTTGATGGTGACAAGATGGAACAGAAAGAGCTTGTACCAATGGAGCAGAGAAAGGAGGAAGGTAATAATAAACTGAAGCATTGGGAGCTGAAAAAAGAACCATACCCTGGTTACATAACCACCAAGAAGGGTATTGATGAATGTATGTTTGTTTCCCTACAGCTACCACCACCAAACCTGATCTATCTCCAGCCGCCTTTATGTTGCCAGGAGATACAACCAGGTATGACAGTAGAAGTGTGGTTGTTAATGTATGCAGCCCTGACTAGAGGGGCAGCATATGTATATGCATGGTTTTGTTACGTACATTTATCATATGACTGTAGTGATGGTCAGGCGAAATGCACGTGAATAAGTGTAAAAAATAATGCGTTACAAGTGCATGGAGCTAACCATGTTTAGACACTAATGTAAATAAAATATTGCCAGTGCACTGTAGTACAGTGTACAGCACAGTACTACATGTACATGTATTAAACCGTCAGCAATAAGATTGACTTTAAGTAAGTGTACCTGTCCAACGGTTTGAATATTATTTAAGTATTAATACGCAGTGTGGGTAATTAATGGCAATAAATCTGAGGTTTGAATAAATTATCCTCTTACAGTGAGCTAATGGAAGAATCCTTTTTACACACTATCTGTGGTGTGTGCTCCAAGCCCTACAATGATCCAAGAATTCTACCATGTCTGCACTCCTTCTGTCAGCAATGTCTCCACCATGAGATTGGCTCCCAACACGTTTTCAAATGTCCCACCTGTGAACGAAGCATGAGCATCCCAGTGGGAGGGGCCAGTGCTATTCCTCAGAATCTCCATCTTGGATTTGAAGTAGAAGTAGCTGGGTACATGTCCAAGATTGTCAGCAACAATGAGGTGTGTTGTGATCACTGTACAGATGGAAGTAGTGGTCCTGCAGAGGTGTTCTGTTGTACATGTTATCGGTTCATGTGTACCTTCTGCCATGAACACCACAAACGTCACTCAAACCTGTCCAAACACAAATGGTTGGACTGGATCAGGAGGGAGCCAAACAACTGCAGACCACCATGAAGCCAAGAGACCATTACTGCTCTCAGCCTAACCATGAGGACAATAAGCTGAACTTTTATTGTGAGACCTGTAATTTGCTGGTGTGTAGAGACTGCACCACAGTAGCCCACAAGGACCATGGTGTGAGTGAAGTGTCCACTGTTGCAGAGGCTCATCGAGGTGACATGAAAGAGACACTCCAACATGTACAAGACACATTGGCTGGTGCCTTTGATGCTAATGAGAAGACCATGAAACAATTAGACGCTTCTAAACAAGAAGCTGAACAGGCTATCAATCCGGCTTTTGAACAGCTACATGAAATATTTGTGGAAAGGAAGAAGGCACTGCTGTCAGAGTTGGAATCCATTGCACTCACCCAGAGAACATCCCTTACCCTCCAGAAGGAGCAGCTTAAGAAGATCCAACAGAATATCAATCACTACTCTGAGGTGACCTCACACATCCTCCATACCCACAGTGATCATGAGGTGGTAGCTATGGGAGGGCTTATACCCACTGAACTGAAGGCCACCAATAAAGATGTGAAAAAAATAACCCTTTCAACAGGCCTATACGGTCCTGTAGCTGCAGTTGTAAAAATGGATACTCTTATGAAGGAACTTTCAGTGCTTGGGTGTGTGTTTGACCAATCTCTTGTTCCATACAAAAGCGAATTTACTATTCAATTGGTTAGATTAAACACACAATGTGTGATTAAATTGGAGGCTAAGATGATGAATGGAGGGAGGTACCCACATGGTGGTGTACAGGTTGAGGCTGAGATGAGGTCCAAGGACCATAATGGAGTAGTTGTGTATGGAGAGGTGGAGGACCACAGGGATGGTACCTACACCATCACCCTCACCCCTCAGACTGCTGGTCCTCACCAGCTGGTCATCACAATGGATGGCCAACATGTACAGAACAGTCCTCATGACCTTGATGTGAGACCACATGAGTACCTTACCTTATGTACTGCCAAACAAATGATCAATTGTGCTCTGCCGGAATGTGTTGCCATCCATGACAATGGAGACATATGTTGGAAGCTTAAATCACTGCATTTATTTATATGATCAAAAAGGTAACCTGAAGAACACCATAGGTAGTAGGGGAAGTGGTAATGATCAGTTCAGTCATCCTCGTGGTGTATTCATCAAGGGAGATGTGCTGTACGTAGCTGACACTGGCAATGATTGTGTAAAGAAGCTGACATCACTCGGAGAGTTCATTCGAAAGTTTGGTCAGTGCGGATATGGTCAGGGACTGTTTAGCAAACCCTGGGCAGTTGTTGTTGACCCAAGCAACAGGATGATAATTTGTGACCAGGGTCACAGATGGATACAAGTATTGAATGAAGAGGGTGGTTGGGTGTTCACCATAGATGGTAATGTTTCTGGCAACGGCAGATTTGCATCACCAATGGGTCTTGCCTTAGACCCTCTTGGTAACATTCACGTTACAGATGTAGATACAAAAGCTGTCAAAGTCTTCACCAAAGAAGGTGTCTTTGTCAGAATGTATGGTGATATGAAATATCCCTGCTCATTAGCCATTGATCATGAAGGTTACAGCATTGTTTCTGATAGTTATGGCAAAGATATCAGTGCCGAAGGCAAATGTATTTCAGTTTTTGATCCTCGAGGAAACAAGATCCACATATTTGGGAATATGCAGCATCCTGGTGGTATTGCACAAGATCCCAGAGATGGTAGTGTGTATGTTTCCTTCTATACTCCGAACCATGTATTGAAGTATCCTATTATGAATAAGGTATAATATGATGTTGTATTAGGGATACTATGTAAGTGTTTAGTTTGTAGGTGTGACCATGTTATATGTACAGTACATGACTTAATCTTTTGTGATGCGGATGTCATTTGGGAGCAAATACATGTATATACACAGCAAAATTGAAAAATGTGAAGACTTTAACATTTTGTAAATGGGGGGGGGGGGGGGGAGGATGGGAATTGACTACAAAAAATGAATGATAAAAATGGAATATATGAAAGGAATTTGAATTCTGCTTGTAAACTAAGCATCCAGCCACCAGACCAGATCACCTGCACTGCTCCAATGTAATGACTGATCCAAGTCACTGGGACTAAAGGTGAACCTACAGTACCGTCCACGAGCAAGTTAAAAGCCCTCGCTCGACTCGCTAATGCAAGCGAATTAAGTTTGCGTGTGCTTACACGCGAGGAAACAAGTTGTGCCTTAATACTACACGCGTGTCTTTGTACACGCGCTCGCACTCGCAACCCGCGCAAGGCGAGTACACGCGAGTAATTACACGCGAGTACACGCAATCGCTACACGCGAGCCTCGCGCGAGCACTTATATTTATTTTGCAAATGTATATAATCATTATAATGCCATTCAATCTACTAGACAAATGGTATGATACATCTAGTACTATTAATTTAGAACTTGCATGTCTCTTACATGTAGTCTAGAGTATATTACATACACGCATGTATGGGCACCATAGCGCATCTGAGCAGTGAGCACTACACCAAAGCCAATTACAATAATGCATAGAGTGTGCGCATACGCTAGCGACATAGCCACGACTGACGAGGCGTGGCTTTAAAGCATAAACGGTAAATGTTGAGAATCTATTCTAAGTATATGATTTTCAACAAAGCTATCTCTCACTAATGTCTATGCTCTCACTCTGGTATACGGTAATGGCTAATGCGTCGCCCGTAGCGGTAGGTGTGGCAGATATTTAATTATTGGCTCTTAATATTTTTTGTAATGTTTAACTCCATAGTACATATACTCCACCGCTTAGGGGGTTAAAACATGCGCGACAGTGATATGTGAGGGAGTGTGGGTGTATATGTAATATTAATACTTTAACCCTTTTAACCGTTGACGCCCAGCCTGGGAGTAGCACATGGACAAGGAGTTACATGTAAGAATTGCATGGTGGGCAGAGAGAGGAAATCGATCTACAACACGGGCTGCGCTGGCAATAGCGCTAGTGTCGTTCACTAATCAATTTGATCCGTTCGCGCGTTGCGCTATTATTAAAGCATGTAACTAGTATGGCTTTCCTTGGCTGTCTGCGTTACTAGTACATGTGCATGCATGGTTATGCTGAATGTTTTCTTCTTGTTTCTTGTAGTAGCCTTCTGCCAGTCAAAACAATCCTAGGTCATGGTTTGATGAAGAAAAGCTGTCTAGTGATGATAACATCATGATGGAAAAGATGCTGTGCAATGAACTGATGTGAGAACACCAAGTACATGTACAGCCATTAACAGATGACTTATTGATAAGGTAAATTGTATCCCAAATTGGGAAGTGTAGGACTTTGGTCCATGGAGTGACTGTGTAGGGGGAGGAGGTGGGGAAGTCTTGGGAGGGGATTTCTCCAATCTTCGGGAAGCACCTCCATACCTCACCTTCCCTCCTCTTTCCTCCTCACCTTCCCTCTCATTCCCTCCCTTTCTCTCCTCCACTTCTCTCCTTCCCTCTCCTTCACTCCTCCCCTTCCCTCCCCTTCACACTTGTTTCAATCCCCTTTTTCCCTCCTCATTCCCTCCCCGTCACTCCTCTCATTCCCCCTCCACTCCTCCCCTTCCCTCTCCTTCACTCCTCTCCTTCCTTCTCCTTCACTCCTCCCCTTCCCTTTCCTTCACTCCTCCACTTCCCTCTCCTTCCCTCCTCCCCTTCACTCCTCCCCTTCCCTCTCCTTCACTCTTCCCCTTCCCTCCCTTTCACTCCTCACATTCCGTTCCTTCACTCCTCCCCTTACCTCTCCTCCACTCCTCCCCTTCACTCTTCACTCCTCCCCATCACTCCTCTCATTCCCCCTCCACTCCTCCCCTTACCTCCTCCCATTCCCTCTCCTTCACTCCTCCCCTTCCCTCCCTTTCACTCCTCACATTCCATTTCTTCACTTCTCCCTTCCCTCCCTCTCCCTTCCCTTCACTCCTCAATCCTGCCTTCACTCCTCCCCTTCCCTTCACTCCTCTCAATCCCTCCTCCACTCCTCCCCTTCACTCCTTTCAATCCCTTCTCCATTCCTCCCCTTCCCTACCTTTCACTCCTCCCCTTCCCTTCACTCCTCTCAATCCCTCCTCCACTCCTCCCCTTCACTCCTTTCAATCCCTTCTCCATTCCTCTCCTTCCCTACCTTTCACTCCTACCCTTCCCTTCACTCATTCCCTCTCCTTCACTCCTCCCTTCCCTCTCCTTTCTCCTCCTTTCACTCCTCTCAATCCCTCCTCCACTCCTCCCCTTCCCTCCCTTTCACTCCTCCCCTTCCCTCCCTTTCACTCCTCCCCTTCCCTCCCTTTCACTCCTCCCCTTCCCTCCCTTTCACTCCTCCCCTTCCCTCCCTTTCACTCCTCCCCTTCCCTCCCTTTCACTCCTCCCCTTCCCTCCCTTTCACTCCTCCCCTTCCCTCCCTTTCACTCCTCCCCTTCCCTCCACTCATTCCCTCCCCTCCACTCTTCCCTTTCCCTCTCCTTCAATCCTCCCCTTTCCTCTCCTTCACTCCTCCCCTTCACTCCCATCCACTCCTCATCCCTCTCCTTCACTCCTCCCCTTTGCTCCCCTCCACTGCTCCCTTTCACTACCCTTCACTCCCCTCCACTCCTCCCCTTCACTCCCCTCACTCCTCCCCTTCCCTCTCCTTCACTCCTCTCATTCCCTCTCCTTCACTCCTCCCCTCCACTTCTCTCAATCCCTCCTCCACTCCTCTCCTTCACTCCTCTCAATCCCTCCACTCCTCCCCTTCCCTCTCCTCCACTCCTCCCCTTCACTCCTCACCTTCCCTTTACTTCACTCCTCCCCTTTCCTCCCCTTCACACTTGTTTCCATCCCCCTTTTCCCTCCTCATTCCCTCCCCGTCACTCCTCTCATTCCCCCTCCACTCCTCCCCTTCCCTCTCCTTCACTCCTCTATCACTCCTCCCCTTCCCTCCTTCACTCCTCCCCTTCCCTCCTTCACTCCTCCCCTTCCCTCCTTCACTCCTCCCCTTCCCTCCTTCACTCCTCCCCTTCCCTCCTTCACTCCTCCCCTTCCCTCCTTCACTCCTCCCCTTCCCTCTCCTTCACTCCTCCCCTTCCTACCTCTCCTTCACTCCTCCCCTTCCCTCCTCCCCTTCCCTCCTCCCCTTCCCTCCTCCCCTTCCCTCCTCCCCTTCCCTCCTCCCCTTCCCTCTCCTTCACTCCTCCCTTCCCTCTCCTTCACTCCTCCCTTCCCTCTCCTTCACTCCTCCCTTCCCTCTCCTTCACTCCTCCCCTTCCCTCTCCTTCACTCCTCCCCTTCCCTCTCCTTCACTCCTCTCCTTCTTTCTCCTTCACTCCTCCCCTTCCCTCCTTCACTCCTCCCCTTCCCTCCTTCACTCCTCCCCTTCCCTCCTTCACTCCTCCCCTTCCCTCCTTCACTCCTCCCCTTCCCTCCTTCACTCCTCCCCTTCCCTCCTTCACTCCTCCCCTTCCCTCCTTCACTCCTCCCCTTCCCTCCTTCACTCCTCCCCTTCCCTCTCCTTCACTCCTCCCCTTCCTACCTCTCCTTCACTCCTCCCCTTCCCTCCTCCCCTTCCCTCCTCCCCTTCCCTCCTCCCCTTCCCTCCTCCCCTTCCCTCTCCTTCACTCCTCCCTTCCCTCTCCTTCACTCCTCTCCTTCCCTCCCTTTCACTCCTCACATTACGTTCCTTCACTCCTCCCCTTACCTCTCCTCCACTTCTCCCCTTCACTCCTCTTCACTCCTCCCCATCACTCCTCTCATTCCCCCTCCACTCCTCCCCTTCACTCCTCCCATTCCCTCCCTTTCACTTCTCACATTCCGTTCCTTCACTCCTCTCCTTACCTCTCCTCCACTCCTCCTCTTCACTCCTCCCATTCCCTCTCCTTCACTCCTCCTCTTCCCTCCCCGTCACTCCTCTCATTCTCTCCCCTTCACTCCTCTCCTTCACTCCTCTCATTCCCTCCCTTTCATTCCTCACATTCCGTTCCTTCACTCCTCCCCTTCACTCCACTCAATCCCTTCTCCATTCCTCCCCTTCCCGACCTTTCACTCCTCCCCTTCCCTTCACTCATTCCCTCTCCTTCACTCCTCCCTTCCCTCTCCTTTCTCCTCCTTTCACTCCTCTCAATCCCTCCTCCACTCCTCCCTTTCACTCCTCCCCTTCCCTCCCTTTCACTCCTCCCCTTCCCTTCACTCATTCCCTCCCCTCCACTCTTCCCCTTCCCTCTCCTTCAATCCTCCCCTTTCCTCTCCTTCACTCCTCCCCTTCACTCCCATCCACTCCTCTTCCCTCTCCTTCACTCCTCCCCTTTGCTCCCCTCCACTGCTCCCTTTCACTCCCCTTCACTCCCCTCCACTCCTCCCCTTCACTCCTCCCCTTTGCTCCCCTCCACTGCTCCCTTTCACTCCCCTTCACTCCCCTCCACTCCTCCCCTTCACTCCCCTCACTCCTCCCCTTCCCTCTCCTTCACTCCTCTCATTCCCTCTTCTTCACTCCTCCCCTCCACTTCTCTCAATCCCTCCTCCACTCCTATGATATGTGATATGTGAGGGAGTGAGGGTGTATATGTAATATTAATACTTTAACCCTTTTAACCGTTGACGCCCAGCCTGACAGTAGCACATGGAGAAGGAGTAACATGTAAGAATTGCAGGGTGGGCAGAGATAGGAAATCGGCAACACGGGCTGCGCTGGCAATAGCGCTAGTGTCGTTCACTAATCAATTTGATCCGTTCGCGCGTTGCGCTATTATTAAAGCATGTAACTAGTATGACTTTCCTTGGCTGTCTGCGTTACTAGTACATGTGCATGCATGGTTATGCTGAATGTTTTCTTCTTGTTTCTTGTAGTAGCCTTCTTCCAGTCAAAACAATCCTAGGTCATGGTTTGATGAAGAAAAGCTGTCTAGTAATGACAACATCATGATGGAAAAGATGCTGTGCAATGAACTGATATCAGAACACCAAGTACATGTACAGCCATTAACAGATGACTTATTGATAAGGTGAATTGTATCCCAAATTCTGTCCTTGGAAAGTGTAGGACTGTGGTCCATAGAGTGACTGTGTAGGGGGAGGAGGTGGGGTAGTATAGAAGCCTTGGGAGGAGATTTCTCCAATCTTCGGGAAGCACCTCCATCCCTCACATTCGCTCCTCCCCTTTCTTCCTCACCTTCCCTCTCATTCCCTCCCTTTCCCTCCTCCACTTCTCTCCTTCCCTCTCCTTCACTCCTCCCCTTCCCTCTCCTTCACTCCTCCCCATCCCTCCTCATTCCCTCTCCTTCACTCCTCCCATCCCTCCTCCACTCCTCCCCTTCCCTCCTCTTATTCCCTCTCCTTCACTCCTCCCTTTCCCTCTTCTCCACTCCTCCCCTTCCCTCCCTTTCACTCCTCACATTCCGTTCCTTCACTCCTCCCCTTCCCTCCCTTTCACTCCTCTCATTCCCTCCCCTTCACTCCTCTTCCCTCTCCTTCACTTCTCCACTCCTCCCCTTCACTCCCCTCCACTCCTCCCCTCCACTCCTCCCCTTCACTCCCCTCCACTCCTCCCCTTCACTCCCCTCCACTCCTCCCCTTCACTCCCCTCCACTCCTCCCCTTCACTCCCCTCCACTCCTCCCCTTCACTCCCCTCCACTCCTCCCCTTCACTCCCCTCCACTCCTCCCCTTCACTCCCCTCCACTCCTCCCCTTCACTCCCCTCCACTCCTCCCCTTCACTCCCCTCCACTCCTCCCCTTCACTCCCCTCCACTCCTCCCCTTCACTCCCCTCCACTCCTCCCCTTCACTCCCCTCCACTCCTCCCCTCCACTCCTCCCCTCCACTCCTCCCCTTCACTCCCCTCCACTCCACCCCTTCACTCCCCTCCACTCCTCCCCTTCCCTCCCCTTCACTCCTCCCCTTCACTCCCCTCATTCCTACCCTCCCCTACACTCCCCTCTTTCCTCCCTCCCTTCACTCTTCTCTTTCCTTCAGTTCCTTCATCTCCTTCCCTTCATTTTACCTCTAACCTTTACTACCCTCTTTCTCAAACATACAAACACCGCAGTACCCTGTTCTGTATTTCCTGTCACACAACTGTGGTAGTACATGTATATACGTAAAGGGAGCCCTGTTTGCTATTTTTTTCCTCTGTTCCTCATCTTGCAGATTAAAGAACCTATTGTAAGCTTACATGTACATGTACATGTAGCACAAACTGAGGTTTTAGATAAGATGTGGTCAGGATAATATGTCTATTTATAGTGGTATGTACACATTCATGGACAGTGGTTTGTGTTCTGGACTTGTTTGTGATGCTGACTCACTTCAGTCTTGGTAATAATAGTTCAGTACAATGTACATGTATCACACACACATACCCACTGCACACCACAGTGCTTTTGTGCTCTGACTTGTTTGTTGTGCTGACTGATATGCTGCTCACTTTAGTCTTGATAATATTGTGTGTATGCATCATTCCCTCTCCTTCACTCCTCCCCTTCACTCCCCTCCACTCCTCCCCTTCCCTCCCTTTCACTCCTCACATTCCTCTCCTTCACTCCTCCCCTTCCCTCTCCTTCACTCCTTCTCTTCCCTCCCTCTCCTTCATTCCTCCCCTTCCCTCTCCTTCACTCCTCTCAATCCCTCCTCCACTCCTCCCCTTCACTCCCCTTCACTCCCCTCCACTCCTCCCTTCACTCTCCTTCACTCCTCCCCTTCACTCCCTTTCACTCCTTCCCTCCCTTTCACTCCTCCCCTTCACTCCTCTCAATCCCTCCTTCACTCACTTTCACTCCTCACATTCTGTCCCCTTCACTCATCCCCTTCCTTCTCCTTGACTCAACCCTTTCCCTCCCCTTCACTCCCCTCATCCCTACCCTCCCCTACACTTCCCTCCCTTCACTCTTCTCTTTCCTTCAGTTCCTTCATCTCCTTCCCTTCATTTTACCTCTAACCTTTACTACCCTCTTTCTCAAACATACAAACACTGCAGTACCCTGTTCTGTATTTCCTGTCACACAACTGTGGTAGTATATAGTAAAGGGAGCCCTATTTGCTATTTCTCCCTCTATTCTGTGTACATTTGGCCTTGACATTAAGTCCTCATCTTGCAGCTTATTACATTTTTTTAAGGAACCTATTGTAAGCTTACAAGTACATGTACATGTAGCACAAACTAATGTGTTAGATAAGATGTGGTCAGGATAACATGTCCATTTATAGTGATATGTACACATTCATGGTACACATGCACACCACAGTGGTTTGTGTTCTGGACTTGTTTGTGATGCTGACTCACTTCAGTCTTGGTAATAATAGTTCAGTACATGTATCACACACACATTCCCATATGCACACCACAGTGGTTTTGTGCTCTGGACTTGTTTGTTGTGCTGACTGATATGCTGCTCACTTCAGTCTTGAGAATATTGTGTGTATGCATCTGTGACACTTGTATGTTGCCCATTAACAGGTTCATACATGTATAAGGTGTATCATCCACATATGTGCCATTTAATTTACCTCTCTGTTCCTCTCTCCCTAGGGCAATAGGCTATCATCCAAGTGACTTCTGTTGAAAATGAGTGAACTATGATTAGATGCTATATGAACATGTCATTGTGAAATTATTGTGCAGTTTTGATAATGATCCTTTTAACATAGTTTCATAGCTATAGTAGCATGTGGATAGCAGAAAGGTTAGTGGTCATCTGAAGTACACTAGAGCCAAGGCGCCTTAGCCAAGCAAAGGCATCAGGTCTTCTATGTCATGTGTACTACTCACCTGGCCAACAGACACCTGTACATGATCTAAAGATGACTCTAACCTAGACATCGAGTGTAAATTTTAGCTAGTCACAGCATTAATTTCTGTGTGGTAACTCCACCGATGTACGCTGCTGAGCTCACCACAACAGCATGCACTGACTCATGGATGCTTAATTATATATTTATAGATACATGCTGTAGTCTCATCAGAGAAGCATAGTCATTTCACCCTGCAGAGCCATATATGAGCTGTTTGTGACACCTCCATTGCCTAAATCAATTATAAAACCGGCTTATGTATTACTTATTTTGTGTACATTGAGGCATTAATTGACTCAGGAACCAGCTGCAGATGAAAGGTAACAAATATTGCAGCACTGTAAATAATTCATGCACAGTATAAAAAATCATATGCATATATGATACTACATGCGAACGAATACAGCATATATGAAAAATAATAATAAGCAACTAAAGATGCACCACACATCTAAATCTACAATGCACTTCTACTCAACATCGCTCTTGAGTTGGCCTTAATTAGGGACATGTTCAGACGACCGTATAGATTTGATATCACTCTGGACATCGTTTGGTTGGTTTTGATGCAGAGCCTGCTGGCCAAACGTGAGATGGTCCGTTGTGCTTCTATGCCCCATGCACCATGTAGGCTTCCACTGCTAAGGGCACACAGATCCATCCAAGTTCCTCACACTTTGGATCGTTTTCAATATGCATATAATAATTAAAGCTAAGTATGAAAGGAAAGTTTAAGTCCCTTTCTGCAGCTAACTGATAATTCATCAGTGCACAGTTATAATTATAATTATATATAAACTAATGCTAAGCTGCGTGCGCAGCTTATACATATGAATGGAAAGTTTAAGTCCCTTTCTGCAGCTATGCAAGAAATTAAGACTGAGAGCTATGGGGCGTGGCACAATACACGTACAGTCGTGGTAGCCAGCACGTTCAATGATATATTCTTATCAGTGTACATATGTAACAGAAAGCATCCCTGAGCCGGTCAGTTGGATGCGGGCTGCATATACTGATGACGGTTGCTGCATGCATATATAATATATATGGGCTGGACCAATCGTTCGATGCACCGGCAAAATATCCTGCATACATGTACATTGATCATATACCCGGCAGAACTAAGCGTCATTTACTATAACTATTCAGAATACAGTGGAACCGTTCCCTAAGGCTATATAAGTTTCTTCCTGCATGCTGCACCTGAACTGAATTATACCTATGCCCATCGTCCCATATCTTTGATGGGGGGCGTGGCTCGATACACATGTAGATAGCATGTTCATTGATAGAATATAACAGAAAGCATCCATGAGTAAGGTCTTAAGCTGCACGCTGTTGTGTGTGTCGGTTGCTGCATGCAAGGACATTATGGAGAATTAATTCAATCAGTAGTTAATCATTGAATGCGGCACACATTATATATCTTAAGGTAACGCCTCGATCATAAATATTAGGACTAAGCTGCAGCATGCATATTGTAGGTATTGCAGTGGAAAGCTTTCCGCTTTACGTCCTTTCCTGCATGATGCACCTAAATCGCTTATATCAATCGTGATGGCGATGAGGGGCGGGCCTCAATACACATGTCAACTGAGGACAATACACTCTTCAACTGAAGGTACATACCTATATACGATTAGGGAGCATCGCATGCATGCATTAACGTTGAAACAGTTATATTTAGTATTTAATATTTTTACTAGGGAAATGCATGTCGTGTTATATCTTCAATAAAATTATGGTCAAACGCATATTGGTACATGGTACGTCCAGTTCCGAGTCAACAAATCAGAATTGAACATTCATCACACTAACTGATATGAATCTGTTCTAAGTGTGCTGACAATTACCTTATATGGCTTGCTGGCAGCTGGACATCATAAACCACAAGTGCTGAGATCATGTTTATCACATGAGCTAGGATCAAAACTTTCACTGCTACACAACAGTAACTACTAGCAGCTTAGTATTACATGTACCTCTTTTAAAAAGATGATAGGGGCTGGGGCCCTTATCAAGATTGGTTTCCTACTATTTGCTGTTAGCTGGCCATCACAGACGTACATGGTGTTGTTACATGTACATGTATACAGCAGAACACACTGGTCTGATTGATCTCCTGGGCCAGGGACCTCTTACCTTCGTGTACATGTACACCCTACTGATTAGTGTATTTTATAGGTATAGTAACACATGAAAATTGATAAATACCTGATTATAAATGAATATTCATACAATAAAATTGTCCATCTACAAAGTTCTACGTCTCTTCTGAGCAGCAAGATCCTTAAGGAGATGCTGTTGGATACAAGTATTGATAGTAACAAAACATTATTAGCACACATCGGTTGGGGTGGGGCGCTGAGCACAGAATCAATCAGGAACACAAACACCCTTCATCAAATACCTTTAACATAAAAGCACACAAACCCGCCAAAAAATCCTTTCCAGAGATGTACGATAAAAGTCATATATTGCGCTGGGCTATACAGTACTAGAAAGACACACTTGCACACTGCATATCTTTTATTTGGGGGTCCCATACATGTACATGTATACATACATATACATATACATTCTCTGGTTAAATCGATAAGGGTTCAGGGTAGGATTAAGGTGGAGCCATGGTATGAGAGGTTTCAAAAATATCATACGGCTAATAATGTCGTGAGTGTGAGGAGGGAGAAGAGGGGGTGGGAGGGGATAGAAGGGATAGAGGGGATGGGAGGGTGAGAGGGGACGGGAGGGTGAGAGAGGACGGGAGGGTAAGAGGGGACGGGAGGGGGAGAGGGGATGGGAGGGGGAGGGGATGGGAGGGGAAGAGGGGATGGGTGGGGGAGAGGGATGTGAGGGGGAGAGGGATTGGAGGGGAGGGGATGGGAGGGGGATAGGGGATGGGAAGGGGATAGGGGATGTGAAGGGAAAGGGGATGGGAGGGGAAGAGAGGGGATGGAAGGGAGGAGAGGGGATGGGAGGGACAGGAGGAAGAGACGAGTATGGAAGGGAGAGATGATGGAATAGGAGAGAGAGAGGGATGGGAGAATAGATGGGAGGGGGAGAGGATGCGACGGTAAGGGGATGTGAGGAAGTGAGAGCGAACGGGAGGGAGAGGTGACTATGGAAGGGAGAGACGAGGGGATGGGAGAGAGGGGATTGGAGGGGGACGAAGTTTTGGAGGGAGAGAGACAAGAGATTGGGAATGGGACAGAGAGATAGGAGGGATGTAGAGGAGGAAAGAAGAGGCATGCTCCATCATTTCTTCTTTGCCTTAATTTCCCCTACCTCCAGGTTTCACCCATTCTATCCACATGACACATGATGTGCACACAAGAAACACATGATGCATGCAGAGAAACACAACATGCAAACCAATACCCAACCCTCAGTCCAAATCTTCAATCCCCTGCCTCCACAACTACAATGTACATGTAGCACTAACCTCCTTCCACCACTCCCAGCTATGCTATTTAACCATTACAAACATGAACACATAGGCTTCAATTACATCACAAAATTTTCCAATACCATCAAATGTCTAAGCACCCCACCCCAATGACAATTGTTCTTTCTTACTTTTGAAACACAGCATCATGTCAACCAGAGCTACATGTAATCCTCTACTGATAACTGGATTTAGAGTAATAGAATGGGTCAAAAATAAGCTGTTCCGCTGTTTTTACAGAAAAGAGGCGTATTCAAACAGAATATAGTGTGCGCGCAATAATTAGAACTTACTTCAAAATTAGGTCAGCCTGCTGTAACAACTACTAACAAGTCTGTTCATCTGGTTTCGAACTCTGTAGCGTAAGACAAGCACACTTGAAATTAAAAGAAGATATGTAAGAATAGACCACTTACTTCATATAGTATTTCGACTGAAAATACGAACGTTCGTGTCTCTGCCGAATCGGAGCAGCTGCATAGCAATCTATTAATTTTAATATTGTGGCGGTAATTATTATTTAGGATGTGAATTAAATTAAATTGCACTCGCGAGTGCGCGCGAGCGTACACTACTCGCGGAGGCACGCGCGAGTACTATTAGTACTCGCGCGAGTACCAGTACTTATTCGCTCGCGAGTTATAGTTCAAGCACTCGCGTGCTACTCGCGCACGCAAAATACTTCCTCGCATTTTGCGAGGACCCATCCGACTACTCGCGTGTACCCATGCGACAACACGCGAGTTTTTTTAACTTGCGCGCGGACGGTACTGTACATGTATTACAATGAACTAAATTTTAGACACCTCTCTTGATCTCTGTGATGCTAACTGTAACAAAGCCTGCCTTGCCTCTGTACCTAGTCTCCACCACCTTACCATCCTAACTCTGCACACTTCACATCATTGGTTCTTCCTCTGCTGGCTTTGCTGATGCTCCAGGTGACATGCTTTCCAACATGTATGAGGGATTAAGCACCAATTTGTGTTAACCCTGAGTGAACAGTGAGGAGGGGGAGGAGGAATTGAGTGGAACTTGAGTAGAAGAAAATGATATCTCAGGACTCGATCCAAGGGACCTTGCTTGGTAACTAACACCACATTGTGTGACATATAAAAGGCCAGTCATAATCACCTGAATTGTTAGTACCAATGTCACCATGGACTTGGGGGTGTCACTACTTATTGCGTATACGTGTGTATAATGTCTCAATACGCAGTGTTATACACCTCTAATTGATGTTATACACCAGTGTATAACAGCCCTTTTTACACAATGTGTTAAGTCTGGCAGTGACAAATATTCAATGAAAAGGGTGTTTTGTTATTAGCAAATAATGGTAATGTTTCTGGCAACAGTAGTAATATAATGTTTCTATGGGGGTCTTAACTTAGTCCCTCAGGGAAACATTCATCTGTGTTGTAGCTGTAGAGCGAAACATAAGTGCATGCATTAAAATTTTTAATTTAGGTTCGATTTGTGTGCATGATCATGTTATGCCGTGTATTTGATGATGTCATAACCTTGTGGGATTGGGAGGCATAGAGAGGTGATGAAAACAGAGACTTTTTAATGTGAATAGTCCTATGTTTTTGTGTGAAGGTTCTAACCACTTTTGAATATGAATGGAAGGGAGGGGGATTTGAAATGGTGGAGGAGAATTAAAATAATATGTATGCCAGGATGTGATCCAAGAAGTTTGAATTCTGCTAGGTATCTAAACAGATAGACTTGGAGCAGAATAGATACTGCCAAGCTGAGGTGGCCATATAGCTCTGTGGACTTGGGGGTGTTACAACGAATGTTTAACCCAGAAGCCACCTGTGGGAATGTCCCCATGCTCATAGCTCTCCACATGCAGTCAGTGGTATGCATCGCCAGCCCAACTCAGCACACTTTGGATCAATTCTAAAGTGTTTTCTCCACTCAGCTGCCTTTGCTGAACTGAAGACCCTAACTGGTACATGTATATGCCCGCTTCCAACATAAATCATAGATGTAACAGTGATGTCAAATGTATTTAGCTGAGGTACCACAATCCCAATTAGTATCAAGGATATCTGCCTATCGCGCGTTCTTGATAAACCTTCACATCCAACCTCTATAGGTGCTCGCTGTAAAAGGTGCTGTAAGTCGGCCACATTGTGAAGTGTTTGTACCTTGCATGGAGTTGTCCTTGTGGTCACGGTGTACCATGGACAAGGGGAGCCATCTTGCACAAATCAGCACACTGACAATGAAGAGTAAACGCCACACATGAGGATCAACTGATCCAGCTTGAAGAAGTTGGAACAGAAGAGCTTTACACTGTGCAAAAACTTTGTTATACGATAGCGTATTCTATAGCGTATATTTGAATATACACCTTAAATATACACACCAGCGTATAGAACCATATACGCAGGTGCGTATATTCAAATATAACCAATCACGCGACATTTGTGGTTGCTTAGCAAACCGTTGAATTCACTTTGTGGCTACGTTGTCGGTACCGTATACTAAGTGCTTCATATTCCGTATATTATCCTCCTATCACTCCCACCCCTCGTTCCCGATCCAGTTTAGTCAATTTAAAATTTTAATCATTTTGCACATGTACAACAAAACAACAAACTAACAGTCCGAGGCGGCAATCTGCATATATTCGATCCAAGGCACCTGTACAGAATACGAACAATAAATTCATATCGTAAAAAAATATATTTCACTCACCACATATCATATCCTCGTTCTGTTTATACACGATTCTATATATAAAGCAACAGATACATTATCGGGTAAGTGATTTGCTTACCTTTTTTGTCTCCTATCTCCGATGTTTGACTTAAAACAATGGAACAGTGCGGGTTAACACTTACCGTACCGTCCGGTCGGAGTCTGCAAGTTAAAAAAAAAACCTTAGCAAAACACAACAAATGAATAGGCCTATACCTTTTTATATCGCGCTCCATTGTGCCTGTTGTTCTATCATTTCGGTTGTTCAACCGAACGGGAACACTTAGGACACTTGCCAACCTAGTGCAAATAGAGAAAGGTGAATTCATTCTTTAGCAACTGCAACACATAATACCGGTAACTTGTATACACTCTGGAAAGACAAACTATTGCCATTTAACGATCAAAACCCTGATCTCAGCGCGATTCTTACAGTCCTTCTGTCTGTTCATACCAAAGCAACACGACCATGAAACAGCCCGACTAAAATCTACAAATCACATGCACGGTTAGTTAATCACATTTCTAATTGGAGCACTTTTGTATCGTACTACACAAACATTTGTACAGGGGTCCAATAGAGGTCTACTGTGTAAGCATTCTACTGCTTCCATTGTAGCATTTACTGGGATCCGATGTGATCATGACCAAACTCAACTGGCGAGTTAGCATAGGCCATAGCCATGCACCATGGGCCCGGCCTACCGCTCACAAAATTTACCGCCGTATATACGGGTACACCAAGCAGACATACATGCATATAGCTAATCTTTGACGTCCAGCAGCTTCGATGCCTACACACCTTCCTACCTCACGTGGGTCCGGGTACGGGTCTGACCACTCATGAATCAATTCTGTGGTATACTTATGTAAACAGTGGGATTTTATGGAATGAAATATACGCAGTAGTATAACTCACTACAGTATATTCAAATATACTCTTAAGAATACACTATCGTATATTTTGAAGGTGTGCTTATATAAACGGTGACGTATTTGACACTTGCGTATTCTCAAATATACGCGGTCGTGCACTTCAAATATACTACACAGGTTATATTTTGCGCATTCCTCAAATATACGCATAAATATACACTATCGTATAACAAACTTTTTGCACAGTGAATTAGCTTCAACATGCTTCCTCATGATAAAGGGAGAACAGAATGCTTGGACAATGTTTCATAGCTAGCAAAACATGCAGCTTGAAGACTTTGCATTTGAGCTAGTTGATGATTTGACCTCTTTGGGAGTTTCTGCAATCTGTTCCATCGATATCTTGTTATGGCAAAACCTATACAATCAACTAACCACTGCTACTAACCACTGTAACAGTGGTCTTATGAATGTTTAATCAACTAACCCTCACAGTACATGTACTATATATGTGCTATTCACAAGTTATGTTTGATGGTGACAAGATGGACAAGAAGAGTCAATTTTAAAAGTCAAACTAATTTATCCAAATTAATTCATACGAAGTCCACGCCTCCTTCTGAAAAGCGATACTTTCCTACTGATCTCCACAGCGAGTGAAACTGAAGAAGTCAAATCAACACTATAGGTACTCACCTGTATTGGTACATACCAAAAAAATTTGGTAGCTTAATTGCAAATTGGTATTATAGCCTTGAACATCCAACCTGACCAGCAGTTGTTTACTATGGTGCATTGTTTTAAAGCAAATGTACACCGTTCAGAAGTCGATGCTGAATCTAAAAATCATGCATGATATCATTATCATAGATATTAGCTATGTCATTATATATACCATTCATGAGATAGAATCATTTATCTCCTAGCTGTATTCGTGGTAGTTTCGTACCCAGACCCAAAATACGTAAGCATTTGGTATGGGTACGAAATAAGGGGTTGTGTGCCCCCCCCCCCCCCCCCTACATAGACCGCCACTGGGAGTGGCACTTGAATATAGGGGAGCTGCTGTTCAGTTGATGATATGAACAGATTGGGCCCGTTTCATAAGCCAGCTCCCGTACTTCATCAAAAGCTTCCGCGCGGAAGGCTCTCCCTCACCCTCACCTTTGTTGACACGTCTACGACCTTCCGCTGTCTAATCCACCCCCCCCCCCCGCCCCCCTCCCCAATCTTTTATACGTTCCTACGCCGCCGACGGAAGAGAAGTCCCAACCACCCACGCAAATGTGGGTGTGGCGGCATGTCACACGATAAACACATCAATGTAAACAATGGCGTAACGCGTGTTAATCCTATGGAAAAAAAAAACGACGATGTTCGCTATGCTTTTAAAGAAAACTTTCGGATTCGGTACGATATATTTAACGTATGATGTATAGACCTATAGTATTTTGATGTATCATCGTGTGGTGTAATGAACTTGGAGTTGTACGCGGGATACGCCTCCCCCCGAGGGGTCCGCCACCATTGAAATCTCGTACACTCTAGTGAGAAATCAAATAGAAATCTTGAAATCAATAGAAATCCGGGAGAAATCACGAAATCATATTGAAATCTAGAAATCCGTCAGAAATCACGAAATCACTTGAAATACGGTAGAAATCACATTGAAATCTAGAAATCACCGTAAATTTAGAAATCACAGCCGTAAATTTAGAAATCACATCCGTATTTTCTTTAAAATCTAATGCATTTTTTATAACTAATGCAATAATAATAATAATAATAATAAAAATGGCGGGCATGGAAGACGCGGAGGACGAAGATGAGGATGAAAGCCGTTTGGAACTTTGTGATATATACTTTGTGGAGGGAAAATCGGAAGAATCAGATGAATCGGAAGAGGATGGGCTAGCGAAGGACCCCGATTTTACCAGCTGCGGTACCAGATGGCTAGACAGTGAAGACAGCTGCCGCAGGTCATTACAGATTGCACTCCAACGAGCAAAGTGCCGATGCGCAAGTGAAGCTGGAGGAAACTCCTTCCGGCGCTCGTTTGAAGAGAAAAGCGGCTTCTTTTTACGAACTCTGCAGTCAAGAGGAGGAAAGTGCACGTGTAGAGTTACTCAGTTAAGTATGAAGAAGAGGGAGTTATATGTGATCTCCGTCACGTTCGTGCACGATCAGATCTGGTTGAAGAAATTGATAGCTTGACGCGTTCAATTGGTTGGATGGTAGTTGACCTTAAGCCAGACCAGAAATGGGAAGTTGCGCACGACAGAGTAATGGCACAAGATCTGCTGTCGCGTAGTGAAAGAAAAGCGGGAAACCTGAAAAAAGCATTGAGGGATTGGGATGCAGGGCATACTGGTGACAATGCGGAAGGGTGTGACTCGGGAGTGGCTGTGAATAGGGAGGGATTCCAGATCCCTCTACCGATTAACACCATGCAAGAGCCTGTACATCCGAAAGCTGTCTCAAACGACTTCGTGCATGAATCTTTCAAAACCCCCACAAAAGATCAATGAGGCTAGATCAGCAGAGGTTTTGTGTAAAAACAAGTTGCAGAGGAAGGTGTAGAGGGTAGTGGGTGTAGATTAGGTATAATAATTATTAATGATTTTAATCATCACAAAACCTGTGTCAATGATTCGTATTGCAAGGATGGTTCCTGGTAATGCACACGTTGTAGCAAAAATGAACTTGTTCAATAATTTCTTTATTGTTGTATCAGTTGTATTAAAATATTGTTGTGATGCATTGATTAATCGATTGCGTGAGCTTTATGCCTCTATAAGGTGGTGGTTAGGGTTGGACACCTCTGGTGGTTCTCTGTGTCCTGTCTGCTCTCAGAAAGGCCTGGACCCACTTGGCCACCACGCTACCACATGTTCTCATGGAGGTGATGTAGTGACCCGACATAACCTGTTAAGGGATGTTGTGGCTAACCTTTTTCGTCAGGCTCACATGGGAGTCACAGTAGAGGCGGGCTATGGCCTTACACATGATAATAGCCGCTCACGCCCAGCAGATGTCCTGGTAACAAGATGGGAAAAGGGTTTGCCTGCAGCTTTGGACATAACAGTGACATCCCCACTTAATCCTGCCATCCTTGATGAGTCTTGTTCAGCAGCTGGAGTAGCTGCTGTAGCCACAGAGTCCCGCAAACATGTTGCTAACGACCCTAAGTGCTTCGAGCTGGGGTGGACCTGTGTTCCATTGGCTGTAGAAACCTATGGGAATTGGGGGGTGGAGGCCCAAGCAACATTTTCCCGCTTAGCCTCCCTACTTGCTGCAAGCCACAGTGTGTCAAAATCAAAGGCAACAGCTGACATTTATGGTCGCTTAAACCTGACCCTGACCAGGTCTGTGGCCAGGGCTATCCTGGCCAGGGGTCTAAGGCCAAAATAGATGTTACATATACAGTGCTCATATTGAACTCTTGTGTGGTGTATACATTTGCGTAAGTATTAAATTTAATAACCATGACTATTAAATTATAATTACGTGGGCGTCATTTATCAAAAGAGCTATTAGAAATCAGAATGTAGCTTTACAATAACAGCGAGCCGTTTATGACCCGTTCTAATTACGTAAACAAAAATAGAATAGCCTTTGGGCATCGAAATTATGTCGTTTGGCACTAACAAGCACTATTCGGTCACAAATGCGCGAGAAAATACATACAGTTCACACACTGACACCCCAAAAAGTCTAGGTAGAATGGCACGCTTTAAAATCATGCCATTTTTGAATTGGTTGCCGCATACAGCCGCGCCGTGACCCGTCACCTCCCTCAGACCTCGCCTCAGACTGACCAGCTACGTCACAAATGTATTTTTACGTCAGAAGAAATGTTGAAATCCAAGTCGTATTACGGTAGAAATCACAAGAAATCAGTCGGAAATCTGGAAATCACACGGAAATCTGGAAATCATATAGAAATCACGGAAATCACCTCGAAATCTAGAAATCACCGGAAATCAAACAGAAATCTGCAATTGATTTCGAAATCTCCGTGATTACGAAATCTCGTACGGCTTTTAGGGTAGTGGCGGACCCCTCGCCTCCCCCTACCCTACCCTGCATCTAGTCTCGTGTTCGCGTATACATACTCGTTACTGACTCGTACATGTACGTAAAGTGAATACTTCAGGTGGAGAACACTCAGAACAGGAGCTTCGTGATGCGGCTGAGAGAGGTGATATTGGCAAGGTGGCGAGGTTGATCGAAAGTGGAGTATCTGTAAATGCAAATCACGGGGTAAGCAATACTTGTACAAGCACATTTCTGTTGTACTCTGCCTATTGCCATGAAATCCTATATACATGTACCATCGGTCATAGAGAATTTTCTATGTGTATTACTGGTACTGCTGTTAACATGCGAGGCAGAATAAATTAGTTTATATTTTAAAAGGTTGAGAGATATGCATATGAATAGTTTGTATTAGAACATGAGGGAGGGGAGTGGCCATGCCTGAGGGCTATGTCAAGGCTGTACATTGTGTCTACTTCAAATGCAGGCTAATGTTTGAGGGGACCATATTGATGTACATGTACATTGTACCCTCCATGTTGACTAAGCTATTATACCCAGGGAGGTGATACTCCATTGCACCTTGCTGCAAAGAGAGGTCATACTACGTGTGTGGAACATCTCCTTTCCACTCCTGCATGGTATTGATGTGAACATTAAGGCTAGGGTGAGTTGGACTGTTTAATGGTCATGTACAACTGTAGTAATGATATGCATGGTGCTGAACACTATCCTGTATATGGATGGTGATGTAAAAAACAAGACCATAGAGCAGCTGCTTGTAAGCCTACACACAAAGACCAGTGTGTCCCTGCCGGTCCATTGAATGTTGCTGTATATCAGTGTAGTTGTTCGTTAAGGTTTGTATTGTTAGTTGCTATAGAAACCTTATATACCACTACTGCAGGGTGTGAAACCCAATTGACCAATTAAAAATAATGATGGATGAGCACTTATTAAAATAGATCAAACTAGATTCCGTGGTATACATGTAAGAGAATAACATACACGCATGTATGCTCTTAGTGAACTGTACATCTAATCTACATGTACCTCACAGCCTTGCATCTGGAATGATTTTGTGAAGTCTGGGCACTAGGGCCCAGCCTTTAACCTTGGGCCCCAGCTAGGCTAGTAGGAGGGGAGTATGAATAACATAGTCTGCACAGCTGTCCATAATACATACATGTGAAAGCCAATTGAACAAAGCTCATCACTTTGGTAAAGACGTCCAGGTAGCTGATCTAGAATAGTCTACTGGGTCCCAGATGTTGACCAGCACCTGCTGCCATGTGGAGACCTTCCCCTCCTAGCCTGCTGCCATGCGGAAACCTTCACCTCCTAGCCTGCTCCATGTGGAGACCTTCACCTCCTAGCCTGCACCATGTGGAGACCTTCACCTCCTAGCCTGCTCCATGTGGAGACCTTCACCTCCTAGCCTGCTCCATGTGGAGACCTTCACCTCCTAACCTGCTCCATGTGGAGACCTTCACCTCCTAGCCTGCTCTAGTCTGGGGACCAGACCATATATGTGAATATGGGTCTGGTGGCGTCCCATAGAAGGTTTTGTGCCAGGTGCCTCAAAATGAGGCAGTACCGCAGGAATGCTAATTAGCGTTATTGTTATGTGTAGTGTGGGCGTTTCAATCATGGCGACGGCGAGTC
This sequence comes from Spongilla lacustris, assembly GCA_949361645.1. Taxonomy (NCBI): domain Eukaryota; kingdom Metazoa; phylum Porifera; class Demospongiae; order Spongillida; family Spongillidae; genus Spongilla; species Spongilla lacustris. Next base: position 19,657,032 of record OX442416.1, on the reverse strand, counting down.
GGCGACAGGTTCGATTATCCTTTAGACCAGACAAGCAAAAAGCTAATCGTAACGCTTAGAAAAGAGCAGCGCGGCGCAGTACAGAGCATAACAGCTGGAAACGACACCTTTGTATCGCTACCAATAGGCGGAGGGAAATCGATGTGTTTTTTTGCACTACCGTGTTTATTTGATTCACTACGGAACGTCCAAGGCTCCATTGCGATTGTAATATCCCCACTCTTAGCCCGATAGGAACGCCCACAATAAGCTGCAATGAATAAAATACGTTAATCAGCTAGCAGGATAATTACATTCCTCTGGCACAAAACCTTCTATGGGACGCATATTCTCATATATGGTCTGGTCCCCAGACTAAGCCTGCTCGATGTGAAGACCTTCACCTCATTACTTGCTGCCATGTAGAAGTCTTCACCTCCTAGCCTGCTTCATGTGAAGGCATTCAGTGTATGCTGGGGGCATTTATTGGCTGGATGGTGAGCTTGAGTCAGATTAGGTATTGATGCACACAGGCCAGGTTACTTTACATAAGAACAGTTACTAGAACCTTGCAGTAGCTGCTATTGATGCCTTATGAATAGGGTTTGATCCCAAGAGGATAATATGTATCTTTTGTTGTATTTATATTCAATTTTAACTGTGTTTGTACAGATGTGTGCATGGAATTGGCTCATGGCAAAAGATGTGTGGTGTTTGAACCCAATATAATAATAATAATATTGGAATATTGGCACAGAGCTACCATAGTAAACCTGTATATAGTTATTAACGGAAAATAGTAAAGAACCATACACGTGTTGCAGTTTGAGAAATATTATCTCCCTTGTACATGTACATGTACATGTATTAGAAATAGAAAGACTTTACATGTTGCTACATGTACATGTACCTGCACCTTTCAAACATGAAGCCACTAAAGTGTGAATAGGAAACATACTAATGTAATGTGCTCATTAACAAAAGGGAAGGGGAAGAGGCAGGTTCACAGCAGCTGGGAGGGTTTTTTGTGTCTTCCTTCAAGGGGCCATGTTGATGACCTGATCATGTACTGCATGTACTTGTATACATATGCAAATTGTACCCACCATGTTGACTGAACTATTGTACCCACTCCAGGATGGTAATACTCCAATATGTCTTGCTGCAAGGGGAGGTCAAACTACTTGTGTGGAACATCTCCTTTCCACTCATGGTATTGATGTGAACATTAAGAATAATGTGAGTTGGTCCACTGAATGTTAAAATAAGATGTGCACTGTTATACATGTACATGTAGGAACTGTACATGTAGCTCACCATGCCCTACATGTATATGTGCATGCATGTACATTGTATCCATCATATTGACTGCAGAACTATTGTACCCACTCCAGGATGGTAATACTCCATTACACCATGCTGCCTTGGGAGGTCATACTACTTGTGTGGAACATCTCCTGTCCTTGCCTGGTATTGTTGTGAACTTTATGGATAAGGTGAGTTGGTCCACTGAATATTAAAATATTCTATTTGCTGTTATGTTATAGGAACTGTACTACACTTTTTAACTAATCATGATAAATGCTCCCGGGTATTGTGACGAATTTAATCTGATTTATGAATATGCAAACAAAGTAGTTACATGTACGTTGTACTCGCATCTGCTCAGTTTCAAATTAAAAAAAAATTATTCTCGTTAAAACCTTCCATTGTGAAGTTACAAGTGGATATGTCTTACCACGCAGTAAAATGTTCACTAAAAATGGTCATACATACATGTATTGCACTGAAACTATTGAGAAACTACACATCGTTCTCTAAAATTGAGCATCAAAATACTACTGAAAGTCTCTACCATTCAGGTTTCAAGTATCCAATAATGACTACATTTACAAAGTACATGTAAATGTACTCTCTCAAACGTCAACCCTTTTTTTTAACTGTCTACAGCAGGCCCCTCAAATTTTTCCCTGTTTTCTTGCGATGTCAATTTTAGTTGCGCAGATATAATATTTCAGGCTTGTATCAAAAGACATAATGTATGCACTCAACGCCATATACATATATATCATTTATAGAGTTAGTACAGTATATTAATTTGAAAGAGCACTCAAATGCTACTTGATGTGATATTTACATTCAGATTTACAGACGTGCAAATGTGAGTAAACTGCACATTCGTACAAATATACGAACCTCCATATTACATGACGTTTCAATAGAAACCTTATGTACCAGTTTGCATGCAGGAAGCCAATACTTGGCCAATGAAAATTTCAGTGTACATGTACTTATTACATGTACATGTACATTGTAAAAAGCTCTGACTAGTGTACAAGTTATACAGGATTCATCACTCTCACCACCTATACCAGCCCACTGGTTTGCCCCTAATTTGACAAACCCACCACCTGAATATATATACATGTTTACGAAACCTGCTATGTTGATGAACATGTACTATATGTACTATATGTACATGTGCAAATTTATCCCCACCATGTTGACCTATTGTACCCTTTCCAAGGGGATAATACTCCATTAAACTTTGCTGCCATGGGTGGTCATACTACTTGTGTGGAACATCTCCTTTCCACACCTGGTATTGATGTCTGTCCTGAGAAATTTGAGACTGGAGTGAGTTTTTTTATAAACTGTAGCAGCATGTACTGCATGTACATGTGCATGTACTTTGAACCCACCATGCATGTTAACTGAACTATTGTACATGTACATGTACCCACTCCAGTATGGTAATCCTCCATTACACGATGCTGCAAAGGAAGGTTATTCTACTATTGTGAAACATCTCCTTTCCACTCCTGGTATTGATGTGAACATTCTGAATAGGGTAAAATGATCTATTAAGTAATAATGATATGTATGGTGATATATTAAAAAAAAAAAAACAAGACCATAGAACAGCTGCTTCTAAGCCTACACACAAAGACCAGTGTGTCCCTTGGTATCTCCTCCCCTTCAACCCCATCAGCAATGTTTGTATCATGCATGTAAATTTGTACACCCTCATGATGTTGTATATGAAAGGCCATGTTGATGACCATGTACTACATGTACATGTACATGTGTACAATGTATATTGTACCCACCATGTTGACTGAACTACACATGTATTGTACCCACTCCAGTATGGTAATACTGCTTTAATTTATGCTGCCAAGAAAGGTCATACTACTTGAATGGAATGTCTCCTTTCCACTCCTGGTATTGATATGAACGTTCAGGAATGGGTGAGCTGGTCTATTTAATGATCAAGTAATAATGATATGTATGGTGCTGAACACTATCCTGTATATGGATGGTGATGTAAAAAAAAAAAGACCATAGAGCAGCTGCTTCTAAGCCTACACACAAAGACCAGTGTGTCCCTTGGTATCTCCTCCCCTTCAACCCCATCAGCAATGTTTGTATCATGCATGCATGTAAATGTGTACACCCTCGTGATGTTGTATATGAAAGGCCATGTTGATGACCATGTACTACATGTACATGTGTACATTGTACCCATCATGTGACTGAACTATTGTACCCACTCCAGGGTGGTGGTTATACTCCATTACACCTTGCTGCAAAGGGAGGTCATACTGCTTGTGTGGAACATCTCCTTTCCACTCCTGGTATTGATGTGGATACTGCATTTCGGACAATTTATTATTAACTACTTGTATCAAACTGTTATATGTTCCCATTTTTGCAGTAATCAATTTATGTTTATGACAATGGGAGTCTTCACCAAGGTCACAGAAGGATGTACACCTGGGAGGGAGGGAGGGAGGGAGGGGCATGTGTGGAGAGCATGATGTACCTTTGTGTGTACATGTGTGTGTATACAATAGTTGACAAACATCTCTAGATCTCCCCGACGAGTCATGTCTCTGAGGTTAGAGTGAGGAGGGGGAGGAGAGTGGTTAGGAGGAGAGGGTAGCAAGATAAGTCTATTCTTCCCAATTTCACACTACGCATGCATACATGATAGGATGACCAATTATTTCAAGTGATGATATGCTACATTGATATCTTGTGCATGTATAAAACCTTAAACACTGAACTGTGGACACACACAGACACACAACATGTACCATCTTAATTATCAGCACGACTGGGTTGCCATGGTAGTGCAGACAGGGGCCACGTGCACATGTGCCCAAGGCAGTCACCTGACACGGTGCAAGCCAATGCCTCCTTCTGGTGGAAGGAGATGCAGTTCACTGCACCACTGTGGCAGCTGTACTTGAGGAATGGGGACCCGGTGTCAGAGCTGTGCCATCTGTGAGTGGGCAGGAAGGATATCGATCACATTTTCCGTCACCATGGACACTATGAGAACTGCGCCTTGCACTGTACATATAGTTATATATATATATATATATATATATATATATATATAATTATATATTTATATATATATGTTCATCAACAAAGCCCCTCCAAAAACTATCCCAGCAGCTGTGATGTGCATGTTAACCCACCTCTTCCTCTTCCACTTTTGTTTATGATTACAATACTGTACAAATGCTTACACATGTGCATATTTACATGTTGCTAACTGCGCCCTTCAAACATAAAACCACTATTAGGTGTCAACAACTGGAAAGGAGATGTTGTACATGTATGAATATCGATGAGATTATCAAGTCAATACATGCACGGTACATTTTAATAACCTACTACTATACGTCACAGTTGATTATGGGCCATTTGCAAAAAATAAAAACACTTCATGATCAACTCCTTGGGGTTAACTTTTCCAAAAACCCTATCATATCTTCTATCAATGTAAGCATTATAGAATTGTCAGTCTCAGATGGTCACAAGTGCATGGTTTTAAAAACATAACCCCCCCCCCCCCCCCCCCTTACCACATTTTTGTGGCTTGAACTCTATCATGATTACTGAGGTATGAAAACAGCATTCTTGCTAAACTGAGCAAATAGTAATGATAATTATTTCTAAAGATCATTCAGTTACTGTCACAATCGATGGGTACCTTGTCCATAATTAGTAGTAGCTTTCACCTCAGGCAAAATGTCTGTGACATTTTGGTACAGAACTGACTGTACTGATTTGGCATTGTTGTGAACTGATGAACTTGAACAGTGTGTGGGCACATTTGAACTGAATGACAATTTATTTTTTGCATATGCAACTATCATTCTAACATATGTACTGCTAGCCATGCAGGAGTGAAGCTAGAATGCTGTCTGTCTGTAAAACAAATCACCGCAGCAGTGGTAATAATTGCAATATACATGTACAATGATCAGTGACTTACCGCAAAGTTTAAAGCCAACTTGCTTACATGTACAATGCATTCTGTTAACCAGACAATGAATTTGCTTACAGGTACATTTACATAATAGTGTTCACCTTGCAGACATACACACCACAATCATACATGTTGTTGTGCATAAGGGTGGGATTCTTTCCAATGGGCAGTGACTAACTTAAAGAATGAAATATCCTAAATGTGTCTTACCTTATGAAACGTCCATTCCATTTAATTTGAAACTGAATCCATGCCAAGTACCATCACTAATTTTGAAGGAACATCCTGAGATGCATGCAACAAATTCAGTGTCAGAAAGATCTGGAGGAGGCTGGGGGGGGGGGGGGGGGGGGGCAAATTGTCACACCATGCAAGAGCTAAGTGTAAGAGTTTCATGGCTTTGTCGTGCTGAAGCAACTTTTTTTTACTTTCGTGAGAGACGGATCCGGAAAGCTGGCGGCGATTTCTTGGCTGTTAAAATGGTCTTTTCTTGTTTGGCACAAACAACTTCGCGATCGGCATTTTTCATTTGATCAAATATGAATGTGTCTTTCTAGAGTGCATGGAGTGCTCCCTGGAGAACGGCTTGTGTCAATCAATGAACACTTTCTTTCTAGCTGGTTGTACTCTGTATGGTATAGTGTAGCTATCCAACTGGGTATTCCAAAGACCAAAAGCGATCATTCAGATGAAAAGCAAAGCTTAACTTTAACCTGGTGTCTATTATCATGCATGCCTCTTCGGTTTCGGTAGAAGAACGGCGATGGAGGAGAGTAACAACAGTAGAAGAAGAGCGTCATCGTGTCATTATAAGCGCTAACTGTCATGTATCTGCTGAAGGTAAGCATCGTGGTGATATACAGTATGTCGGAGCTGGCGGCTAGATCCATTAGAAACTGTACATGTATACTGTAAATGTATTTGAACGCAAAGTACGATTGATAATAGGTCATCAAACTATATCATGATGTTTGCATTTGGGGAGGGACAAAACTATGGATAAGCTAGGTTACCTCGAGAGTTTTCTGGGAAGATATGATTCACAGATGTTATATGTATATACGTCAGTTTGAAATTTTGTGATACCTGCCGGCGAGCTAATGACATCAACTTCTACACCCTATTCAGTCCTGTGGAGTCTAAAGCGTGGAACCAGGTAGAATTGCAATCACATACTTTTTGTGTATGTGTCATGCAGCCCCGGCCCCAAGTTAATATTATTTTAAAAATACTTTTATTAGAAGGCTCAATATGCATTTCATTAGGGCAAATGCAATAGACATCCTCTAGCTCAGTTGGCTCCCTAAAGTTTATACTGATGTTATTATTCCATGGTCTGCAAGTTACCGCACCAGTGTTAACCTTTCGCGTGGAACGACAGGAATTCATACAAATCCTACATGTATCGAGAGTTACGGCAGTAACTCTCATATAGGATTTGTGCCGTATCATGAATATCATTTTAAAAACGCGTCCCGCGTATAACTCACGAACCGAGAAACGGATAGTGTAGCTCTATATTGCTATCGATCCACAATGGAAAGACGATCATTTTCATGTTTTGTTCAAGTCGCTAGACCGTTTACTTTAAGAGAACAAATAAGGTCATGGTTCTCGTTCCCAGACCGTAATTTGTCCATAGTCGTCGTCGTCGTCGTCTTTATGGGTGAGTATAACTCGAGATGGGAAAGTTTTAAAGAGCGCCAGTTACACCAAAAATCGTAGAAAATTCTGACAATACATCGTCAGGTATCAGATATATAAATAAAGCATGTAACCAATATAAGTAATTTGCAGCTGTTCTCGCGCGCCAAGATATCAGTACCTAATCGCTACGTAATAAAGAGAGTTAGCTATATTAAAACCGTTTCCAGGACAATGCTTCAGAATTGTGGATTGTGTATGATTGGCATGGAACAGGAGTGAGTTTCATTTGTGTTTTTAGTTTTGCTCACCACTTTTAGCTAGCGAAGTTGTTTTTGTCAAAATGCCTTTACGGCTACGAAAGAGGAACGAGAGGAATACCTCCTAAATCGAGACTATGAGTTAGAGTCCTCCCGAGTTCGGTACGATGCTGATGCTGAACAAAGGCGGGCGTCTGCTCGTGATATGTACAGAGCAAATCTGGAGTCGAACCGAGCTTCTAAGAGATGGCAACAGGAAAAGAATTCTGCTGCGGTGCGAGCTTCTAAGAAGCGACGTTATGAACTGAACTCAGACGAGAAACGAGTTTCTAAGAGGGAAAGCTGGCGCGCGAGTTTTGAACTAATGGAACAGCTGCAAATGTAACATATCTAATACTATAATTTCCAACGTCCGTACGTCCGTCCGTACGTCCGTCCGTACGTCCGTACGTCCGCGTAACCACCTATTTATAAACTCCGCCTAGCGTCTACAATTGTGGGTTTGAACATAACTAGCAACGCGTACCTAGCAACCAATAGAAACGACCACTCCCACACAAAAGTATATAGCAACGACCAATGGCAATTGACCGGTGTTCATTCTTATCGCACAGACCGGAAGTAGTACTATTATTGCGTGCGCGGGTTATTAAATAGGTTGCGTAGTAACCGTATATTACAACAGGTGGTAGATTACTGTATGTAAAAAAAAAAAAAAAAACATTCTGCACTTCTTATAGAACCACTTCCGTGATTTTTCACGGGGTAACTTATCGACCAATGGCAATTGACCGGTGTTCATATTTATCATTACAGATTGGAAGTATTTCATTGCGCGCGCTATTTAATAGGACCGTGGTAGATTACTGTATGTAAAAAACATTGACTTCTATACAATCAGCTCCGTGATTATTCACGGGCTAAGTCTAGTCTAATACTATAATTTCTAACGTCCGTACGTCCGTCCGTACGTCCGCGTAACCACTTATTTATAAACACCGCCTAGCGTCTACAATTGTGGGTTTGAACATAACTAGCAACGCGTACCTAGCAACCAATAGAAGCGACCAACGACCAATGGCAATTGACCGGTGTTCATTCTTATCGTACAGACCGGAAGTATTGCGTGCGCGGGCTATTAAATAGGTTGCGTAGTAACCGTATATTACAACAGGTGGTGGATTACTGTATGTCATATGGAGAAATCAACAGACACGAAAGTTGCGGTTTGTAAATTTTTGGATTTCATTCCGCGGTACGTTCCATAGAGAATGTATGGCGTTTTTACTAACTTGATTATTATTTACTTAACTAACAGACCTGCAACTTTTGCCACCCTCTAATACTACTCTAAATGATGTTTAAATGTAGGAAATTTCAAATTTTATACCTTGTATCGTCCAAAATTCTGGGACCATTTCTGAAAATATGATATTCCATAGACTTGTACAGAAAATGGAAAAAAATCATGCTAATTAAGATATTCCATTAGTTATAACTAATGAACAGAGGGGGGTTAGAACTTTTGCCACCCTCTGAAACAATTCTGCAACTATCCAAATAATATAATATATGAAAAAAAGTGGATGTTGTCGTGAAGAATTTGGGGACCATTTTTAAAAATAGTAAATCAGTTTTGGTGCAATAAGGCGCCATTTTTAAATGGCGTTTCTATGTGTTGCCATAGATATTTAGTAAAATCAAGGATATTCCATAGTTAATAAAATGAGACTAGGATCTAGGACATGCCAGCATTTTGCAAAGCTGGAGTCGAGCAGAGGGCGTGGTGGGCCAGGTGCCGCCCCGTGCCGGGGGTAACTACTAGTACATGCCATGGAATACTAAAAGCTTCGAGTCTGTGTTTTCTGCAAGACAGATCGATGTATTGAAATGATGTTAGGCTGCTTACCTCGACCGGCTGCTCAGACAAGAGATGTAGGCCTACACGTAGCTGTAGCTGGATCTGAGCTATCCGAGTGCATCCTGAGGTCTACAGGGCGACGAGGGTGCATGGGATAGCTAAGAAGGATGGCAGGGGAGTGTGATGCGTCAACGGAAGACTGGTTGAGTTAATACGTCGAGCGGCTAGAACATTTCTTCCTGGCAAATAAAGTGGAAGCCGAACAGAAAAAGGACGCTTTCCTCGCCTGTATTACATTTGGCCTGCTCCGAGCGCTCGTAGCACCCCAGAAATTGAAAGACCGAACGTACGAGCAACTGGTCGCAGCCTTAACGACACACGTAGCGAATAAACCTCTAGTCATCGCAGAACGTACGGTTCCACAAACGGGACAAAAGGAGGGAGAAAGTGTGATATGTGGTATGCAGCAAGTTTGCAGAACTGTGCGTTTGGTGCGACGTTATCAGAGACGCTGAGAGACAGGGTGTTCTTTAGTATGAGGGACGAGGGGGTACAGAAGAGACTCCTCACAAAGGCAGACCTCACTTTTGCCAAGGTGCTGGAGACAGTGGAAATAGCGGAAAGGACGCGCAGAACAGTTGCAGAGTGTCACAAAACAGGAACAAGACTGAAGTATATCAAGTGGCAGCACCACCAAGAAGGGGGAGACCGTCAGGCCTAGGGGCTTGCAACAGGTGTGGAGGAGCGCATGATACTCAACAGTGCAGGTTCAGAAACAAAGTTTGCAGGAAATGGGGGCAAATTGAGAGGGCGTGTTGTGCAAAGAAAAGGGCAGAAGGAACAGTTGTTGGAAAGGGTGTACCCACTAGAGACCACTCTGTGAAGGGGACGATGAAGGCAAAGAAGAATGGGACAGACTGAAATGGGGATTACTACATGGCCTAGCAAAAGACAAGAGATATGGAATGAAACAGAGGACAATGGGTTAACCTATATGTATGTGGAGTTCATCATGAATGAACAACTGCTATGTATCAATACATTGGTTGTACCCCAAATTGTACAGGCCTGTACAATTTTATAGGCCTGTACCACTGTACAGGCCACTACCCCTCCCTGTACACGCCATTACCCTTGTACAGACCTGCACCCCTGTACAGGCCTGCACCCCTGTACAAGCCTGTACCATTGTACAGTCCTGTACACTCCCCCCCCCCCCCCCCCAAGTACAGGCCTGTACCCCTGTCCAGGCCACTACCCCTCCCTGTACACGCCATTACCCTTGTACAGGCCTGCACCCCTGTACAAGCCTGTACCCTTGTACAGTCCTGTACCCCCCACCCACCCCAGTACAGGCCCGTACCCCTGTCCAGGCTTGTACCCCTCCCTGCATGTACACGCCTTTACCCCTGTACAAGCCTGTACCCACTGTACAGTCCTGTAAACCCCCGCCCCCCCCCACCAGTACAGGCCTGTACCCCTGTCCAGGCTTGTATCCCTGTACCCCTCCTTGAACATGCCTGTATCCCTGAGCAGGCCTGTACCCCTCCGTGAACAGTGGTACAGGCCTATACCTCTCCCTGTACCCTTTCACAGGATTGTACTGCTGTACATGTATAGTTCATGTCTCTACTCAAAGCATGGCTTTATAACCGGACCTCTTCTGTAGTTTTGGGTGGCCATCCCTCCTGAATAGGCTGAAACACCCTTGCTAACACCAGGTCCCTTAATTGTTGTTGTTCTTCCTAATTCTGCCACTGCGACCGGGAGAGTTTGTAGTTGGGAATGTCCCTCCTTCCTCCTCGTCCATTTGTGCCGTCTGCATGTTGGCCACCACTGGGAGACGTGAAAGTGCATCAGCATTTGTGTGCTGAGTGGTACTCTTGTACCTGATATCAAGACAGGGCTAGCCTACCGCATATACCAATGCAACCGTGCTGCTGTCACTGCTGGTAATCCCTTTTCAGGGTTGAGAATGGACAACAAGGGATGGTGATCTGTCACCAGTGTGAAATGGGGAGGAACTGTGATGTCTGGAAACATTCAGTGATTAGAGATATATAGGATCATGTGTGTGCATGTGATTACGTGTATGATTCAGTATAATGAATGAATGGTTGTTGATGTTGTGAGCTATCCGAGTGCATCCTGAGGTATCGAGTGTCTGAGAAACAAACCAGCCTAGGACGCCATTGCATGTGGTTGAATCTTTTGAAACATGATCACATGTACATGTACAACAGTAACGCTACATTACATCCATAGTGACATCCATGCACATGCACTGTTCCTTCTGATTGTTCCTGCAGCTAGTGAGCGTTGTATGCAAAAAATCAATTTAAGCTGACACTTGAACTCCCTGAAATAAAAATGCAGTGATTACTAGAATACACCTGAACACACATATTGCATACTGTAGAAGAGAACAGGTTAACTTACGTCCTTTTCTTCAACCCAATATAAGTGTCTTCTTAAAACCACTTTACAACACTGGAAAGCATGGTATTATTCAGTTTAATTTTGTTTTTTAAAAACAAACCCAGCTAGCTTACCTTTTTCCTTTCACACACGATCCTTTCAGCCGGAAGTCCTTCATTTGACATGCGCTATAAGATGAGAGCCGGGGCCAGCGGGGTGAATCCATGGGGATAATGAGGAGGGAGGGAGAGTGGAGGAGCGAGAATGATGGGAGGGAGGGGGAGGTAGGAAAATTGACGGGATGAGGAGGGAAGGAGATGGAAGGGGAGGTAAGGAAATTGAAGGGAGGAGGAAAAGAGAAAGTATTATTTGGGTTTTTTTGTACAGGTTGTGGTGGCAGTTTGTATATGCCAAAACATTGAGTGTCTGACTGGCTAAATACAATTGAGGGATTCATGAAAGTTTGTGTTATGATGTTCTACTTCCATTGCTGCAGTATTATTGTAGGAAGTCTTCCCTTCATATGTACAGTTAAATGGCATGTTTATGAACCCTGGATTAATTGACAGAACAGCAAGTGACATGCCACGTGTACACCAGGGGGTAGGTGCGGTAAATCCCTGGTGTTATAGGAAGTACTTGCATGTAATGGTGTGCTTCTTGTACACGTAACATCTGTAGCAAATGCATGACTGGAAACCGTAAGTGATACTGGCAGATGTTGCCTATTCCTGCCTCCTCCTCAGCTGATGTGTGTGTGTGTGTGTGTGTGTGTGTGTGTGTGTGTGTGTGTGTGTGTGTGTGTGTGTGCGTGTGTGTGTGTGTGTGTGTGCGTGTGTGTGTGTGCGTGTGTGTGTGCGCGTGTGTGTGTGTGTGTGTGTGTGTGTGTGTGTGTGTGTGTGTGTGTACATGTATGTGTGTGTGTACATAAACACCTGCTGATCCTATCTTATTTGGATGTTTGTACAAAGTAACAAAGGCCCAATGTTATGAATTTTGTTGTGTGGCCAGACTGTGCTGATAAAAGGTCTAGGTCTGTACATACAGTGAATAATCTCATGCACAATGCCATGCAAATACAACCCCTAGGCTTGGTTTTGCTGGTTGTCCTAGGGAATAGCTGTGTCCTGGAAGTTCATAGTATGTTAACAGATGTGCAGCGCTACTACTTGTGTCCATACATGTATGTACATTTTTGGTGAGCCCAGGGTTATTCTATTGCCTGTCTACTTGTTGCCAGCTAGGCTTGGAGTACTACAGTTGAGAGCCTTACTGTTGACAGTAATGAGAGCAAGGTACTACATGTAATGCCGTGCATACTAAAAATGAAAACCTTTAGGGAAGGCCAACAATATAGGGAGAAGGCCACCTATAGGGAGAAGGCCAACAGTATAGGGAGAAGGCCAACTGTATAGGGAGAAGGCCACTGTATAGGGAGAAGGCCAACTGACCAACAGTATAGTACATGTACATGTACATGTAAGTAGTCAAGGGAGGTGTGTCCATATATGTATGTACGAAGTGGGCCCATAAGGTTATTCTATTTGTGATAACTAATGCAAACACTAAATGGGCATGGGCCAACCTACATGTATGAAGCTTTGGCATAGCCCCAGAAACATTATCCCTTCTTAGGCCAGTAGGGGCCAAAACCAGCTTAAGGCTGGCTTGTGGTTTCCTTGTCCACACAATGGATGTGGTTGCTTTGCAAAACTTAGGTAACCACTAAAATCACTACCTACCACTGCATGTACATGTAGTGACCTACAGCCAAAAAAGTTGCATGAAGGGCATACGATGACTTGGCTACATACATGTATAGAAGGGTTAAGGTTACCACACGTACATGTAGGTAACATGTTGCATGCAACTCAAATGAATATAGCGCATGGTAGCCTTTTAAAGCACAGCCTCATATGCAAATGTAGTAATATTAAATTTACCAGAACTTTTGTGTAGGTAGTCAGGGTTAGGGTTTATACCTGTATCTGGTAGCCACCAGATGAGAGCATTTTTGAAATTAGTCCTGGGTACATATACTAGGTACAGGATTATGTAACAGTATCTAGATGGTGTCTATAAAGATAGACAATAGTACATGTAACAAAGAGTACATGTACAAGTTAATGTACCTCTCCAGGCCCTTAAACAGAAGTACTTTAACATGCATGTTCAAAGACTTCTGATGGAGCTGTCACCCAAGTGATGCATTTTATGTGTACAAAGGATACCTCCCCCCTTCTGGGGGATTTGGAGAGGTGATCCAATGACACCACCAACACCCCTCGAGGGGAGTGAGGAAGTGTTCTCAACACCAATGCATGCAAAAAAAATTAGCATGTCCAAAAATACCATGCGTACTCTAGTGCATGTAACCACCATCACAATAGCCCCCAAACAGCCATTCACACACCTGTTATCTGTCGTCACTGTTTTCAAAGGACTGGGGAAGTAGCCAGACCAGTAAATACTTTGGTTTGTAGTACTGCAGTTAGTAGGTCTTCATTGATCCTCTGCTCCTCCAGTAGTATGGTAGCTCTCTCCTGGTAGATTGTTGTGTCTTGTTGTGGTTGTACAGCAATCTGTGTGTGTGTGTGTGTGTGTGTGTGTGTGTGTGTGTGTGTGTGTGTGTGTGTGTGTGTGTGTGTGTGTACATGTACATGCATGTGTGTGTTTGTGTCCAAATTATTATTATTTATATCTGATGTATATGGATGTACATGTAAGTACCACTGTGTACAGGTATATGTGTGGACATCATTGGTGTGTGTGCCCATGTTTGAAGCACACAATACACAGCTCTACATCAGCGTGTGTAGTGTGCACATGATGGAGACACTTGTGAATATGTGCATCGCCACCAGTAGAGCTACTACATTGAGTGTCCACACTGTAACTGAGCGTGCGTGACTTGCTGGAAGTGTCCATGCACATGTGTGGTGTGTGTGTCCCACAGGTCAGCTATACACATGGTAAACAAAGGGACAGAGATGCTACACAAATGGACAATGCTCAGTGGTTCATATAGGGAGAAAGCCAATAGTATAGGGAGAAGGCCAACTGTATAGGAAATAGTATAGGGATAAGGCCAACAGTACACATGTAGGTAGAAAGTCAACAGTATAGGGAGAAAGCCAAAAGCATAGGGAGACGGCCAACAGTATAGGGAGAAGGCCAACAGTATAGGGAGAAGGCCAACAGTATAGAGAGAAGGCCAACAGTATAGGGAGAAGGCCAACAGTATAGGGAGAAGGCCAACAGTATAGGGAGAAGGCCAAGAGTATATAGGGAGAAGGCTAACAGTATAGGGAGAAGGCCAATGTATAGGGAGAAGGGTAACAGTATAGGGAGAAGGCCAATGTATAGGGAGAAGGCCAATGTATAGGGAGAAGGGCCAACAGTATAGGGAGAAGGCCAACTGTATATAGGGAGAAGGCCAACTGTATAGGGAGCAGGCCAACAGTATAGGGAGAAGGCCAACAGTATAGGGAGAAGGCCAACAGTATAGGGAGAAGGCCAACAGTATAGCGAGAAGACCAACAGTATAAGGAGACGGGCAATTAACGGTCCGGGAGAAGGCCAACAGTACAGGGAGAATTCCATACAGTACTAGTATAGGGAGAAGGCCATATCTCCTCCCCCTTCACTGCATCGAATATATGCCTGTTCTGCACATACTAAATTCACACAGTATACTCACCAAAACACCTGAATCTCAGAAGTTGAAATCATGCAGGGCAATCCGTTTATTGCTGCCTCCACATCTTCAAAGCTACGATTGTGCATTATCGTTTATAATTCATCTGCAATTAACAGTTAACTAGTTGCAACGTACGCAATAACTGTAACTTAATCCCAGATGACGCAAGGTATTACGTTATGACATATTGTTTATGAATAAATTATACGCGGTAGAAATTATTTTTTTGTCTTGATTTTACTACACGAATGGTTCATGTCGTAATTATATAAAACACAGATTCACAATCAGACCGATTTATAGTAAATTATAAATGTCTTTAAAATTCAATTTAAAAATAAAAGCATGATGACCGCCTATGTATGGGCCATTTCTCCATATGTAAAAAAAAAAAAAAAAAAACTTTCTGCACTTCTTATAGAATCACTTCCATGATTTTTCACGGAGTAACGCTACCTATCGACCAATGGCAATTGGTCATATTTATCGTTACAGACTGGAAGTATTTCATTGCGCGCTATTTAATAGGTTGCGTAGTAACCGTATATTACAATAGGTGGGACCATGGTAGATTACTGTATGTAAAAAAACATTGACTTCTATACAATTAGCTCCGTGATTTTTCACGGGCTAAGTCTAGTATATATATATATTATATATATGTATAACTGTAAACATTGTGTTGCTAGGCAATAAACGTGGGAATTACAACGGCTGGATTTTATCGTACAATCGTATTCAGTTACTTCTACATTGTACTACATGTACACCTATATACTAGTAGTCACTTATTAAGAAAAAAAGAATGAAACAAGATATAAAAAAACATTCTCTCTGAGAAAGATAGTGGTATATATGATTTGAAGGCAATGCCGTTGGTGTAAAAAGAAAAGGAACAAGGGATTCAGTGGAGATACAATAATTATTCCTATATTTAGCACTGTATAGAACGTCATTACAATTATGTTGCTAAATATAGGAATAATTATTGTATCTCCACTGAATCCCTTGTTCCCTTTCTTTTTACACCACCGGCATTGCCTTCAAATCCTATATACCACTATCTTTCTCAGAGAGAATGTTTTTTTTATATCTTGTCCAACAATCATTCGTTAACTTGTTCTGTGCCGGGTGAGCCTGGAGTAGTAAATATTTTTACAGCATGAGTGGAAAGGACGGTTAAGGACCTACCCACCAGAGCGAAGGAACAAACAACATCACGCGGTCTGTACTCCACTAATTCTCAGAGGGGATCGACAATATAACCTAGCTTATAGTATCCGGGTGGGGGGACTGTTCAGGCCCGTAGCCAGGTTGTGTGTTGGGGGGGTGCAAAGTATGTTGTAAGGTGACTCAACCAGTGGTGTAGCCAGGATAATACATGTAGCAATGCATGTATGTGTGTGGTACTAAGTATTAAGTAAATCTGGCCAATGTAGAAATGCCGTAAGAATGGAGCGTCGCGAATTCCTTTGCATTTGAATACAAAATTGCATGTAAAACATAACAATTTGCAATAGTTGCCCAGGACAATACACAATTCAAGGCAGCTCCACGCTACAGATGTATCAAATATTAAAAGTAAATATGGTTAAAGTCT
The DNA here is from genome assembly GCA_949361645.1 of Spongilla lacustris. Lineage (NCBI taxonomy): Eukaryota > Metazoa > Porifera > Demospongiae > Spongillida > Spongillidae > Spongilla > Spongilla lacustris. The sequence goes on along the minus strand of OX442416.1, from coordinate 19,640,283 downwards.
TCCTCTACTACACAGTCCTATTTACTGCCTCAAAGGAAGGCTGGTACCACATTTTCATTATTTGGTTCATACAATGTAGTAAATCTAGCCAAATGCGGTATAGAATAAGTGATAGTCTGTTTCACCGGGGGGGGGGGGGGGGGGGGGGGGGGGGACATTATATGCTAAGGTATATTGTCCGTGGGGGACAATATAGCCTAGGCTAGATTGTCCGGGGGACATTATACCCTATATGCTATAGACCCCTTGCCGTGTCATCACGGGAAGGATCAAAACATTAGCGGCCATATTGTTTTGGACCAAAATGTGTGCGTTATTTAGAAATTTGTGTATCTACGACGACGATGACGTAAATCTCACATAACCATTTCATTCGGTTCTAAGTATATGATTCGTGCATAAACTTATGAATACAATTTATTGGGCCGTGATTTTTCACCAATCTCAGTTGTTATTATATCATTCGTACGTAATGAAAACACAAATTCTAAATAACGCACACACTTTGGGCCAAAACAATATGGCCGCTAATGTTTTGATCCTTCCCGGGATGACACGGCAAGGGGTCTATATTGTCCGGGGGGACAATATAAGTTCCTACGCCACTGCTGGAAGAGAAGTCCCTACCACCCACGCAAATGTGGGTGTGGCATGTCACATGATAATGGCCGAAAATGTAACCAATGACGTAGTGCGTGTTAATCCTCCACACACCCTATTATGGGAAAATGATGTTCGCTAAGCTTAACATGAAGACTTTAAGATCCGGTACGATACTTCACGTATGGTGTACGTAGGCCTATTTTGATGTATCATTGTGTGGTGTATTGAACTTGGAGTTGTACGCGGGATACGCCTTCCCCGGGTTCCCCCATGTTTTCGTATCACCTAGTCGTGTTCGCGTATATACATACTCGTTACTGACTCGTACGTAAAGTGAATATGATCCCTAGTATGCTTTCAAAGCTTCAGATGGAGACAGGGGGGAGGGGGGGGGGGATAATCGGGGTTACCTACCCCGGGCCCCAAGGTATAATAGGGGCTCCAAGGTGCCCTGTGATCCAAAATTGTATTGTATTATGGCTAAACAGTAACATGCAGTTTAAACGTACATGTACATGTACTGCGGGTGTATATTTGGCGAATGTCAACTGACCTCCTCCCCCCCCCCCCCCCCCCCCCCCCCCCCCCCCCGGGCCTCACTACGGCTCTCACCGGCCCTGGATGGAGAACACTCAGAACAGAAGCTTCGAGATGCGGCAGAGAGAGGTGATATTGGCGAGGTGGCGAGGTTAATCGAAAGTGGAGTATCTGTAAATTCAAATAGCTGGGTAAGCAGTAATAGTACATGTACATGTATTTTGTATTCTGCCTATTGCCATGAAATCCTATATACCGTCATAGAGAATTTGCCATTACTGGTACTGCTGTTAACATGTGAGGCAGAATTTATTAGTTTATATAAAGGTTGCCAGAGAGATATGGATATGAATAGTTGGTATATTAGAACATGAGGGAGGGGAGTGGCCATTCCTGAAGGCTATGTCAAGGCTGTACATTGTGTCCACTTCAAATGCAGGTTAATGTTTGAGAGGCCATATTGATGTACATGTACATTGTACCCACCATGTTGACTAAACTGTTATACCCAGCCCTGCGGTGATACTCCATTACACTATGCTGCAAAGGGAGGTCATACTACGTGTGTGGAACATCTCCTTTCCACTCCTGGTATTGATGTGAACATTCAGAATAAGGTGAGCTGGTCTATTTAATGATCAATTAATGATCCAATTTGTATGGTGCTGCTGTTAATGGATGTCATACTACTTGTGTGGAACATCTCCTTTCCACTCCTGGTATTGTTTTGAACATTCAGAATGAGGTGAGCTGGTCTATTTAATGATCAAGTAATAATGATATGTATCGTGCAGTGTAGTTGTTCTTTAAAGGTTTGTAATGTTGTCTCATATAAAGCTAGTTGCTATAGAAACCTTATATACCAGTGAGAAACCCAATTGACCAGTTAAAACATAATTATGGATGAGTGCATATTACATGCACATGTACTTAGATCATACTAGATTCCGTGGTATAAGTGAATAACATGTACATGTACATGTATGCTCTTAGTGAACTGTACATCTAATCTACATGTACCTCACAGCCTTGCATCTGGAATGATTTTGTGAAGTCTGGGCACTAGGGCCCAGCCTTTAACCTTGGGCCCCAGCTACGCTAGGAGGAGGGAAGTATGAATAATATAGTCTGCACAGCTGTCCATAATACATATAGAAGCCAATAGGACAAAGCTCATCACTTTGTTAAACAGGTCCACCTGTAGCTGATCTTCATGATCCAGATGCTGCTGCCATGTGGAGGCCTTCACCTCCTAGCCTGCTCCATGTGGAGACCTTCACTTCCTAGCCTGCTGCCATGTGGAGACCTTCACCTCCTAGCCTGCTCCATGTGGAGACCTTCACCTCCTAGCCTGCTGCCATGTGGAGACCTTCACCTCCTAGCCTGCTGCCATGTGGAGACCTTCACCTCCTAGCCTGCTCCATGTGGAGACCTTCACCTCCTAGCCTGCTGCCATGTGGAGACCTTCACCTCCTAGCCTGCTCCATGTGGAGACCTTCACCTCCTAGCCTGCTCCATGTGGAGACCTTCACCTCCTAGCCTGCTGCCATGTGGAGATCTTCACCTCCTAGCCTGCTGCCATGTGGAGACCTTCACCTCCTTAGCCTGCTCCATGTGGAGACCTTCACCTCCTAGCCTGCTGCCATGTGGAGACCTTCACCTCCTAGCCTGCTGCCATGTGGAGACCTTCACCTCCTAGCCTGCTCCATGTGGAGACCTTCACCTCCTAGCCTGCTCCATGTGGAGACCTTCACCTCCTAGCCTGCACCATGTGGAGACCTTCACCTCCTAGCCTGCTCCATGTGGAGACCTTCACCTTCATTGTACATGTACATGTATGCTGGGGGCATTTATTGGTGATGGTGAGCTAGGGTCAGATTAAGCATTGGTGCACACAGGCCAGCTTTTTTAAGTTAATTTGTGTGTTACTTTCAAGACAGTTCACATATGAACTGTTACTAGACCTTTCAGTATAGCTGCTATTGATGCCCTATGAATATGGTTTGGTCCTAATAGTAAAACGTATTTATATCCGATTTTAAAACATTAATCGTGTTTGCAAAGAGATGTGTGGAATTGGCTCAAGGCAAAAGATACACATGTGGTATTTGAACCCAATACAGTATTGGCATAGAGCTACATGTGTACCATAGAGAACCTGTAAATAGGTATTAATGGGAATTAGTGAAGAGCCATAATTATTAGCACAATGTATTAGAATTAAAGACTTTACATGTTGCTACATGTACCTGCACCCTTCAAACATGATGCCACTAAAGTGTGAATATTTGTATTTACTAATGTAATGTGCTCATTAACAAAAGGGAAGGGGGAAGAGGCGGGTTGATATGTACATTTACATCACAGCTGCTGGGATAGGTTGTGGTGTCTCCATTTAAGGGGCCATGTGTACATTGTACCCACCACCATGTTTACTGAACTATTGTACCCACTCCAGGATGGTTATACTCCATTACACCTTGCTGCAAAGGGAGGTCATACTTAGGGTGTGTAACCGGTTATCAGGTTATTCGGGTTATTCGGATATTCGCAAAAACCTATCCGTTCGAATAGTAATTTAGCATTACTCGGAAAAATCGGTTATTGGATTTGTTCTATTCGAAATAACCGGTTTGAGCATCTCCATTCGGAGGTACTTAGGTATTTGTCATCCGCATCGACAATTCGCCCATTATTCGAATACCGCTTTATGACGATATCCGGATACGCGTTTACGATAATAATTACTTCCAATTTGAAACGTAACGTCCTATTTATATATACGTGGGGACGAGATCAGATATTTACGGGGCCGGGGCAGTAAATTATCCGAACTAGCCAACGGATCTCCCTCTTCACGACTGACACGAGTCATGACGACGGACAGCTCCAGCTACAAATCAAAGCGAGTTAGCTTAGTGCATTTCGAACTAGCTTGTTTCTTGCATCTATCTCTCTGAGCTGATATTGCCGCAATCGCACTTAGGCTACAGGGGCGGCGGAAGCTGTTTAGCATTGGTCCCGCATGATACGGGGGCGGATCTGCGTGCGGGAGGGGGGTACCCCTCCCGCCCAGCTAGGGGGTATGGGGGAGCGCTGTAAGCTCCCCCATCGGGGTCTAGGGCGGAGCCCCAGAAGCCAACGCTTTTTGCATTGAAAACACTCAGAAAACTATGTAAAAAAGCGACGGCCAGGAGGCCTTTAAAATAGTATCTATATCGTTTAAATGTGTACAATGCAAAAAAAAAAAGTTACAAGTTAAACCGGCAGTAGTTGGTGGAGGTGGAGGCTAGGAATTTTTAAATAAACTAGCGAGTGAACGAAAGGCTATTATATAGATCTTCTCGGAAAAGATATTTTTCCACAGCATATATGTATATAGTTTACACACCGGACTGCGCTGTAAGTCGTCACTAACTGTGTAAGTGTCATAATCGCTTGTGAATTTAACTATGTAAGAGATTAAAGATGAACAGTATGAACAAGTAGTTACATGCACAATGCAGTTCTAACTAGTGAACTTTCCAAAATATTGGGAACGATGTTCATTGCCTCGAATAAACTCATCACCAAGTAGGTCTATGTTGATATCATCAACCTCCTCTTTGTAAATGCTCAGGATCATTATGTGGTTGAGCCTGCTTTGACCCATACTGCTCCGTAAATATGTTTTCAAGCGACGCATTGCTGAAAAGCACCTTTCGCTGACCGCATTAGTAGCTGGCATAACTAGCACCAATTTAGCCAGAAGGCAAATTTCACTGAAAAATAACTTCTTTGCTGGTGAAAGATCACGTAGGAACTGAATACAGTCACGAAGTGAAACTGAGGCATGTGTTATTGTGCGAATTGCTTCAGTCTTGATAGCTGTGCTAAAAACTTGTAGCTGAGCTGAAAGACGATTTGAATCAAAGTCATCTTTATATACATCCATTACTTGCTTGAAATGCTCCTCAAAGGGAGTTTTGTTTGCAGCATTGAGAAGCAGTACATAATATAACCAGGCTGATTAAATCTATTCTTTATTCCAGCAATGGTGCTATCAAGGGCTTCATAGTACTGTAGACGATAATGATCCTCAACTGACACTGGATGGAATCCATCACCAGTGCCATCTTCAAAACGAATAGGGGCTTTTCGTTTCCTAGGAAGAGTGGGTATTTCTGTACCATATCGTTCACTGGTTTTTTTAACTGCTTCAAAAAACAAGGTGAAATATTCCTCTGCTCTCATGCCCTGTAAAGTGTGCACAGTTAATTCTGCCACCTCCTGCCCATCAGCTGCTGACATTGATGAACTTTGTAATGTTCTACTTAAATTGTCAGTAGTTTTCAGTATCTTCATGCTCAAATCCAAGCCAAACACTAAATCAAAGCATTGATCTGCGCTCTCACTCCAATGATTCGTCCTTTCACATCCGGATCAAGCCTAGAATCCAAGCATTCCACCCACAATTGCTTCAGTGCTTCGTAGTTGTTTAATATACTTGCTATCGCATCTCCTCTGACTGTCCACCTTGTTGGGCAAAGAATATTGTTTGTTGGCATAGGGCCTTCATCTTCCATTGGATTAGATACTTTTATGTCATGAAGGGCAGCACTTCGTTTTGGGGAGAAACGAATTAGCTTACTCACTTCAAAGGCCACATCCAAGGCATCCCTGCATACTTTTTTTTAAGTGCATCACCAACAGCAAGGTTGAGGGAGTGCCCATAACAATGGGTGAACAGAGCCCGTGGTTCTCTTTGCAAAAAGTGATTTGACACCAGTTTTTGATCCAGACATATTTGCAGCACCATCATAGCACTGACCGCGGCAATTATGGATTTTTAGCCCTGCCCGTAAGAGCACATCTTCCAAAGCATCTGTGAGTGTCTTGGCATCAATAGTGTCAACATTGTACATTCTCATGATCTTGCAATAATTCATCCACCCATCTAATGCACACCACAAGCTGCTCTTTGTTGGAAGCATCCATGCATTCATCAGCCAAAATTGAGAAAAAACCACTGCAAGAGATGCTTTTGCTGACATCTCTTAAAATACCAAGAGCCATGATTTCCAATACTTCGTTCTGAATAACATGGGATGTGTATTTATTGGTTTTCTTCTTTATCCAGTCACCTAAGCCAGGAGTATCAATAGCCCGTAAGTTGAGCAGCTGAATAAAATTACTGTCAGTTTCCATCCCCATGACCCCTTAGAGGCAAACCTTGCCTGGCAAGAAATCTGATGTTCTGAAGAATGATCCTTAAACACGCCCTGTTTTCAGACTTTTCCCGCTGTTGTTCAGTACTTAACAGCTCGCCAATGTCGGCCATGTTTCCCGTGAACGTTTTCACGTGTCTCTTAAAGGCTTTGGTTGCATCTCTCCAATTGGTGAAACCTTTTGTGATAAAGGCTTGATCTCGTTTGGTACTACCTAGAAATTTCCTTTCATTTTCAGCTTGCATGCAGATGTAACAAAACGCTGCATCAGATGCTCTGCTGTAGTGCAGCCAATCAAAGTGTTGACACCACTCAGCTCGAAATGAGCGTTCTTCGCTATGTTTTCTAAACTTTCGTTTTGGAAAACAGTAACTAGCGCTTGGTTGGAACTTGTCTGGAAATGTTTAAAGGAGTTTAAAGGAGTGAATTTATTTATTAATCGTACGGTTATTTTATTATTTTTATTTTTATTTTTTGGGCATTTAACATTGGTCCCGCGGCCGCGGTACCTGTTCCGCCGCCCCTGGGCTAGTTTATAGTATTTTCAAAACTCGCAATGGTTAAATAGAGGCTGCATGGCTGGTGCTGCGTAAACATCATCTGTCGTTCTACTCTTTTTGGCATCGGGTACGATGTGTAGGTACATGTACATGTACATGTAGTGGCCACGCTAACTTAGGTCAGACACGTCCATCTAGGTATGTGGTTAGGCCAAGCGATTTAGGCCTACGTAGGTAGCTGTGGTTATGTGCTGAGTGTATGTGGTGTGATGTGAGTAGCTGTGGATGCATGCTGTACTGATCTGGTGTAATGTGGGTAGTTGTAGGAGGGTGTTTGGTGTGATGGGGGTACATGTAGCTGTGGTTGTGTGCTGAGGGCATCTGGTGTGATGGGGGAAGCTGCATGTGCTTGTGTGCCTCATGAGGTCATCTGGTGTGATGGGAGTAAGTGTGTTTGTGTGCCTCACGAGGGCATCTGGCTGTGGTTGTGTGCTGAGGGCATCTGGTGTGATGGGGGAAGCTGCATGTGCTTGTGTGCCTCATGAGGTCATCTGGTGTGATGGGAGTAAGTGTGTTTGTGTGCCTCACGAGGGCATCTGGTGGGATGGGAGTAAATGTGTTTGTGTGCTGAGGGCATCTGGTACACATGTATATGGTGTGATGTGGGTAGCTGTAGGCGGGTCTCTGGTGTGATGTGTACATTTAGGTGGCTCAGTGAGCAGAAAACCTGAATAACCTAGGTATTCGGCTGGCAAATTGTCAAAAACTATTCGGAAAAATCGATTTTTCTTTTTTCAAGTATTCGGAAAAATCGATTTTCAGATCCAGAAAAACCTGAAAAATCGATTAGTGTTTTAAAAGTATTCGGAAAAATCGATTTTCATTATTCAGGGGAGGTTACACACCCTAGACTTGGCCTATGATCAAGTAATTTTTTTACGGTGGGTCGCGCGTAGAGCATGCGTAATGCATAGTGCAATTGTAGTATCATGTATGTAAATGTACACCCCATGTACATGTGTACATTGTACCCACCATGTTGACTGAACTATTGTATTGTACCCACACCAGGGTGGTTATACTCCATTACACCTAGCTGCAGAGGAAGGTCATACTAGTTGTGTTGAACATCTCCTTTCCACTCCTGGTATTGATGTGAACATTTTGAATAGGGTGAGTTGATCTATTTAATGCCAGATCAAGTAATAATATTATGTATGGTGCTGAACACTATCCTGTATATGGATGGTGATTAAAAAAAAACAAGACCATAGAGCAGCTGCTTCTAAGCCTACACACAAAGACCAGTGTGTCCCTTGGTATCGATCTCCTCCCCTTCAACCCCATCAGCAATGTTTATATCTGTGCACACCCTCGTGATGAAAGGCCACGTTGATAACCATGTACTACATGTACATGCGTACATTATTGTACCCACCATGTTGACTGAACTATATGTACACATGTATTTGTACCCACTCCAGTATGGTTATACTGCATTACATCTTGCTGACATGAAAGGTCATACTACTTGTGTGGAACGTCTCCTTTCCACTCCTGGTATTCTTGTGAACATTCAGATTGGGGTGAATAAGGTACATGTATGCACTCTTATTAAATGCAGCAGTCCATGTACATGTACTACACGAACAAGATTTGCAAAAAACAATTACATTTTTTGGATTCAGCAAACATTACACTGCAATTTTGATGTATTATCATTATCTATTTACATTTCCAAAGTATGTACATGTACATGTACATATAGTAAAAATGACATTTATCTTGTATAACTCACGAATGCTATGGAGTTAAGGTAACATTTTGTATACACGTACCAACCATCACACCAGTAGTTTGCATGTCCATTAGCAATTTGGCCAATAAAAACAAGTTCCGGAGATCAGTCAAAATTGAAGATAGGTAATGGTTAAGAAAAACATAAATTTGAGGTACATTGAAAAGTCCCTGTACTTAATATAACACTTTTTATACACCCACCATGTTGACTGAACTAATGTTCATGTACCCACTCCAGGCTCGTAGTAGTCCATTACACCTTGCTGCAAAGGGAGGTCATACTACTTGTGTGGAACGTTACCTTTCCACTCCTGGTATTGATGTGAACGTTAAGGATGAGGTGAGCTGGTCTATTTAATGATCAAGTAATAATGATATGTATGGTGCTGAACACTATCCTGTATATGGATGCTGATGTAAATAACAAGACCATAGAGCAGCTGCTTCTAAGCCTACACACAAAGACCAGTGTGTCCCTTGGTACATGTATCTCCACATATTCAACCCCATTAACAATGTTTGTAAATGTGTACACTCTCGTAATGTTGTACATGTACATTGTATATGAAAGGCCATGTTGATGACCATGTACTACATGTACATGTGTACATTGTACCCACCATGTTGACTGAACTGTTGTATCCACTCCAGTATGGTAATACTCCATTACACCTTGCTGCAATGGGAGGTCATACTACTATTGTGGAACATCTCCTTTCCACTCCTGGTATTGATGTGAACATTCAGGATAAGGTAAGATGGTCTGTTTAATGATCAAGTAATAATGATATGTATGGTGCTGAACACTATCCTGTATATGGATGGTGATGTATAAAACAAGACCATAGAGCAGCTGCTTCTAAGCCTACACACAAAGACCAGTGTGTCCCTTGGTATCTCCACATATTCAACCCCATTAACAATGTTTGTAAATGTGTACACTCTCGTGATGTTGAACATGTATATGAAAGGCCATGTTGATGACCATGTACTACATGTACATGTGTACATTGTACCCACCATGTGACTGAACTGTTCATATCCACTCCAGTATGGTAATACTCCATTACACCTTGCTGCAATCGGAGGTCATACTACATATGTGGAACATCTCCTTTCCACTCCTGGTATTGATGTGAACATTAAGAATAAGGTGAGCTGGTCTATTTAATGGTCAAGTAATAATGATATGTATGGTGCTGAACACTATCCTGTATATGGATGGTGATGTAAAAAACAAGACCATAGAGCAGCTGCTTCTAAGCCTACACACAAAGACCAGTGTGTCCCTTGGTATCTCCACATATTCATTGTTACACCATTAACAATGTTTGTAAATGTGTACACCCTCTTGATGTTGTATATGAAAGGCCATGTTGATTACCATGTACTACATGTACATGTGTACATTGTACCCACCGTGTTGACTGAACTATCGTACCCACTCCAGGATGATTATACTCCATTACACTATGCTGCAAAGGGAGGTCATACTACTTGTGTGGAACATCTCCTTTCCACTCCTGGTATTGATGTGAACATTAAGAATAATGTGAGTTGGTCCACTGGATATTAAAATACACTGTTATAGGAACTGTAGCTGACATACACATGTAGCAAGCCACTACACTTGTTGGTTCAAATGATAAATATGCAACACTATTGCACCTTATCCTAGTACTCACATACTGTTCAAGCATTATAACATTATCAGATGGCGGACCTGGGACACCATGCTTAAAATTGTTGCTATGCTGGGGATGTGGTGACACGACACAACTGCATACGTGACTGTATTGCTGACTTTTGCCATCGTGCCCACCTTTCCCCTCTTTTGAAGCAAGGTTGTGGTATTGATCCTGCCAAACACAGATGACGCCCAGCTGACATTTTGATACCAAACTGGTCACTGTTTTGATCTGTAGCATTTGACATCAAGGTTATACATCCCCTCAATACATGTAATTCATTGATTTCAGTTGCTGGTCAGACCTCAGGAGCCTTAGCCGCAGTGGGTGAGCAAGAGAAATTAGAAAACATTGATGCTTTGGGTTGTCTCAAATGAGGATGAATATGTGTCCCCCTCGTAGTGGAGGCATATGGAGGCTGGTAAATCACTGCAAAGGAAACATTCTCAATAATTGCTAGGCACTTGGCCATCCACTCTAGCTCATCCAATTCTGAAACGCTAAATGCAATGTATTGTTGCCTCGGCACTTTTTTGATGCGGCAAAATGCCCTAGCCCTTCTGATTCGATCGGCATCATTTTTGTGACTAGTTGTAGTGTTATGATTGAATTACTAATTTTCATATGTGTACGATACAATTCACTAGTAATGTAAAGTTCTAACCTGTGTGGATAATAACTAAATGCAATGTGATTGGCCAGCACACTTCACCACACAGGCCTCCAATGTCCTTAACCACCAAGCTCACTCTTCACTCTGCAGTGTGCATGTCCAAAAATGGCTTCATGGTGATGCCATCTGTCACACATCATTCTCCTTCTATAGCAGAATACAACACAACAGTACAACTCACTTGTATTTCATGTTGTCTGCGGCATGTGAGGGGGGGGGGAGCGTGCTGTCACCACCATTGGTAATTATTTTCTTGTCCAATCAAGTACTCTGAAGTAAATTTCCTGACAATTTGGTATTGCTCTGACAAATTTATCTGTGTTAAAATTCTCCTATTAATGATTACAATGTGTATGCATATATGTCTGTGTAAAAGTGAGGCTTTATGTTTCAAGTAGCCATGTGGATGAACTATTGTACCCACTCCAGTATGGTAATACTCCATTACACGATTCTGCAAAGGGAGGTTATTCTACTATTGTGAAACATCTCCTTTCCACTCCTGGTATTGTTGATACATGTATGAAAATTCAGAATAAGGTGAGCTGGTCTATTTAATGATGAAGTATTTCTATATATGTATGGTGCTGAACACTATCCTGTAAATGTAAAAAATAAGACCATAGAGCAGCTGCTTCTAAGCCTACACAAAAAGACCAGTGTGTCACTTGGTATCTCATCCCCTTCAACCCCATCAGCAATGTTTGTGTCATGCATGTAAATGTGTACACTCTCGTGATGTTGTATATGAAAGGCCATGTTGATGACCATGTACTACATATACATGTACATGTGTACATTGTACCCACCATGTTGACTGTGCTTTTGTACCCACTCTAGAATGGTTATACTCCATTACACCTTGCTGCAAAGGGAGGTCATACTATATGTGTGGAACATCTCCTTTCCACTCCTGGTATTGATGTGAACATTAAGAATAAGGTGAGTTGGTCCACTGGATATTAAAATACACTGTTATAGGAACTGTAGCTGACATACACATGTAGCAAGCCACTACACTTTTTGGTTCAAATGATAAATATGCAGTGTCCTAGTGCTCACATACTGTGCAAGCATTATAACATTATCAGATGGCGGACCTGGGACACCATGCTTTAAATTGTCGCTATGCCTGGGGATGTGGTGACACGACACAACTGCATACGTGACTGTATTGCTGACTTTTGCAGTCGTGCCCACTGTACCCCTCTTTTGGAGCAAGGTTGTGGTATTGGTCCTGCCAAATACATATCACGCCCACGGCCCAGCTGACATTTTGATACCAAACTGGTCACTGTCTCGACCTGCAGCATTTGACATCAAGGTTATTCATCCCCTCAATAATACATTGATTTTAGATGCTGGTCAGACCTCACGTGCCTCAGCCAGCAGTGGGTATTAGCAAGAGAAATTAGAAAACCTTTATGCTTTGGGTTGTCTCAAAAGAGGTTGGATGTGTCCCTCTCGTAGTGGAGGCATATTGAGGCTGGGGAATACATTATCAAGAATTGCTAGGCGCTTGGCCATCCACTCTCACTCGTCCAATTTTGAAACGCTAAATGCAATGTATTGTTGCCTCGGCACTTTTTTGATGCGACAAAATGCCCGAGCCCTTCTGATTTGATCGGCATCATTTTCGTGACTTGTTGTAGTGTGATGACTGAATTACAAATTTTCGGATGTGTACAATACAATTCGCTAGTAGTCTAAAATTCTAAACTGTGTGGATGAGATCAGTAATAACTAAATGCAGATTGGCCAGCACACTTCACCACACTGGCCTCCAATGTCCTTAGCCACCAAGCTCACTCTACACTCTGCAGTGTGCATGTCCAAAAATGGTGATGCCATCTGTCACACACAACACAACAGAACAACTCACTTGTATTTTTACGGATCACATGTTGTCTGTGGCATGTGGGGGGGGGGGGGAGGAGGGAGGTAAATGATGCGTGCTGTCACCACCATTGGTAATTATTTTCATGTCCAATCAAATACTCTGGACTAAATGTGGTATTGCTTATCTGTGATGTGCATGTTAATATTCTACTTCCCTTTATTAATGTCATTAATTACAATATATGTATCCAGATATGTCTGTGTGTATTTCCAAGTGAGGCTTTATGTTTGAAGCAGCCTTGTTGATAACCATGTACATTACTGTTTTACTGACCCACTCCAGGGTGGTGATACTCCATTACACGATGCTACAATGGGAGGTTATACTGTAATTGTGAAACACCTCCTTTCCACTCCTGGTATTGTTTATACATGTATGAACATTCAGAATAAGGTGAGCACCATGGTCTATTTAATGAGGAAGTAATCATGACACATGTATGTACATGTATGGTGCTGAACACTTCCCTGTATATGGATGGTGATGTAAAAAACAAGACCATAGAGCAGCTGCTTCTAAGCCTACACACAAAGACCAGTGTGTCCCTTGGTATCTCCTCCCCTTCAATCCCATCAGCAATGTTTGTATCATGCATGTAATGTGTACACCCTCTTGATGTTGTATATGAAAGGCCATGTTGATGAACATGTACTTACATGTACTATACATGTATGCTTATATTGTACTAACTGAACTATTGTACCCACTCCAGGATGGTGACACTCCATTACACTATGCTGCAAAGGGAGGTCATACTACTTGTTTGGAACATCTCCTTTCCACTCCTGGTACATGTATTAATGTGAACATTAAGAATAATGTGAGTTGGTCCACTGGATATTATAATACACTGTTATAGGAACTGTAGCTGACATACACATGTAGCAAGCCACTACATTTTTTGGTTCAAATGATAAATTTGCAGCACTATTGCAGCTTCTGCACCTTGTCCTAGTGCTCACATACTGTTCAAGCATTATAACATTATCAGATAGCTGACCTGGGACACCATGCTTTAAATTGTCGCTATGCCAGGGATGTGGTGACACGACACAACTGCATACGTGACAGTATTGCTGACTTTTGCCATCATGCCCACCTGTCTCCTCTCAGGGTAGTTAAGGCTGCCTCATGTTAAAAATCTGTGTTGTTGACATTCATGTTTGTATTACATCATTATGACGTTATGCGGATCGTTACTTATCTATCTCCCGTTAATCTATGACGTCTACTTTTGTACAACTTTCATACCTATTATGACCCTAGATAGATTCACAGCATATCATTTGCGTTACATGTATATGGTTTATATATTATCTCTGCCCAAACTAACGATTGCCAAAAATTAACAGCAGCTGTCAAGCCACGGCTGTTTCGAGCTGGACATTAGGTTACTAATTAGAACACATTCGAGCATTACGGTATTTTGGTATTTGGGATCCTGTAGAAGCTAATTATTTTGTGCGTTACGTTCAGAGGCGCAGTTTGCCACTACCAATTCAATATACACAACCATTATACTTTTGAGCTATTCCACAACCAATTTCGTACTTAAAAAGAATGATACGCACAGTTAAAGTACGCTCTTCTTTGGCCCATAATTGCCGCGCATGTGACTACTGAAGGCACGCCTTTTATTGTCTTCATCAGTGATGCCGCGGCCAGCTTTTGACATTCCGGTCACGTTCACGGCTGGCCGTTTGGATATAGACGGTCACGTTCACGGTCAAAGATGGACCGTATGATTTCAATACGGTCACGTACACGGCTGGCCGTCAACCGTCAAATTTTTAATACGGTCACGGACGGTCATTGTTTATGCTATAGAAGTTTGGCATGCACATATCAATAGAAATCATGGGCGGACGCAGGATTTAGAGTTAGGGGGGGGGGGGGGGGGGGGCGCTAAGGGCAGAGGGTTGGAAAGGGGGGTGGGTGCGCCCCCTCCCGCTCCAGCTAGGGGGTATGGGGGAGCGCTGTAAGCTCCCCCATTGGGGTCTGGGGCGAAGCCCCAGAAGCTTTGCAAGTTCCGCGTTATGAAGCTTCAGAACAATACGGAATTTCATACCGAAACAGCCTTTATACCTTCGAGTTGTGCGAACTGCGCATGCGCACGTGCTGCAGCAGCTTTGGGTTTGACGTTTGTCTGACGCGCAGCCGTTCACTTTCTCTCTAGCACGCTTCAGCTCAGGTTAACCTTTAATCTGCGTGAAACGATCCTGAATTCAGGATCGGTAAAATCCTGAATTCAGGATGGTGAGTTCTGCCGTTTATAACAACCATAGCAGTGAAAATTAAATTCATTAAAACATAAAAGCTGTTTCTTTCAACAATGGTGCACACATTCTATAGCATGGAATAATTTTTATCATCTAGAAAGCAGCCCAAACATCAAGGATGCATAAGCACGTTCGTTGCTCCCACGTACATAAATTAAATGATTAGCAATTTATAGTTTGTAATGCTTACAAAGAGCATTGAAAATATCAATTTTACTCTTTTTCACTACTTATTGGTGGTAGCACCTTCAGACTCTTGGTAGAAGTTGTATTTTTATCAAACTTGTACACAAAATAATAGAAAATTGTAATTTATTATCACTGTCCGAGCATCTAACCCTTCTTTTTATGTGCCAACAGTACTGGTGACAGCATTTCTACCAATGCCAGGCATTTCTGCATCGCTCTCAACGACAGAAATGCTTTTTTATTTTTATTTTGCAGAGGCTAACCATCGTACCACCCGCTCTGACTCGCTTCTCTTAGTTCGCGCGGCCGCGCGCCTAGAGTTAATTCGATGCTCGTACCTCCTGTGTCCCATATTGTTTAATTTGCTTATGTGGCTCTCCTTACAGATCGTAGTAACAGTTTCTATCTTGAAAGTAAGCTTCCTGCTCTTTCCTCAACCTTATACCCGACTTTTGATGGTAACCGCGGCATTATTTGCGAACGAAAAAGTAAACTAAGCCTAAACATTGTTTTTTTCTAAAAGAAATAAAGATTTGAATGACTAAAATGGATAGCGCTGTTTAGATGAAAGCCTATACAGAAGCTAAATAGCAAAAATAATAATCATCAATACCGTTCGAATTTATGTCGATACGAGCGGCGTAAAGTCATCCTTAATTCAGAATTTCCATCCTGCAGTAAGGATGAAAATAGATTAAAGGTTAAGGGTTACAGGTTAACATAATAGTCTTATTATATATTTTTATCATCCGTATATTAGGGGGGGCGTGTGCCCTCCACGCCCCCCCCCCCCCCCCCCCCTAAATCCGCCACTGGAAATGGTTCATGAACGGTATGCATGGGCATAGCGGAACAAGTGTGAAAGAACATATTCAATTAATTGCAGCTGAGAAAGAGAACAGATTCAATCCTGGCTGGATCCATCCTCCATCTTCACAATGAGTCTCAACTGGGAGAAAACTCGCTTGCACGTGGAATCCACACGATAAGGCATAATCATGGCAAGTCGCGTCCCCAGACCCACATTCGGCAGCAGCACATCGCGAATACATATCAGGCTGGGGACGAGACTATGTCATGGCGAGGGGGACAACTAATAAAAATTAAAATGGTTCCATAGCCACGTGTTGGTGACAGTCGGGTGGGTTTGCTGCAGACTTCACCGCGCTATCAGGTGGCTTATCCTCAAAGGTTCTTGGAAAGACATTTGCCACGCAGGGAAAAAATCCACTGCACGTGACGCTAGTGACGTGAATAGGCTTAATGGACCGTCAAAAGTTCTGACGGCCACGGACGGCCAGCTAATAAATTTGACGGCCAATTATTTTTCACGGTTTAATCACGTGATCGGTAAGCTTCCCGGTCACGGTCACGGTCAGCCGTCAAAAACCGTCAAATGAATACGGTCACGGACGGTCCGTGCTGGCCGCGGCATCACTGGTCTTCATTAAGTGCTCAGGCGGCAACCGATTTTTCTCGAAACCCGCCCGGCGGATAGTTTTAAAACCTTCTCCTACTCAAAGAGCGATCATTGTACATCACACTTGCGTTTAGTGCATGCTGGAGCTTATTTTCTGGTGAAAGAATGACACGGTTACATGCAACCAATGAATAATGCACGTCGCCACGTGGACCCATCTGTATAAATTTGACACACGACGACAATGGGAAACACGTAATGGACGTCATGTCCAGAAGTTCAGTGAGAGCTGAGTATGTGGTCATAACTGAACTATATAAGGGTGGAAAACAAGAGTCTCACACCCGTGCTGCCTTTTCAATGGAGCTCTTATTTGACATGCTTTGCGCAATAGACATACGCAATGACACTGTTGGATATCCCTCCAGAGCGTGCAAGTACAAGAAGCAGCAATAAAGATATTGCGTACAGGTGTATGGTAAAGCCATAGAACAGGCTACAACATTAATCCACTCTCCATTCTCAACATGTTAACGATGTCTTTTATTTTTATTTTTATTAGCACCAGATTCCATGCATGCAAGAATTCTTGCTTAGACCATGCTTTTCCTAGCATGAAAAGGACAGTAAACATGCACCTACTCGAACACCATGGGTGGACATGTGCAATCATGAATGCAGGCATTGGGCTGATGGGGAAACGGAGCACACAACCATTTCAATCACTCGTACAGGACATATGAGTATGGCCAACTGCCCATGCAAGGACACTTAATTATTAGGCGTAGTCCGACCTTCGTCGGGCTACGCCTGAGTGTGTTTCCAAACTGGAGTCTTTGAGGCCAAAAAAAGCTAAGCCGAAAAAGAAAACGCAAAGAATGGTGTGTGATTTTTGTTTTCCACGCATACTAGTAGGGCCTATGTGTGGTTTCGCACATATACGATATGAGAGGACCACTTCGCTCTGCCCTTTTCAAAGCGTTGGCACGACGCGCAGAAAATAAGCCCCGTTACACCTTAAACGGAACCAAATACAGCCGTCTCTTGAGTACACGTTTCTAAAAGAGTTTTTTTTCATTTGGCTGGGCGGATTTCTCAAAAAAGCCTATTGACATGAACAACTCAAAATAATGCGCATTTGGTCTCGGCCCTCTCATCTCGCGAATGTACATACAACAAAGATGAAACTTATACTGTTATAGTCCTCGAAGGACGCCTGACTGATATATCGATTCAAAGTGAGCTTACGTTGTACGGATAAAGAAGGATTAGCCACATTCGCCATGCGGTAACTACATGTAGGGTTCAGTTGCCCAAACAGGGGTTGGGGACGAGACCTACATTCCTGATTTAATAACTACTACCATAGTTAACAGCTGTTAATTGGCATGCACGTGACCCCGTTGTATTAACAAATACGCTGGGATGAAAATGCAGCTAGAAGGTAACTTTTTAATGCTGGGCAGGTTCCTCTAGGTTGATACTTATGGAGGTTTTCAATCGAAGATTCGTTAGTTTTTGTGCAGCTGGTCGGCCATTTTGAACTTTCTTCATGGTTGTTGGGAATACAGCAAGCCAATTATTTAAATTCCCCAGTCGGCATAATACGTGCAAACATATGGGATTTTAAATACCCCATTAGTTTTCTAATCTAAGACACGGATCGCAAAATCCCGGCCTACAGCCGTAATTGGTTACTAGTACTAGTACATCGCCGAATCGCCGTATTCCCAGCAAGCGGTTACATACCACAGGGATGTTTTCTAATCACAACGTTACAAATGGATGGAACAGTCACAGGAAAACCGTTTACGTTTCCTGAATTGGGAAAATGCTTGGGAATTCATCGTTTCCCAAGCACCAAATTCCCAAGATCCGGAACATCTAACACTTCCCTAGATTGGGAAAAATGTAGATTCCCAACGTACGGAAAAAAAATCCCCAACCTCCGGAACATCAAACACTTCCCTAGATTGGAAAACCAAGATACCCAACATCGGGAATTGTAAAAATTCCCAACCTCCGGAACATCGAACACTTCCCAAGATTGGTAAACCAAGATACCCAACATCGGGAATTGTAAAAAAATTCCCAACCTCCGGAACATCGAACACTTCCCTTAATTGGGAATCCAAGAAAGCCAACGTTGGGATTGTAAATACATGTAAATCCCAACATCGTATTCCAAACACAATTTAGGAGACACAAACAAACAAAACCATAGGAATAAATGGCACACCATAGGTCCATAACATAGCAGTAAACTAAATCAAGTTGTCTTAATGGAACATGATTAATAACCTCGACATGAGACTGAGTAATGCCACTCAACTTCAGGTTACTCAGGTGACTGTAGCAATGCTCTGGATAATGGCATGAGTGTATTAAAGTGCACAGTGTAGACGTAACCTGTGAACTTGTTACCTCCCGGCTTAGAAGTCAATGCTAATGCAATGCTAATGACAGAAAAATATTATACTATGCATTATTGCTCAGTGCAACCAACCTTGTGTGACATGTTCATCTGATTCAACATGACGTACATCTAAAAAGGAAAATATACTATAAAATGCACCATAATGATTGCACAAAGTACAACAAACCTTGCATATGAAGTTCTTTTGACTGAACATGATGTATGTGCTCACAAATAGGGGAAACATTATATAGCACATTATCACAGCACCACTGCATGTATAGCAAACCTTCTGCTGTGGTGTCTTCATGTGAAGGAACTGTTTATTTATTCAGTTCATGGTATATCTATTGATAATAAAATTTCTTGTGATGACTAACCTATGTGTGGAGGTGATTCTTTAGATGTTGTAGAATTCTCGGCCTGCAAATGCATAAGTGAGATATTTGTTACTGGACACAATTTTTAATATATCCAGAGTTCCTAAATAATAACAATAAGTTGCAATACTAACGACATTGCTGTTATTGGCATTGGTTTTGGCTGCCATTATTGCCATTTTGGAACAATTGACAACTGATCCTTTTTTAATTTTATTTGATTTATGAAGCATATGTATTTTAGTTTTCTGCACAATGCATTCCCCTCACCTATAATAATTCCCTCTGCTTGTGAATCACCTAGTGGCAGCCACCAAAACATGTCGTACAATTTTTTATGGTGCTAATCTTAAGGCAGCTGCACATGAGCTATATATAAGCTTCTAAAGAGCTATTCCTACCTTGATGTAAATAAATATCAAATATTCAACATCACTTACATGTATAACTGAACTACTACACTACACGGCATAATAGATGTTGTATCTTATTACTGCAGAGAGACAGAATTTTTTGTTTTACATCACCCAAGTCTACAACAATTGCAAGCAATGCCTTAAGTTTAAACACTGTTTTGAATTTAACAAATTTACCTTGAAATTCTGCTCAGATTGTCTTTGAGTGCTTATTCTTCTACTTGGATAAGAGAAACTAACAGCCAGTAGCACTGTTTTGACCGATGCTGGATATTGCCATTTTTAGTTTTAACTGTTTATAGTCCACATGATTGAAAATGTTCGATTGAGCCGCAATTTGATAACATAACAGCTGCCTTGTTCTGTGAAAAATATTGCATCCGTGTCAATTGAAAAATATGCATATGCCATACCAAAGGCAACAATGGTAAAATTTAGATTTAATAGTAAGTTTGGTGCAACTTCAAAATGTAGGATATTTATGTCCAACCACCCAGTACATCAGCGTATTGCTAAGTAAATCAGCATATTGCAACATACAGATTCTTAGGCAAATACCACCCAGTAGAATTTTTAAATATAATAATGTAACAATCAATGGTTCTAATCACTGTTTTATTTAAACATGCATACATCTTGAGGGTATCTATTTTTGTAGAAATGCTGCAAAGATTGGTCAGTCCCAATTTCTAACTTATATCACCATTCGCATGAATATGAATAAATAGGATTATTGTTGGTAAATCACTGAGATATTTATGACAGTTTAAGACAGTTAGGTTTTACCATTAACCAATCCATGATGTGTCAAAAACATGGAATTGCAAGCCATGTGTTTACCCATTTGTGGATTTTTTTCCGACATATCCAAAATCTGTGGCAAGGAAGGATACTTGGGTTTGTATCTATTCTATCAAGCGTTCTAACTGTAGAAATGCTTATAAGAGTGTAGCAGGCTGCTTAAAAACACAAACATGATTCCAATATAAAGCCGGAGAAATCCTAAAGATGGTTCCCAGTTTCAGGGTTTTAACTTTTCTTGAATTCTTTTGTTACATATGTTGTGTGCACAAAGCCGGTATTGGCTGAACATGAAAATCCAATCCCCACTGTAACTTAATAAGTGCCACAAATAATCACTTTAGGAAATATTAATAAAGTGGGATAGTATTATTTCTGATAATTTTTTTTGTGCATGTGTGTGAAAATTCATTAAGTTAGATATTTGACATTCTGTATTCTAAACAGCAATTGTGGGCTAGGCAAGACGTACATTTTGGTTATCTGGATGTTGTTTTTTACTAGCCTTCTGGTGTTTCAGTGAGTATCATTAGGAACACAAGGCAGACCTACAATCTGTATAGAACATTGGTTCAGCAAACACATACATGTACATGTAACAACCACACACAAAAGTTTTATTGATTTCACAGAAAACCAGAAATTAGTTACATGGTGTAGGTCCGCCCCCTATTCTAATGTTTGCGGACCTTGTGTGTGCAAACAAAAGCCAGCAAAGCATCGATATTGATTATATTTACTGCGTCGTCCAGCTGCAGGGTCCTATGTGGTGCCGTATGGGCAACCTACTGTATATCCATGTGTACATATGTATACATGTTCTAAAGACAAGTGCGCGCGTACGCTGCATGTGATGCTTTTTTTACAGCCGCTTTTTTGCGTAGTTTTTTGGCGTTTTTTAAGCACAAAACGCGTTGGCTTCTGGGACTCCCGATGTTGGACCTTACAGCGCTCCCTAGCTGGGTGAGAGGGGTGCCCCTCCCCGCGGCAGCACCATATAGCGCCCTCCCCCCCCCCCCTCCCCCACCCTCCCAACTATTATCTCCTTTCGATGCCACGGGTTTACGTACCTTTACTTCAAACATGAACACTTGGTCCGAAACTCCCTGGACCAACTGCATATTTGTTTAGCCGCCTCCTCCAGCTCGTCGTTGCTATTACTTTCATGTAGATCTCCTGATGTAAAGTCGGGACCCAGCTCTTCCATGATATTGCGCGCACGAATTTGGATATCCGCGTGCGCTTGCATAATATAAAGTGCACGTGATGCTGTAGATTGCAATTGTCGTCCGATTCCATATACATGTATTGGGATTATATAGTTACAACTTTTGAAATACATTTCCCATAACGTTTCCAATCCTAGCCGGAAACACCATTCCCTATATTGGGATTATGTTGTTGGAAACACATTCCCTATCTTGGTAGCATCATTCCCAATATTGGGATTATATAGTTCCAACCTTGGAAACACATTTCCCAATAATGGAATTATATAGTTCCAACCTTGGAAACACATTTCCCAATAATGGAATTACAGTTCCCATAACTTTTACAATCTTGGAAACACCATTCCCGATATTGGAAAAGAAATTCCAATGTAATTTCCACTCTTGGAAACACCATTTCCGATATTGGAAAAGAAATCCCAATGTAATTTCCAATCTTGGAAACACCATTTCCAATATTGGAAAAGAAATCGGTCCGTGTATAAAACCGCCAACCAATTTTTCAATTGTTCGATTAATTGAAAAATTAATATTTTGCCGTACTAGTTGCAAATTTTGGTCGATTTCCGTAAATTTCGCTAAGAGAATAATTGATTTTTGTGTGGCGTTTTCAATTTTTTTAATTTCAAATTAAATTAGAAAATTGAAATATTCAATCACGGTTTCGCGCAACTGTTGTTTAATTTATCATTTTTCATTATCGATTAATTCTTTTCTCTTTGGAATGGAACCGACTCAACCGACTCTTTGACATGGAACCCTCCCCCTCTATAACTGCCGTTATTCTGGGAACGAGTGTTCGAATGAATCTTGCTTGATTCAGATATAAATTATATAGACTGTCGAGTCAAAATCGTACTGTTAAAGACGGAGCTGCCTGATGAAAGCCCACAGAAATGCTCTCTCTCTCTCTCTCTCTCTCTCTCTCTCTCTCTCTCTCTCTCTCTCTCTCTCTCTCTCTCTCTCTCTCTCTCTCTCTCTCTCTCTCGTTCTCTCTCTCTCTCTTTCTCTCTCTCTCGCTCTCGCTCTCACACACACACACACAACACGCACCTCACACTAGTCTGGGGACCCGACTGATGGTGTTTGGCAGACGATCGAAGGTACTCGTTTCCTTTATTACGCGGAGTTAAAACTTTATCATACCTTTGTTTGGGCCGACATTTGCAATTTTGTCGTTATTCTGATAACGATGGCATGCTTTTATTCGTTTATGAGTTTTAAAGTCATCCCGTTAAAGAATGAATTGCAGTCCCGCCCGCCCGAGTATATAAAATTTCTCTCGTTCCCAGACTCAAGTGTACATCGTGATTGTCTAGTAGAGGTGGCTGCTGACCTTCATGTTGCAGCTCGCATTTGTGGTAGTTACTGTAAATTAGTGGATCTAGCTAGAACCACTCCTAGCCATCCCAGATGATGGGAGCCATTCTTTATATTATCTTATCACTCATGTGTTGCCTTCATCTCAGAGGCCATCACAGTGGAGTCTGTTTTGTCCTCTCCTCTCTCCCAGCATGCATTGTGCAAGAACTTGGATGATCATCTATCTCAGTCTATCTTGATGACTTCCTCTCCTCCCAATAAGGCGCAACTTCTCTCTGCCTCTGCTCCTCATGCTAGTTTTATGGCTTTCAGTTGTCCTTGCATTATGGTTGGGCTTGCATCTTGATCCAGCCGAGTTCCAAATTGCAGCGATGTGGTGGCTTGGTATGAGCTCTTCTACACAATCAGTATGCCCATTCTGCCCCAATATCACTTTGGATCCTCTTGGACATCATGCTGTGTCATGCAGACATGGTGCAACGTGGGATGTTGTCATCAGACACAATTGCCTGCGAATGTCATCATGCTCACCCATCTGTAAGAGTGGAGGTTGGTCAAGACCTTTCAAGAGTCCAGAGTAATTATGATGTGCTAGTCGATGCTTGGGAAAGGACAAAACCACAAGCCTTCGATGTTACTGTTACCTCCCAACTCACTCCTGCCACTTTGCATGATGTTGCAGCCTACACAGCAGAGTGCCAAAAGCACTCATCCAATGACCCAAAGTGTCAGGAGCTAGGGTGGGTATGTGTTCCTCTGGCAGTGGAATCTTATGGGAACTGGGGTAAAGAGGCCCAGAACACCTTCGCTAGACTAGCTTCCATCCTCTCAATCTCTCTGCACTGCCCTAAGGCAAAGGTCTTGACAGAGAATTATGGACGGTTGAATATCTCATCAGTAGCTAGGGCAATCCTGTCCAGAAGATGCATTCCAGGTTAACTTAATTAGCAGGTTTAGAGTTGAACTGTAGGCGTATGGTGTTTAGCTTAGTGATATGCGCTGCCGTATATGCTTGTAATAATAGTATTGCTGCTAGAATTATGATAAATAAAAATCTAAGGTTAAAAATAGTTTACGCTACGAGAGCCTGGGCCATAACGGCTCTCACGATGGACCTGGTCAAGGTGAGATTAAATTTCAAAGACAAGGCTGCTCTTCAGTAGATTTAGATGAGCAAATGGCAAGCCAGGTAGCTAGGCAAAAAAAAAAGTGTTCCCAGCCCATTCCACCAATTCCCATAGGTCTCGACTTATCGGACTACCATAGGGACACCCACCCACCCTGAGCTGTGGAGGCAGTATGAATGTTGAAGGTTTAGGGTGAGAACGCCAACAAGGCTGTTCCATTATTTAGGGTTGAACTTTCCACCCGGAAACCAAATCCGGTGTCAAATTACACCCTCGGTGCCATCGCAACACTTTTCATTGGAAAAACGAGCACCCAAGCAAAAATTGAACTGCCTCATCACGAGTCCCCTTCGGGGATGAGGTGCCTTCAGCGCCACACACAATACCCCTGATGTGGTGCATGCTTGATCCAGTGATGTGACAGTGAGGGGTTGTGACAAGCTGGGGGGCATGGACCGAGCTATGTGAGCCAGTCTACAAGAACTACCACACACACGAAGTAAGTTGAAAGCCACCTGGGGGTCAATGATGGCAACATTCTCAAGCTTGGAAAGCAACTTTAAGGCCTCAACCCGCTTGGAGGCAATTAATTTGGCACAGTGGATATAGCCACCAATAGAAGCACCAAGGATATCCAGGTTGGAAGAGTGAGAGGCTTTCATGAGGGGCCCATGTCGGTGAGTGCCCTGAGCAGTAATTACTTAGTCCCAGCTAAAACCCCATCATCTAGGAACCATGCCTGGTACAATAAGTAAGGCAATCATTATGCCTAAAAGATGAAACAAAAGAGGGTGAGATCCATAACATCACGCTGCTCAGGGGAAAAAAAGTTGAAAGAATGAAAGAAGAGCTTCTTAGGAGACAAGGTTTAAGGCATTCCTCATATCAATCTTGATGATGGCACTGACCAATGATGCTCAATGCACTTACTGTCACATCACCACTCAATGTCGAAGTTTTATCTGAAGTGAGTGTGACAGCTGGGTCTGCAGCTTATGCAGCAGAGCAGAGAAAACACATTGCAAATGACCCCAAGTGCAATGAGCTAGGTTGGGTTGTATCCCCCTTGCTGTAGAACATTATGGGTGTAGGGGATCAGAAGCCAAGCAAACACTTTCCCGACTAGAATCACATTTAGCTTCTCCGCTGCGGTGTTCCAAATCTCGACTCTATAGAAAACTTAGCATAACACTGCATGGTGAGGGCTGCGTGGGCTATAATGGTGGTCCAGGCTATGAATTCTTAGTGTAGTTATTTTTATATCCTAGGGTCATATTGTTATCTTGTACTTATGTACATGTGTTATTATTATAAAGTACAAGGCCTCAGAATTTTTTCTGCCCCTTCAGTTTGGGGTGCTTCAGGATCTGAGAAGGTAGTACATGGCCTCAGGGCATGCATGGATAAGCACTGGGAGGATGATGATTTTGCAGTAGTAAAGGTGGACATGTGCAATGCTTTTAATTTGGTCTCCAGATAGGCGTGCCATTCTAGATGGATGCGCTCTCCACTGATTTCCCTGAGCTTTTACCCTGGGCCACATGGTGCTATGCTGCTCATCCCTTGCTGTGGCACCCCATGGGTCACATCTCCTCAGAAGCAGGTGTCCAACAAGGGGACCCCCTGGGCCTCCTGCTCTTTGCACTTGTTCTGCAGAAGCTCATAAATGCCATTGATGCTGATGATGACTGTGTCCACATACTCTATCAAGCCTGGTACCTTGATGATGGGACCTTAAGAAATCTACTATCCTTCGTGCTCTTTCTCTGTTGGATTCTATTGGACCAGCCTTTGGCATTTTTGTAAATTTGTCCAAATGCGAGGTGTTTTGTAAAGGTGACACCAGCGAGTTTCCTTCATCTATGAAGTCCGATCATGTACCTCACCTTGTCCTACTTGGTGCTCCTATAGGGGACTACCTTTTCTGTGGAAATTATGCAGCTTCAAAGCATTCAGAGGCCATGAGGTTGTTATCCAGACTATAGGTAGTAGAAGTAGGGGCCTCAGACCCTCAGGTGGCCTCATTTGTGTGGGAGCTGTATTGTAAATTAATCCATTTGGCTAGAGCTACCCCACCTAGTTTAGTCACAGAGGCACTTCAGCTGTTTGATGTTGAGGTTAGGCAATGCTTTGCACAGAGTATAGCTGTAGAAGTTACTGTTGTGCATGGCAGCAGGCCTAACTGATAAGTCATGGAGGTCTTGGGCTCAGCTCAGTTTCCCACCACTCCTTTAGTCTCCCCGTCTGAAGTAGTCTCTGTGGATGCCATCACAGCCTCACCCATCCACCAAAGGGTACTGTCAAAGAAACTAGAGGACAACCAGGTCTCAATGTTGTTGGAAGCATCATCACCTGCCGACAAGGCAGCACCTCATGCTGCATCCTGGCTACTGGTCACACCTTCTCCTGGTCTAGACCTGCACTGCACCTTGACCCTAATGAGCTGCAAATTTCCATCCAATGGTGGCTTTGGATGGATATGGCTAGAGTTCCTCGTGTTCTTTGTGCCCTGGCATAGCTCTTGATCACCTTGGCAACCACGCTTCTACCTGTAAACGGGGTGAAGATGTCATAACTCGCCACAACCATCTGCGTAATGTGCTTGTAGAATTTTGCCATCATGCCCACCTAGGAGTGAGAGTTGAGTCGGGCAGTGGCCTTACACCAGACCTAAGCCATACCCGGCCAGCAGATGTACTTGTCCTCAATTGGGAGAGAGCTAGGGAAACATGCTGCCCTTGACATCTCTGTGACCTCTCCCTTAATCCCTTCCATCCTAACAGCAGCAAGCTTGCCTGAAGGGGCTGCAGCAGGGCCAGGAAGCACAGAGCAAATGACCCCAAGTGTTCAGAGCTGGGTTGGATGTGTATCCCTCTTGCGGTGGAGACCTATGGAAACTGGGGAAGGGAAGCCCAATCTACTTTCTCCAGCCTGGCCATCACCACTTCCTCCCTCGAAGATAAGGTGCTCACCGAGCTCTACAGCAGGCTGAACTTCACCCTGGTCAGGGCCATGGCTAGGGCCTTACTGGCAAGATGTGCACCCTCCCTTGGCCTCCTGGACATCCCTTGAATATTTCTATGTATTGCATATACATAGTATCATTACTCTCTGATAAGTGTTAATACAGGAACGTGAAGTTATAAATTTATTATATTATACTGAAAATAATATTAATAATAATAGTTTAATACTAACGCATCTCATTTGCAGAGCTGCTAGACGATAGATGGTTATGGCTAGACGCCTTCCAGTGAGAATGGGCTGGTGCTCCTGGACTGGCTCTATCGCGATAGACAGATCTTTAGTGTCAACACTGTCTGAATTCAACAGAGCCTTATAGCATGCCTGAGGCCCGCGGCATGACTTTTTAAGTAAGGATGCGTTATCAACACAAAATTGCAAATGTCTGGAAATATGGCCCAAACAAAGGTATGATAAAGTTCCGCGTAATAAAGGAAACGAGTACCTTCGATCGTCTGCCAAACAGTGTATTTCCATCAGTCGAGTCCCCAGAATAGTGTGAGCTTGCGTGTGGATCGATGTGTGTGTGTGTGTGTGTGTGTGTGTGTGTGTGTGTGTGTGTGCGAGAGAGAGAGAGAGAGAGAGAGAGAGAGAGAGAGAGAGAGAGAGAGAGAGAGAGAGAGAGAGAGAGAGAGAGAGAGCATTTCTGTGGGCTTTCATCAGGCAGCTCCGTCTTTAACGGTACGATTTTGACTCGACAGTCTATATAATTTATATCTGAATCAAGCAAGATTCATTCGAACACTCGTTCCCAGAATAACGGCAGTTGAGGGTTCCATGTCAAAGAGTCGGTTGAGTCGGTTCCATTCCAAAGAGAAAAGAATTAATCGATAATGAAAAATGATAAATTAAACAACAGTTGCGCGAAACCGTGATTGAATGTTTCAATTTTCTAATTTAATTTGAAAAAAAAAATCGACCAAAATTTGTAACTAGTACGTCAAAATATTAATTTTTCAATTAATTGAACAATTGAAAAATTAGTTGGCGGTTTTATACACGGACCGAAATCCCAATGTAATTTCCAATCTTGGAAACACCATTCCCGATATTGGAAAAGAAATCCCAATGTAATTTTCAATTCTTTGGAAACACCATTAATTTCCAATCTTGGAAACACCATTCCCGATATTGGAAAAGAAATCCCAATGTAATTTCCAATCTTGGAAACACCATTCCCGATATTGGAAAAGAAATCCCAATGTAATTTCCAATCTTGGAAACACCATTCCTGATATTGGAAAAGAAATCCCAATATAATTCCAATATTGGAAGAGCGATTCCCAACAGTGGAAATTATTCTCGATACATTTTCCAGTCCAGCGAGAGTGCAAAACGTTCCGCCGTGTTATCAAGAATCGATTAAGGGTGGGCCTTTCAGATAAGCTTTTTAAATTCCCGAAAACATAGATTTCACTTTTTCCAATCTTTGGAAAGTACAGCAAATTCCCATGATTGGGATTTTAAACGCTTGCGAACCCGCTAATTCCCAATACGGGAATCGCGAATCGTTTTCCAGTGAGTGTATAACATACACTCGTCTAAAGTTTCTATCATAGGGGACGCGTCTTGTGTGAGATTTGACTTTTTGTATATAGTCGCCATTTTTTATGACGTAAATTCATTGGGCTATTCCATTATTTAATCATACACCAATAATTGCAAGCATACCCCCCCCCCCTCCCCCCGGGACAATATAGAAAAAAACAACCTGGACATGCATTTCTTATGTCCTCACCCCCCTGGGACAGACATATAAATGCCCCCCTGGACAAGCTTCTATTTTATTCGACCCCCCTGGACACGCTTGTGTTTTGTTCCATCCCCCCTGGACAAGCTTCTGTTATACCTTCTAGCCCCCGGGACAGGCATTTAAATGACCACCCCCCAGGACATTATCCCAATACCCCCCCCCCCTGGACACCATTTATTGTCATCCATAGGGGAGTACGGTCAAATAATGGAATAGCCCAATTTACATGTAGGTGGCAGCCTTAAGTACACTGAGCTCTTTTGGAGCAAGGTTGTGGTATTGGTCCTGCCAAAGACATAACACGCCCAGCTAACATTTTGATACCAAACTGGTCATTGTCTCGATCTGCAACATTTGACATCAAGGTTATACATGTACATGTACATCCCCTCAATAACAGATGCTGGTCAGACCTCAGGTGCTTCAGCCGCAGTGGGTGAGCAAGAAAACATTGGTGCTTTGGTTTGTCTCAAAAGAGGTTGGATATGTGTCCCTCTCATAGTGGAGGCATATGTAGGCTGGGGAATCACTGCAAAGGAAACATTCTCAAGAATTGCTTAGCGCTTGGCCATCCACTCCCACTCATCCAATTCTGAAACGCTAAATGCAATGTATTGTTGCCTCGGCACTTTTTTGATGCGGCAAAATGCCCGAGCCCTCCTGATTTGATCGGCATCATTTTCATGACTTACAAGTTGTACTTTGCCGGATGACTGAATTACAATTTTTCTGATGTGTACGATACAATTCGCTAGTAATGTAAAGTTCTAAAATGAGTGATTAATATCAGTAATAACTAATTGCAATGTGATTGACCAGCACACTTCACCACACAGGCCTCCAATGTCCTTAACCACCAAGCTCACTCTTCACTCTGCAGTGTGCATGTCCAAAAATGGCTTCATAGTGATGCCATCTGTCACACATCATTCTCCTTCTATAGCAGAATACAACACAACAGTACAACTCACTTGTATTTCATGTTGTCTGCGGCATGTGAGGGGGGGGGGGGAGCGTGCTGTCACCACCATTGGTAATTATTTTCTTGTCCAATCAAGCACTCTGAAGTAAATGTCCTGACAATTTGGTATTGCTCTGACAAATTTATCTGTGATGTACATGTTATAATTCTCCTCCCTTCTATTAATGATGAATTAATAATGATATGTATGGTGCTGAACACTATCCTGTATATGGATGGTGATGTAAAAAAACAAGACCATAGAGCAGCTGCTTCTAAGCCTACACACAAAGACCAGTGTGTTCCTTGGTATTTCCTCCCCTTCAACCCCATCAGCAATGTTTGTATCATGCATGTAAAAAAATTTACACTCTCGTGATGTTGCATATGAAAGGCCATGTTGATGACCATGTACATGTACTACATGCACATGTACATGTACATGTGTACATTGGACCCACCATGTTGACTGAGCTATTGTACCCACTCTAGTATGGTAATACTCCATTACACCTTGCTGCAAAGGGAGGTCATACTACTTGTGTGGAACATCTCCTTTCCACTCCTGGTATTGATGTGAACATTAAGAATAAGGTGAGTTGGTCCACTGGATATTAAAATACACTGTTATAGGAACTGTAGCTGACATATACATGTAGCAAGCCACTACACTTTTTGGTTCAAATGATAAATATGCAGTGTCCTAGTACTCACATACTGTTCAAGCATTATAACATTATCAGATGGCGGACCTGGGACACCATGCTTTTAATTGTCGCTATGCCGGGGTGACATGATACAACTGCATACGTGACTGTATTGCTGACTTTTGCCGTCATGCCCACCTTTCCCCACTTTTGGAGCAAGGTTGTGGTATTGGTCCTGCCAAAGACAGATCACGCCCAGCTGACATTTTGATACCAAAACTCTGCAGAGTTTTGGTATCAAAATGTCAGCTGGGCGTGATGCGGCAAAATGCCCGAGCCCTTCTGACTCGATCGACATGACTAGTTGTAGTGTGATGACTGATTTACACATTTTCGGATGTGTACGATACAATTTGCTAGTAATGTAAAGTTCTAACCTGTGTGGATAATAACTAAATGCAATGTCATTGGCCAGCACACTTCACCACACAGGCCTCCAATGTCCTTAACCACCAAGCTCACTCTTCACTCTGCAGTGTGCATGTCCAATAATGGCTCCATGGTGATGCCATCTGTCACACACAACACAACAGAACAACTCACTTGTATTTTTATGGATCACATGTTGTCTGTGGCATGTGGGGGGGGGGGGGGGGAGGTAAATGATGCGTGCTATCACCACCATTGGTAAATATTTTCATGTCCAATCAAGTACAATGTACTCTGGACTAAATGTCCTGTCGATTTGGTATTGCTCTGACAAATTTATCTGTGATGTACATGTTATAATAGCCTCCCCTTTATTAATGATTACAATATGTAGGCATATATGTCTGTGTAAAAGTGGGGTTTTGTGTTAGAGGTAGCCTTGTTGATAACCATGTACTGTTGTACTGACCCACTCCAGGATGGTGATACTCCATTACACGATGCTGCTAAGGGAGGTAATTCCGTTATTCTAAAACATCTCCTTTCCACTCCTGGTATTGTTGATACATGTATGAAAATTCAGAATAAGGTGAGCAGGTCATGATTAAGTAATCATGATATGGTATCCTGTTTATGGATGGTGATGTAAAAAAACAAGACCATAGAGCAGCTGCTTCTAAGCCTACACACAAAGACCAGTGTGTCCTTGGTATCTCCTCCCCTTCAACCCCATCCGCAATGTTTGTATCATGCATGTTAATGTGTACACCCTCGTGATGTTGTATATGAAAGGCCATGTTGATGACCATGTACATGTACTACATGTACGTGTACATGTGTACATTGTACCCACCATGTTGACTGAGCTATTGTACCCACTCTAGGATGGTTATACTGCACTACACCTTGCTGCAAAGGGAGGTCATACTACTTGTGTGGAACATCTCCTGTCTACTCCTGGTATTGATGTGAACATTAAGAATAAGGTGAGTTGGTCCACTGAATATTAAAATAAGATATGCACTGTTACATTATCAAGAATTGCTAGGCACTTGGCCATCCACTCCCACTCATCCAAAACTGTAGCTGACATAGCAAGCCACTACACTTTTTGGTTCAAATGATAAATATTCTATTGTAGTGTCTGCACCTTGTCCTAGTACTCACATACTGTTCAAGCATTATAGCATTATCAGATGGCGGACTGGGACACCATGCTTTAAATTGTTGCTACATGTATGGCGGGGATGTGGCGACATGACACAACTGCATACGTGACTGTATTGCTGACTTTTGCCGTCGTGCCCACCTTTCTCCTCTTTTGGAGCAAGGTTGTGGTATTGGTCCAGCCAAAGACAGATCACGTCCAGCTGACATTTTGATACCAAACTGGTCACTGTTTTGATCTGCAGCATTTGACATCAAGGTTATACATCCCCTCAATAATTCACTGATTTCAGATGCTGGTCAGACCTCAGGTGCCTCAGCTGCAGTGGGTGAACAAGAGAAATTAGAAAGCAATGCTTTGGGTTGTCTCAAATGAGGTTGAATATGTGTCCCTCTCGTAGTGGAGGCATATGTAGGCTGGGGAATCACTGCAAAGGAAACATTGAATTGCTAGTCACTTGGCCATCCACTCCCACTCATCCAAAACTGAAATGCTAAATGTAGTTTATTGTTGCCTCGGCACTTTTTGATGCGGCAAAATGCCCGAGCCCTTCTGATTCAATCGGCATCATTTTCGTGACTTGTTGTAGTGTGATGACTGAATTACAAATTTTCGGATGTGTATGATACAATTTGCTAGTAATGTAAAGTTCCAACCTGTGTGGATAAGATCAGTGATTACTAAATGCAATGTGATTGGCCAGCACACTTCACTACACAGGCCTCCAATGACAGTCCTTAGCCAACAAGCTCACTCTTCACTCTGCAGTGTGCATGTCCAAAAATGGTGATGCCATCTGTCACACACAACACAACAGAACAACTCACTTGTATTTTTACGGATCACATGTTGTCTGTGGCATGTGGGGGGGGGGGGGGGGGAGTAAATGATGCATGCTGTCACCACCATTGGTAATTATTTTCATGTCCAATCAAATACTCAGAACTAAATGCCCTGTCAATTTGTTATTGCTCTGACAAATTTATCTGTGATGTGCATGTTAAAATAGCCTTTATTAGTGATTACAATATGTATGCATATATATGTATGTCTGTGTAAAAGTGAGGTTTTGTGTTAGAAGTAGCCTTGTTGTTAACTATGTACTGTTCTACTGACCCACTCCAGTATGGTGATACTCCATTACACGATGCTGCTAAGGGAGGTTATTCCGCTATTCTAAAACATCTCCTCTCCACCCCTGGTATTGTTGATACATGTATGAAAATTCAGAATAAGGTGAGCTGGTCATGATGAAGTAATCATGATATGGTATCCTGTATATGGATGGTGATGTAAAAAACAAGACCATAGAGCAGCTGCTTCTAAGCCTACACACAAAGACCAATGTGTCCCTTGGTATCTCCTCCCCTTCAACCCCATCAGCAATGTTTGTATCATGTATGTAAAAATATGTACACCCTCGTGATGTTGTACAATTGTATCTGATCATGAAAGGCCATGTTGATGACCATGTACATGTACTACATGCACATGTACGTGTACATGTGTACATTGTACCCACCATGTTGACTGAGCTATCGTACCCACTCTAGTATGGTAATACTCCATTACACCTTGCTGCAAGGGGAGGTCATACTACTTGTGTGGAACATCTCCTTTCCACTCCTGGTATTGATGTGAACATTAAGAATAATGTGAGTTGGTCCACTGGATATTAAAATACACTGTTATTGGAACTGTAGCTGACATAGCAGCCCACTACACATTTTGGTTCAAATGATAAACATGCAGCACTATTGCAGCTTCTGCCCTTTGTCCTAGTGCTCACATACTGTTCAAGCATTATAACATTATCAGATGGCGGACCTGGGACACCATGCTTTTAATTGTCGCTATGCCGGGGATGTGGCAACACGACTCAACTGCATACACATGTATGTGTTTGTATTGCTGACTTTTGCCATTTCTCCTTATTTTGGAACAAGGTTGTGATATTGTTCCAACCAAAAACAGATCAAGCCCAGCTGACATTTTGATACCAAACTGATCACTGTCTCGATCTGCAGCATTTGACATCAAGGTTATACATCCCCTCAATAATTCATTGATTTCAGATGCTGGTCAGACCTCAGGTGCCTCAGCTGCAGTGGATGAACAAGAGAAATTAGAAAGCAATGCTTTGGGTTGTCTCGAAAGAGATTGGATATGTGTCCCTCTCAAAGTGGAGGCATATGTAGGCTGGGGAATCCAAAAGAAACATTATCAAGAATTGCTAGGCACTTGGCACTTGGCCATCCACTCCCACTCATCCAATTCTGAATGTAGTGTATTGTTGCCTCGGCACTTTTTTGATGCAGAAAAATGCTCGAGCCCTCCTGATTCGATCGGCATCGTCTTCTTGGACTTGATGACTGAATTACGGATGTGTACGATACAATTCGCTAGTAATGTAACTAAATGCAATGTGATTTGCAAGCACACTTCACCACACAGGCCTCCAATGTCCTTAACCACCAAGCTCACTCTTCACTCTGCAGTATGCATGTCCAAAAATGGCTTCATGGTGATGCCATCTGTCACACATGTCATTCTCCTTCTGTAGCAGCAAACAAAACAACAGAACAACTCATGCACTTGTATTTTTACTGATCACATTTTGTTTGTGGCATGTGGGGTGGGGAGGAGGGAGGTAAATGATGCGTGCAGTCACCACCATTGGTATTTATTTTCATGTCCAATCAAATACTCTGGACTAAATGTCCTGTCAATTTGGTATTGCTCTGACAAATTTGTCTGTGATGTGCATGTTAATATTCTCCTCCCCTTTATTAGTGTCATTGATTACAATATGTATGCATATATGTCCGTGTGTATTTCCAAGTGAGGCTTTATGTTAGAAGTAGCCTTGTTGATAACCATGTACATTA
Organism: Spongilla lacustris; assembly: GCA_949361645.1. Taxonomy (NCBI): domain Eukaryota; kingdom Metazoa; phylum Porifera; class Demospongiae; order Spongillida; family Spongillidae; genus Spongilla; species Spongilla lacustris. The sequence goes on along the minus strand of OX442416.1, from coordinate 19,604,925 downwards.
CTGTTGTACTGACCCACTCCAGGATGGTGATACTCCATTACACGATGCTACAACGATAGGTTATTCTGCTATTGTGAAACACCTCCTTTCCATTCCTGGTATTGTTTATACATGTATGAACATTCAGAATAAGGTGAGCACCATGGTCTATTTAATGATGAAGTAATCATGACACATGTACAATGTATGTACATGTATGGTGCTGAACACTTCCCTGTATATGGATGGTGATGTAAAAAAAACAAGACCATAGAGCAGCTGCTTCTAAGCCTACACACATAGACCAGTGTGTCCCTTGGTATCTCCTCCCCTTCAACCCCATCAGCAATGTTTGTATCATGCATGTAAATGTGTACACTCTCATGATGTTGTATATGAAAGGCCATGTTGATGACCATGTACATCTACTACATGAACATGTGTACATTGTACCCACCATGTTGACTGAGTTATTGTATACCCACTCTAGGATGGTTATACTCCATTGCACCTTGCTGCAAAGGGAGGTCATGCTACCTGTGTGGAACATCTCCTTTCCACTCCTGGTATTGATGTGAACATTAAGAATAAGGTGAGTTGGTCCACTGGATATTAAAATACACTGTTATAGGAACTGTAGCTAACAAACATGTAGCAAGCCACTACACTTTTTTGGTTCAAATGATAAACATGCAGCACTATTGCAGCTTCTGCACCATGTCCTAGTACTCACATACTGTTCAAGCATTATAACATTATCAGATGGCGGACCTGGGACACCATGCTTTAAATTGTCGCTATGCCCGGGATGTGGTGACACGAGACTGTATTGCTGACTTTTGCTGTCATGCCCCTCTTTTGGAGCAAGGTTGTGGTATTGGTCCTGCCAAAGACAGATCACGCCCAGCTGACATTTTGATACCAAACTGGTCACTGTCTCGATCTGCAGCATTTGACTTCAAGGTTATACATTCCCTCAATCATTCATTGATTTCAGATGCTGGAAGAACTCAGGTGCCTCAGCTGCAGTGGGTGAATAAGAGAAATTAGTAATCTAGGCTTTTGGTTGTCTCAAAAGAGATTGGATATGTGTCCCTCTCATAGTGGAGTCATATGTAGGCTGGAGAATCACTGCAAAGGAAACATTATCAAGAATTGCTAGGCGCTTGGCCATCGACTCCCATTCATCCAATTCTGAAACGCTAAATGCAATGTATTGTTGCATCGGCACTTTTTGATGCGGCAAAATGTCCAAGCCCTTCTGATTCAATCGGCATCATTTTCATGACTTGTTGTATAGTGTTATGACTGAATTACAAATTTTCGGAAGAGTACGATACAATTCGCTAGTAATGTACATGTAACTAAACTGTGGGGATAATATCAGTAATAAATAAATGCAATGTGATTGGCCAGCATATATCACCACACAGGCCTCCAATGTCCTTAACCACCAAGCTCATACTTCACTCTGCAGTGTGCATGACTCCATGGTGATGCCACCTGTCACACACAACACAACAGAACAATGATGCGTGCTGTCACCTACATGTAAATGTCTTGTCAATTTGGTATTGCTCTGACAAATTTATCTGTGATGTACATGTTAAAATAGCCTCCCCTTTATTAATGATTACAATATGTATGCATATATGTCTGTGTAAAAGTGAGGCTTTGTGTTTGAAGTAGCCTTGTTGATAACCATGTACTGTTGTACTGACCCACTCCAGGGCGGTGATACTCCATTATACCTTGCTGCAAGGGAACGTCTTACTACTTGTGTGGAACATCTCCTTTCCACTCCTGGTATTGAAGTGGATACTGCATTTCAGACAATTTATTTTTAATTACCGGTATGATTAATGTATTAGATTGTTACCATTTTTGCAGTGATCAATTTATGACAAGGTGAGTTTTCACCAAGGTCACAGAAGGATGTACACCTGGGAGGTTGGGAGGGAGGGAGGGAGGGAGGGAGGGAGGGAGGGAGGGAGGGAGGGAGGGAGGGAGGGAGGGGCATGCGTTGAGAGCATGATGTACCTCTGTGCGTGTGTACACAATAGTTTATCTACAGGATGCAAACATACATGACAAACAACTCTCCTCCCCGAGGAGTCGTGTCTCTGAGGTTAGAGTGAGGAGGGGGAGGAGAGTGGTTAGGAGGGGAGGGTAGCGAGATAAGTCTATTCTTCCCAATTTCACACTACACATGCATACATGATAGGATGCCCAATTATTTCGTGATGATATGCAACACCTTGTGTATGAAACCTTAAACATGTAATGTCACGTAAAGCTAGCTAGTCTGGGGACTTGTCGCTGACGTCAATAATTATGTTCTAATATATATGCGTTTGGCGGGTCAACTACTGCTGCACAGCCGGTTGGAAAGCTTCGTAATAATAGCGAAACATTATTATATTGGATGGATCCATCCAGAACACATGTACAACTTCAAATTAAGTGACTATATTAACAGTGATTGTGTGTATCGATGCATGTCTTGCATGTGTGAGTATGTCTTGAGTCATTAAGTTCGAGTTGGACTGACTACAGAGACAGTGAATGGAGCCTCAACAACATATTAGTCTACCGATCGCGAGTTGTTTTTCGCACGGGCCGGGACCGGAACTTCGCCGACTGGTTCAGAGCCACCGGAAGGTGTCGACAATTGGGGCGGCTCATAATTAATATTCATGACTTAATTATTGATACCAAACACAGCGAAACCGCTGTCCGGAGACGGATTGCAACGGTGCCCCGTCTCTTTCAATCACGACGGACTTCCACGTAAATTTCACGGAGACGTTTAGTGACGTTACCCGTGTATTTTCGAACGGTAATCGACGAACACTACCGCGCGTCCGCACTGCATAGTTATAATTTTACTTCAGGGTCACGTGATACAAGTCATCTATTCCGAATTCAAATATAATGAGTGGCCGCGGCAAGACTCACCACTGCGGGGAATACGTGCAAAGATCTACATATTTTGAAAACCAAATGTTAGTAGTACATCTACACGTCTACTCACTTTGCACACTTCACCACCGTAACGGTACTTGAGGTCGTTGAAGCCTTGAAGGTATGTTATCATCCTACGCACTCTATCAAGCATACGCACTCACTAATTTAGCATAGTTGAGCGTAAGCGTACCCGTTCAATTGATCAGCTGTGATGTACATGTGTGGAGTGCCTAGGGATTGTGGGTGTGTACATGTGTGGAGTGCCTAGGGATTGTGGGTGTGTACATGTGTGGAGTGCCTAGGGATTGAGGGGGTGTACATGTGTGGGTTGTAGGTGTGTACATGTGTGGAGTGCCAAGGGATTGTGGGTGTGTACCTGTGTGGGTTGTGGGTATGTACATGTGTGAAGTGCATAGGGATAGTGGGTTTGTATGTGAGTGGAGTGCCTAGGGATTAGCTACTTCCACTGCAACACACCCACAACCCACACATCTCACATCTACACACCCACAATCCCTAGGCACTCCACACATCTACACACCCACAATCCCTATGCACTCCACACATGTACACACCCACAATCCCTATGCACTCCACACATGTACACACCCACAATCCTTAGGCACTCCACACATCTACACACCCACAATCCCTATGCACTCCACACACAATCCCTATACACTCCACACATGTACATACCCACAATCCCTAGGCACTCCACACATCTACACACCCACAATCCCTAGGCACTCCACACATGTACACACCCACAATCCCTATGCACTCCACACATGTACACACCCACAATCCCTAGGCACTCCACACAACTACACACCCACAATCCCTATACACTCCACACATGTACACACCCACAATCCCTATACACTCCACACATGTACACACCCACAATCCCTATGCACTCCACACATGTACACATCCACAATCCCTAGACACTTCACACATGCACACACCCAGAATCCCCATATACCCTCCACACATGTACACACCTGCAATCCCTAGGCACTCCACACATGTACACACCTACAACAATCCCTATACACACCACACATGTACACACCCACAATCCCTATACACTCCACACATGTACACACCCACAATCCCTATACACTCCACACATGTACACACCCACAATCCCTATTCACTCCACACATGTACACACCCACAATCCCTATGCACACCACACATGTACACACCCACAATCCTTAGGCACTCCACACATCTACACACCCACAATCCCTATGCACTCCACACATGTACGCACTCACAATCCCTATTCACTCCACACATCTACACACCCACAATCCCTATGCACTCCACACATGTACACACCCACACTCCACACATGTACACACCCACAATCCCTAGGCACTCCACACACAATCCCTATACACTCCACACATGTACATACCCACAATCCCTAGGCACTCCACACATGTACACACCCACAACCCACCCATGTACACACCCACAATCCCTAGGCACTCCACACATGTACACACCCACAATCCCTAGGCACTCCACACATCTACACACCCACAATCCCTAGGCACTCCACACATCTACACACCCACAATCCCTATGCACTCCACACACAATCCCTATACACTCCACACATGTACATACCCACAATCCCTAGGCACTCCACGCATGTACACACCCACAATCCCTATGCACTCCACACATGTACATACCCACAATCCCTAGGCACTCCACACATGTACACACCCACAATCCCTACTCACTCCACACATGTACACACCCACAATCCCTATGCACTCCACACATGTACACACCCGCAATCCCGACACTTCACACATGTACACACCCACAATCCCTAGGCACTCCACACAACTACACACCCACAATCCCTATACCACCACACATGTACACACCCACATTCCTAATGCACTCCACACATGTACACACCCACAATCCACTCATGTACACACCCACAATCCCTAGGCACTCCACACATCTACACACCCACAATCCCTAGGCACAGCACTCCACACATGTACACACCCACAACCCATACATTTACACACCCACAATCCCTAGGCACTCCACACATGTACACACCCTCCCTATGCACTCCACACAACTGCACACTCACCATCCACACATGTACACACCCACAATCCCTAGGCACTCCACACATGTACACACCCTCCCTATGCACTCCACACAACTACACACCCACCATCCACACATGTACACACCCACAATCCCTAGGCACTCCACATCTGTACCCACCTCTACACAACAGGGTGTTCATAAAGACGGCATATTTGGAGAGATTAGGCTGTAAGATGTAGTTTTGATCGCAATGAGAATACTGAATAAGTAATGGCACACACAGCACACACATGTACACACCCACAACCCACCCATAATCCCTTGCATAGTCTTCAACACAAAATTGTTCTCGTTATATTGATCTATCTGATATTACCAATAGCGTGTCCAGAAGTGGGTGTTGCTGTCACATGAGCCAGTCTTCAACAAAGGATTGTTAATACAATCCAAGTATGTTGACCTATGTCTTGTACACTTGATATCACTTTGGACAAGTCTATGTGCTGTGACCGCCCCTGAGAAAGGCGTGACCGGAAGTGGGCGTTACCGTCACCTGAGTCGCAGTGTTCCACAGTTCCTGATGTCTCTCATGAATGCTTGGTACTTTATTAGCAGTATCGGACATCAAGAAGAAATTTTCACACTCTTCCTTCGTTCCTCCTCCTTCCCAGCCTTTTTCCTCCAGTTAACAGACGTTTAGTTTGTACACACGCCTTTTTTATGACGTGCATAGTGCATATTTGCTCGAACGGTATGGCTGTCAATTGACTTGAATTGGAAAAGGGATGATGGTTGCACGCGCGCTTCGCACAAGTGATCGTGAGAATCTGTTCGACATGCACCTGGATTACCAAGTTGTGTTTGCAACAAATTGTATTGCTGATATTCGATTGTTCATACATGTAAATATATCGGGGGCGGGGCAGGTAAACATCTCAAGACATGACTCTCTGCATGACTTGAACCACCGTTATATACATGCTGTGGTTGATAAAACTTATACAATTGTACATTTATCATGTACATGCATGTCTTGGTGCCATCATTGCATGGTGTCGATCGTTAAATAACCCGGCGGGAATTTTTAATACCTCGAGTGTCGACCGGCTCCGAACTAGCAGCGGATCAGGAATAGGCATATCTAGATCATTCTTTAACGGCAGAACTCCTTCTATTTGCTGTGAAGTTAGTGCTGACATCGGTCTATAACGATACACATATGCATGCGAAAAGCTACAACCTGGCGGTCAGTACAAACTTAACGCTATCAGTAAGTAAGCGGTGAGTAACGTTGTTCGTCTCTTGAAAACTAAATTCCAGTCATCAATACATGTGTTCAGTAGACTAAAACTTCGATCCCCTTCTAATACACAAGCATATTGCGTGAATAAGATAATGCATAATCATGGTATAAAGTCTGTATAAACACATGTAGCTAGGATTACGCGTGGATCACGCATGCATGCATGTAGTTCGAGTCAAATCAGAGCTAGTGAAAGTGATTTGCAATTGCCTCGTTCGATACATCCTTCTGTTAGAAGTCTTACTATAGAAGGTGAACAAAGTGAATGCATGCTCTATACTGACGCGTAAAACTTGCATATACATGTATATAAAAGGAACAACCATATCGAGACATTCACCTGCAGGAGTGTAGTTTGATAACATTCAACACCATGCAGTACATTGTTTATAATAACTGGAGATCAAGACAGCGAGTATTCCTTGAGTAGAGTCATCAAGACTATAGCTATGATTGTAATAATTATAATACGTACTATTATTATAATATAACTTTCAGAATTTTCTGTATAGCTATACGCATGTAGCATGCAAAACAGTGATTGCAAGATGCATACATGCGTGGCGGAATGTTTTTACAATTGGTATACAATATAATAGCAAACTCTTACTTTTATATGCAGTGTTATTACTGTACACTGATGCATGTCGGAATTTCAAACGGGTCTGGGTTTTTAATTTATTCAGTGATACACGATGCACTACCCCAATTGCTTATACCTTTTGTGTGTCGGTTGTACAGTCTACCTGGCATGGACAATGATGCATACATGCATGCATGTGTAACAAGTTAGCACAAAACATGCATCGAAAAATAAAAATCACCATTAACAAATTAAGGTGTACATGTACATACAACAGACTACTAGTATACAGTTGTTCAAAAGTGTATGCGCATGCACATACATGTAGTTTTGAACAACTGTAATAGTCTGTATAGCATGTACTGCATGTGTGCTCTATTTACTGTAGTAGTCTGTAGCATGTACTATATGCTCTCTTTTATGTGGATCAATGGTCGTACAGTGCTTCACTTCAAGTTCGCCGTAATCATCGTCCGTTCCAAAAAAGCAATCCGCTCCCCTGCATACAGATCTTAGAGTCGCGTCAGGTATTGATTATATCCCTTCAGCTCCTATAGGCCTATCGTAATATCGAGTTTATTAATTATTATAGTTTTGGTCTCGTGACTATATAATTCGTAGGCGGTTGAAATGGCGACCTTAAAGCTCTTCGATTCATCATTTAATAGTAAACGAGACAAATTACTACGTCATCTGTAATGAGGTTTGCATTAGTCGTGGATTGCCGGCGTATTTCTTTGTGTTGCATGCGCTATATTATTACTAGAATCCCTTTAGAGTGAATCCCGCGCGCGAAACTGAATTGGCGATGCTCCATTTCATGACATACTAGAGAGGCAACGGCATGCAGCTTCACCTTATAGTAAGGTAATGGCCTTTGTTGTGTGCGAATCCAGATTACACTATGTGAGCCTATGATGCTCCCGCCGTCGATGCTCCCGCCGTCGATGCTCACGCTGCTCTGGATGACTTGTCGATACTTGCAGCCTCGAGTGCTGAGAAAGATATATGTAAGCAATTGCATGATGTGAAAATTAACGTGCCGTCATTGGTTTAATATGCCGTCATTGGTTTAATATGCCTTCAGTTCTAATAACAGCGCATGCATGGCTATAGCGGTTCGAGCACCAATCGGACAAGCTAGGCGGTAAGCGAAACGTGCTATCGCTTGATTCAGTATGCATGTGCCACTATTTAGGGACGGCTTCGATCTCGAACATGCTAGGTGAGCTTCTGTTTTGATAACCAAATGTGCTTTGCATGTTTTTATGCTACTTGCCCTATAGGAGTTTATAAGCGCATTGACGGAAAATCTGTAAGTTAGCGTTGTTATTTTTATATAGCCTGCATGCTATATAGCTTCGAGAGCGAATGACAACGATATGGTAAGTGGTTCACCATTGGCCTTTGTCCTCCTATATAGCAACTTTCAGGTTCAAATATTGGCGTGGCGGAACTCTCTGCATGGATCCGAAGTTATGTTTGTGAACTCATTGATACGCCACATACTGATCCATGAGACATGAGTGCTGCGTAAGTAAATTTTAGCGTAAGCGCGCCATTTTTGGGGGTGTCGAAGATATCACAACCACCTTCCTTCACTCTACAGGATTCTGGAATAGGGTGTAACGCGAACACATACGCCTTTTTAAGTAGGTGTAGTCCTCGACCCAGGCTACCCAGCCACGCTTTACGGCTTTGGAGCACAATGAGGTATGTACAAAGGGTCACTTTTTTGTCTCATCTGTGACATTTTACACACGTTTGATGACGTGAGTGGCTCGCTAGTGTCATCGCGCGCAGATTATCAAATGTAAGCAAACACTTCTGTGGTTCATTCATGATTGATGCTATATATACATGTATATATCTTTAAACAGGACGGCATCCGGCTCTTTGCGTAATGAGACCCAGCAAAACACTTGCTCTTCCTTTTGTACATGCATTTGTATTTGTATATGGCTTTTTGAAAACTACCTCTGAGAAGTGAATGTGATGGTGTACGTATAAAAGCTGCGTGCATGGATAGAAAGTGCTGTAGAACCTATACCCAACCGTACATGTACGTACTGACGGTACGACACGGTAAAAGCGATCCGGCCTTAACCGTGGATTTCCCGGAGTGACGGGATATAGCGTATAAAGACGTGACAGAGCGACGGGGGGGAAAGACGTTACCGTCCACTCTCGGTTCGCACACGGACCGTTGGGATTGATTTCATCGGTATCCGCCTACATCCAAGTGACGGGTAAGGTCACGTGATGAGACGTTACCGTCTCAATGCAATGGTTTCGCTGTGAAAAGTTAGATAACTCCCATACAACAATCATTTTCCTTAAATTCATGACCCAAATACTTGTCTCCTTTGTTAGTTGTCTGCAATGAATTAGTAAATTTTAGAACTTTGTAATTTTAAACTTCTTTCCAGCAATTAAATCCCGTAGATTTGAAGGATTTCTCTAAAGAAGATGTGGAAGGTAAATGATTATTCCTGTAAGCCCTGACACACGAAAAGCAGAAAGCTTGCATGGTCACGATTAACATCGTAATGTAGCCATGGGCATGGCCTGATGGCCACTTTTGGAACCACTGAGCTTGGAACGAGCGCTTCACGACTGTCGATTTCCCAAATTCACGCTGGGGAAAGCTAAAGTTCAAAGGCTGGTGTGCTTGACTTCGGGTAGCGGCAACGTGCTGCAAGACATGTACACAGGGGCCGAAAACATATTCACTACAATTATCGCCATATAGGGTAACAATTATCGCCGAATTATTCCATTTGTGGTGAAAATTAATTGTGAATATCATTTCGGCCCTTTCCTATTCGGTACGTGTACGGCGAAAGAATTACTAACTGTCTAAATAAGTGTGTAGTTAATTAAAGTTATTAATGTACCATTAAAAGTGGGGCGGCCTTAGCCGCCCCAGCCGCCCCGGCTCCGGCGGCCCTGTGGTTAATTGGAGCGCTTTGAGATTTGTGCGGCCGCGAACGCATGGCAGGAGGATATACGCGATGGCCTTGAAACTTCCCACGCTGCTGGAAGGGGAAGCGCTCGTCGTAGTTGGGCGTGGCCCGCCCTTCGCGTATTGGCGGAACCGCCAATACGCGAAGGGCGGGCCACGCCCAACTACGCTCGTCGCGTGTTTGGGGATTTCTGCGAATACGAGAACAAATTACGCTGCTACGAAGCAAGCCCTTACGAACGCGTTAAAGCTTACGGAGTTCACAGCTTTTGCTGAATTTCAATCGCGCAAACTACGCCCTGGCGAGACGGTTCACATGTATCTACATCATCTCAAGCGACTCCTGGATGCAGCTATGCCGGAACTGGAAGAAGATAGCAAGAACAAAATACTGTTCCAACAATTTATATTCTTAGCGGGTGTTCCTGACGAATGCAGTCGGGTTTTGCGATCAAATCCTGACATCACGACCATCGATGCCGCAGTTACCAGAGCCAAGCTCCTGTTAACCGTATCGGTGGAGAAGTCCGCGTTATCAGTTGTCACAGTCACAGACGCAGCTAAGTGTTCTGAAGTACGAGCCTTGCAAGACAGCGTCAAGTATCTCACATGCAGAGCAGATGTCAACCTTGATGGAGAAACTTCACGAACAAGCAATTACTGCTGCCGTTCAGCCCCCCCACTTCTGTTCCAGTCAGATGCTATAATTGCAATCAACCTGGACATGTAGCAAGAGATTGTCGGCATCTAGGAAATGGACTGGGAACGAAGTGGGAATGACCACTTCAAGGGTCACAGGTCGTTCCGCTCGTGTCTAGAGGCCCAAGAATTTATCACTGCCGTTTCGAGTGAGCATGTACCCATCATTGAAGGAAAGCTGAATGCTAGCAATGTAAGAATTCAGGTTCATCCGTTTCCTTAGTAGACAAGGCATACCTTCCTTCAGCATGTTTAATTAGGAGAAGACAACACACGGGATGACTATAGTTGGAATGGTCAGGCTTATGGTGCAATTGGGATCTTATACAACTGAACACGAACTCTTGGTAGCTGAATTAACACTTGTTAATGCCTGTTATCTTCCTTTCTAAACACGCTGTCACAGTGGTTTTGGATCAGAGCCTATAGGCTCTGATCCAAAACATGTACATGTAGCTAGTACATACTCACATATTCATCTAAGAGAATGTTTTTATTTACATGTCTAGTTACTGACCATTCTATTTATAGTATGGGTCATGAATTCATTTAATGCTCATCTACAGACAACATTATATGAGGGCTGGAAGGGAAGATGTATGTCCTTTGTTGAAGTACAAGAGTGCTGGAGCTGTTGGGCCGGAGGTGTGGAAAGATGTAATGTACATGTATTAACGTGGACATGAATTTGCTGTTAGTGATATCAATTGTAATAAATTGATCACTGCAAAAATGGGAACCCATACATTAATAATACCAGTAATTAATAATAAAGTGTCTTAAATGGAGTATCCACATCAATACCAGGAGTGGAAAGGAGACGTTCCACACACGTAGTATAGCCTTCCCTTGCAGCAAAGTGCAATAGAGTTCCACCAGGAGTAGTGCGTAATGCAGTTTTCCAATCCTGGAGTGGGTATAATACTTCAGTCAACATAGTCATGTACACAATGACATCATCAACATGGCCCCTTCAAACATGCATGAAGCCTCACATTGAAATACACACAAACATACATATATACATGTACATGTGTATGTATGTATGTATGTATGTATACAGATGTATGGGACAGTGTCCAGCAAAACCGGGCTTGTGGGGTTATATTTTTGCATGTTACGCTAAACAACACATCTTTGTAACCGTATAACCTATTCCTTACACTTGAATCCACATTCTTTCTCTATGTTCGTATCCATTTTGAAGCTCTAATTTTTTTTCACGGCGTCAATGCAAAGATCGCTAACACAACAGGTTAGAATTCCTCATTTCTCCACGTACATGTACGAGTATTGAAAATCGGCTTGTACATAGAGGAGTCCTGTAGCTATTGATTTGTTGTGTTCATCAATTTCGATATAATCCATTACGGAGATACAGGTAAGCAAACTACGGGCACGTTTTCCCGCTTGATTTGCGCCAATGATTTTGGCAAATCGCTTCCTGCTCAGTGTATGGGGAGGCGGTGATTATATCATTGGCACGAATCAAGTGGGAAAATATGCATGTAGTTAGCTCCAACTTGTATCTCCGTAACGGATGATACAGAAACTAACGATCAGAACAAATCAATAGCCCTCTATGCACACTCCGAATTTGACGCATTTTCAAAACTCGTACGTGGAGAAATGAGGATTTCTAGCCCGCGGGGTTAACGATTGTTGTACAAAAATCGATTTACACAGAGAGAAACGGTGTGGGAAAAGGTGTAAAAAATTTGAAAGGAAAAGGTTGTACCACGTGTTGTTTAGCACATGTATAACATGCAATTTTTACAGTGATAAAATTATAACCCCACAAGCCTGATTTTGCTGGACACTATCTCGTTATACATGTATATTTATTGTAATCCTAAATAAAGGGGAGGAGGATTTTAACATGCACATCACAGATAAAGAATTTGTAAGAACTTGATCGGACATGAACTAAATTAGCAATGGTGGATTGAACTGCATGCATAATTTACTCCCCCCCCCCCCCCCCCATTTGCCACAGACAACATGTGATTGTGTTGTTTGCTACTACAGAAGGAGAATGACATGTGATAGATGGCATCACTATGGAGCCATGTAAATAATCCATCCAGTGGCAAATCCCCCCCCCCCCCCCCCCTTCAGACCCATAATGAATAATTTTTAAGATAGATGGCATCACCATGGAGCAATGTGATGCCTTTTTTGTACAAGAGTGAGCTTGGTGGTTAAGGACATTGGAGGCCTGTCTGGTGAAGCGTGCTGGCCAATCACATTGCAATTAGTTATTACTGACATCCACTCAGTTTAATAGTATCCACCATCTGATAATGATGGAACAATATGTCGGTACCAGGAGGTGCAGTAGCTGCAATATAGTGCTGCATGCTTATCCTTTGAGCCAAAATGTGTAGTGTCATATAATAGTGCATTTTAATATTCAGTGGTGCAACTCACCTTATCCCTAATGTTCACATCAATACCAGGAGTGGAAAGGAGATGTTCCACACAAGCAGTATGACCTCTCCTGGCTGCAAGATGTAATGGAGTATCACCATCCTGAAGTGGGTACAACAGTTCAGTCAACATGGTGGGTGCAATGTACACATGTACATGTAGTACATGGTGGTTACTTGAAGAGTCCATCTGTCAAGGACTATGGTGACTTCTACAATTCTCAACACAAAAGAAAAAGCAGCTGGCCTGTGTGCACCAATGCCTAGACTGACCTGAGCTCACCATTCAGCCAATAAATACTCCATCCAGTGGCAGATCCCTCCCCCCCCCCCCCCCCCCCCCCCCCCTTTCAGACCCATAATGAATAATTTTAAGATTCACTAATTGCAAGCAGAAAGTGTACTAAAAGTGCTTGAACATCAGCACTGTAAAAAGGCAAACCGAAATGCGGAATCGATATCCAAATAAAACTAGTAACAAGCAAAATAAATAGCTTCTGTAGTGATGCTAATCAAAAAGTAATGCCGATTCTAAATGAAAGCTTCTGAAGTTCAGTGCGCCCATAACCGCAACAATAAAATCTAATTGTGCATAACAGACCCGCGATTTTGTCTTGTCTTGAACACAAGCTTACTGTCAGTGTGACATTTTCAGTCAGTGCAGAGGTTTTTTAAAGTAACGCCGATTACAAAACAAACTCCACATGATTTAAATTAAAAACAATGTTATAGCAATTCTTGTTCTGTGATAGGGGAATCGCATGAAAGTACTCATCTCTATGCAATATGAATAATGCAAGCAACCAAGAGGCAATGTAACTTAAAGTCTTCCCCAGTATGTTAGTAAACTGAAAAATCACACTGCACTCTAAAGAATGGAACAAGACATTTATAAAAACTCTTACTCAAGTATGTTTTACTTAAGTAAGATTAAATCTAAAAATGATCCTATGCGAGATCAACGATATTAGAGTAGTCTAACAATCAAATATCTTAATGGAGTACCTGCATGTGGATGAAATCTGCAAACCCATCCCAGAAAAAAGTTTCATTTGATGATTGTAGTAATACAAAGATCCAGCAATTCATATCATCTTCGGTTGCTAAATCATTTGATTCTTAAAGTATACAATTTCTGTTTTGCAAGCAGTTTTACGAGCACAATATCATAAAAAAAGCATTGGCGCATCTGGGGCTCCGCCCATGACCCCACTGCTTACGGCACTCCCCCAGGCCCCCTATAGCTGGGCGTGAGGGGTACCCCCGCCTCTACCCTCCCCCAATATAATCATTATTCATAAACAAACAACCCCCACTTTTCTGCACCCCTGGATCTGCCCCTGCCATCTCCTACCCCCCCCCCCCCCCCACATGCATGCCAAAAGACAACATATGGTTTGTTTACTCAATTCTATGGGACAAATGAGCTGTCTTCAATCCACCCATGAGGTGTGACATACATGTACATGATGTATGGGACAATGCCAGCAAAATCGGGCTTGTGGGGTTATAATTTTGCATGTTACACTAAACAACACATCTTTGTAATCGTATAACCTTTTCCTTTCAAGTTTCGTACACTTGATTCCACATCATCTCTCTATGTTCGATTCCATTTTGAAGCTCTACTTATTTTTCACGGTGTCAATGCAAAGATCGATAACACAACAGGTTAGAATTCCTCATTTCTCCACGTACGAGTGCTGAAAATCGGGTTGTACATACACCATGTAGAGGTGTCCTGTAGCTATTGATTTGTTCTGTTCATCAATTTCTATATCATCCATTACGGAGATACAGGTAAGCAAAGTACGGAACGTTATCTCGCTTGATTCGCAATGATTTTGGCAAATCGCTTCCTGCTCAGTGGATGGGAGACGGTGATTATACCATTGGTGCGAATCAAGAGGGAAAACGTGCAATCTCCATAACGGATGATACAGAAACTTACGAACAGAACAAATCAATAGCTACAAGACTCTTCTATGAACACTCATTGAATTTGACGCATTTTCAAAACTCGTACATGTACGTGGTGAAATATAATGTGGATTTCTAGCCCGCGGGGTTAATGATTGTTGTATCCACAATAACAGAAAATTGTGTAGGTCACAAAAATCGATTTACACCAAGAGAAATGGTATGGGAACAGTTGTACAAAATTTGAAAGGAAAAGGTTGTACCGTTGCGAAGACGTGTTGTTTAAATTTAGTACATGTACATGTACATGTATAACATGCAATTAATTTTGATAAAATTATATAACCCTACAAGCCTGATTTTGCTGGACACTACATTTATTGTAATCCTAAATTATAAGGGGGAGGAGGATTTTAACACGCACATCACAGATCAAGAATTTGTAAGAACTTGATCGGATATGAACATGATTAGCAATGGTGGATTGAACTTCATGCATAATTTACTCCCCCCTGCCCCCCCCCCCCCCCCCCCCCCCCATATGCCACAGACAACATGTGATCTATAAAAGCACCAAGTGAGTTGTTCTGTTGTGTTGTTTGCTCTAGAGAAGGAGAATGACATGTGATAGATGGCATCACCATGGAGCAATGCGACACCATTTTTGTACAAGAGTGGGTAAGGATATTGGAGGAATGTGTGGTAAAGTGTGCTGGCTAATCACATTGCATTTAGTTATTACTGATAGTTTAGTATCCACCATCTGATAATGATGGAACAATATGTCAGTACCAGGAGGTGCAGTAGCTGCAATATAGTGCTGCATGCTTATCGTCTGAGCCAAAATGTGGAGTCATATAACAGTGCATTTTAATATTCAGTAGTCCAGCTCACCTTATCCTTAATGTTGACATCAATACCAGGAGTAGAAAGGAGTTGTTCCACACAAGTAGTATGACCTTTAATTACTGCCTCATGTAATGGAGTATACAAATTATACTGTAGTGGGTACAATAGTTCAGCCAACATGGTGGGTAAAATGCACACATATACAGTGTACATGTATTACATGGTATGCTACAGTTCCAATAACAGTGTATATCTTATTTTAATATTCAATGGACCAACTCACCTTATCCTTAATGTTCACATCAATACCAGGAGTGGAAAGGAGATGTTCCACACAAGAAGTACGACCCATTACTGTAGCCGAATGTAATGGAGTACGACCAATCTGAAGTGGGTACAATAGTTCAGTCAACATGGTTGGTAAAATGCACATATGTACATGCAGTACACATACATGATATGCTACAGTTCCAATAACAGTGCACATCAGTGGACCAGCTCACCATATCCTTAATGTTCACATCAATACCAGGAGTGGAAAGGAGACGTTCCACACAAGTAGTATGACCCCTCAGTGCAGCAGTGTGTAATGGAGTTTCACCCCACTGAAGTGGGTACAATAGTTCATGGGTACAATGGACACATATACATGTAGTACATGGTTATCAACATGGCCTTTCATATTCAACATCATATGACGATGTACACATTTACATGAATGATAGTGATGATACAAACATTGCTGACAGGGTTGAAGACTCTATGGTCTTGTTTTTTACATACACAGAATAGTATTAAGCGCCATACATGTACATATATTAGACTATTAATAGCATAATGGAATCTCGCAATCTGATTGGTCTATTGCAGGTACCTTAATTTTCGTAGAGACCTCCTTATAGCGTAATCGTGTACTCGAAATGCCAGCGGGCGGGTATTCTACGGTAGAATACCCGCCCGCTGGCACTTAGAATACCCGCCCACTTAGAATACGCGCGGTCTGGGTACCAGAGTGATTTTAATCGAACATACATGTACGGAAAATTAATCGCAGAGTCAGTGCCGGATTAAGCACTGTGGAGGCCCATATATATAGGCAGTCTAACTTTTGGGGCCCCAGGGTCCCTACTGCCTACTGGAACGTCAATTGCTTTCAATCGTTTTAATTATCCTGCCAGTCACCAGTATATTAAATGTAAAATTTTGCAATAGGCGACATCAAGCATTATGTAAATACGTATACAATAATTTATCCAACGGGCAAGTGTGCTGATTTGGGTTGGGTATGTGTCCCGGTTGTTGCGGAGTCTTATGGGGCATGGGGTTTGATGGCTAGGGATTTCTTTTCTAAACTTGGGTCCCGTTTGGCTACATCATTGGGAAAGTCAAAGTCAGTGGTCATCCATGAGCTGTACGGGAGGTTGAGCATGAATCTTGTCAGGGCCAATGCCACCGCGATCCTGTCCAGGTCCATACCTCCTCCTGAGCTTCAGTAGGCTAGCAACTTGTTTTGTGCATATCATGTGTCTGTGTCATGTTTGTACTGTATCAATCCTATGGAACGCCGTTGCCCTCAAAATTCAGAGCATTTCTATATTTTATTTTATTTTATTTTTATTTTATCTATAGTAATTTTGAAATACTATCCGATAAATAGAAAACTGTCTTGATCGCTACTTGAAGTTGCCGTGTTTTCTCAATAAACACGTGTTTAGTTCGCTGCGAGGTTGTTACATTTGTTGCTGTGTGTTCTTAACAAACGCAGCTTGTTTATACCCATTCAACACCTCTTCGTTGTAGTTTGTTTGGATTGTAAGCGGGCGTGTATACTAGCTCATTAGTTCCACTCATGTTGCTTTCCTGTATATTTTCCAAAGCCCTCCCTTTCAGTCTTTGTCTGCGCGTGCATATACTTTACCCAATCAGAACGGTGTATGCACGTTGCATTCCAGGCTGAGCGGTGATAGAAAACCGGACCATGTTGTAGGCCTATAAGAGATCAAAGCATATGTTACTCTGATTGTACACAATACGAACCCCCCCTGGACAAGCTTCTGTTATACCTTCTAGCCCCCCCGGGACAGGCATTTAAATGACCACCCCCCGGGACATTATCCCTATTACCCCCCCTGGACACATTTTTTTGTCATCCATAGGGGTGTACAGTTAAATAATGGAATAGCCCATTGCTTAACTGCTGAATCGAACGTTCTGCTTGTATAAATTATATTTCCTTTAAAATGTGCTCTTTTTTCTTCTCTTGGTACTGGATTACCTTCAGTTTTATATTTGTTCCTTTCTCAGCTCTTCAATGTGACATTGCACCTAAATCATATTTTAAAACGCTCACCGAAAATGATAACTGGCATGATTCAGTTATTTCAATTAAACAGGTTCTCAGACTTCTGAATCCACCTGAACATCTCAGTTCATCACGCAAGATCCATTTAACTATAATAGTCCTTCCGAAGAAAAAGGTTTGGTATAGTTGGCACTAGTTATAATCCTGTAGGGAAGGAGTGGGTTAGCTGAGCCAAATTTTAGGCTTAGGTTTATACTGCCTCTGGGATTTGTTATTAAGCAGTGGTTAACAGCCAGATATAAAGGGGCATCATTTGGGTACATGTCGTAGGAATGTTAGTGATTGGGGAAGGGCATGAGAAAAAGGACATTATTTTCAACTGGTGTTAAATGGCACATGCAACAAACCCAGCCAAGTGGGTCAGTTGAACCTTGAGCCATATGCTGTCTTAAGCTAAAGTTATGTGCATATGTTAGCATGAGTAGGCCAAGGCCTTACTGTCTAGATCTCTTGTCCAATGTCTAAGCATTGTGAAATAATTGATCAAAGTTAATTCATAGACTAATGCATTACACTTCACCAATGAGAGCTCATAAAATTGATTTGCAAGTGTTTTAACATGATTCACAAAGTCATTCTCCATTTTAAATATATAAACAGAATGCCTCTGTGATTGTTGCATAGCCAAGCAAGCCTAGCTTGCCGTATGATCGCAGTTAAAGTGTATGGCTCAACTAACTCATTTGCAAACGGCTCTTAACTCCACTACTAACTTTTTAAGAAAGTTGCATAAAATGCCTATATTGTTTATTTTAATTTTTATATAGCTGCATACTTGTAATTCCAGACACCCAAGACTGAAACAGAAAAATCACTGATGAGAGCACAAACTAAAAAAGAATAGAATTTCACTCTGATCATCAAATTTCTTATTTTTGAATATTACATTGTGGGTGGGTTTGTGTCCCACTCGCTGTGGAGACATATTGTAACTGGGGCAAAGAAGCTCACACCACCTTCTCCCGCCTCGCATCCTGCATTGCCATGCACCACTTCTGCCTGCCACAAGAGTCAAGTCTTGGCTGAAATATATGGCAGGCTGAACTTCACCCTCGTCCAAGCCATTGCCAGGACCATTCTGGGTAGATGTTTACCCACTGAAGACAAGTTAGTGTTTTAAAGTGTGTATATGTGAACATTAATCTCTCTGTATCCAATGCATGTATATACATCTTAGATCTCATAACAAGGGAAGACCTTTCCTCACTAGTTATATTTAAATTCTCTCTCGTGGTTGTAATGAATTAAAAAAAAAAAAATCCTTATGTAGGACAAAAATGTAGTCACTGCACTTAATGTCAATATATGTTAGCATAATCCAAGTATGTTTCTTCGTAAAGCTAAAAAAAGGGGTGGCTCAACTAACCCACTCTCCCCTACTTATAATAATTCTCAAAAGGGTTAGGCAAGTCAAGTATAAATAACTCAAAAGTGAAATGAATCCAAGTTCCCTCATTTAATAATTTCAAATTTCTAGTAGTCCACCAAGAACACTAATTTCTATGCTTACATATTACAACAAGATTTAAGTTCAATATAAGAGCTTTCAATAGTTAACATGTACATTTACATGCAGATGCATTAAATTTGGATCTAAAAAACACCACCTTGGAAGTGTAGAAATATCAAGACTAAGATCTCATAATTGCTGGTGGACAAGATTATCTGAAATGAAAGATGACACTGTTCATGTTGCATTTATAATGCACCTTGGGCCTAGTATACATGTAGTTCACCAGCAGAAGTTGTGTACAATGTAGATGAAACCGAATTAATGGTCAAGTGCTTGGTGGAATTAAATAGTAGGAGTATCCTAAATTGAATATGTCAACCATGTGTATTCTGTGCATACCAGTACTTTTATATTTGGTAAGTTATCCTTTAATATACCAATGCAATAATATTTAATGTAGCTCATAATTATGTTTGTGGCCACCAATCCCCTAAAATACTTGTGTACCACATACATGTGGTACATGTATGAATTATTATGTGCCACTAACTTTTTAAAAGAATTTTGCTGTACAAATCAATGTCATTAATGTCCTTTCACCTTTAACCAGTATACACTGTGGGCTGCATGCAGTTGAAAAATAATAATCAATACAAAACCAAATGTTTGGGAGGGACAAAAGCAAACTGCAACGCAAGCCTACCCCACGGCTGTCTACTCTCATTGAACGCGTGGAAATTAGGCCCTCCGCCCCAAAATTTTGAAATGGATTTGCTGTCCCATAGCAATGAACCGGACAACCAATGCCCTTTGGAATGCGCTATACACAAAGCACACCTTGTACAATAAACACCTATAAGCCATACTGTGGTTAAGAAACACCTCTGACCTTCGTATGGCATATAAAATCACGTGGTCTTACCGCACAAAAAGGTGTCAGTTTTGTGTCTTGAAGTGAGGTACTTATTTCAGTGCGTACTGACCTATATACGTTCTGAAGACTATAGTGCCTCTCCTGCACATAGATGGGATACAAAACGACGATAAATGTATGCTATGTAGATAGTTGTACTTGTTTCTACTAAAGGCGTGTGTCGACGAATTTTCTGAAGTAGTGTTCAAACGCCTTGAAAATCGCCATTTTTGTTGTTATTTCGCGCGTACTTATTGCCTGGGGCAGAAGGTAGGGTCATATGGAAGGGTAAAAAGTTATGTTTATATATCCTGTATCATGTTTTCCTGTTCTCTGAAGGGTTTGGAGCTGCAGCTAGCAGTCAACTGCCTGCATGGCATGGCCCATGCGTACACCTAGCTAACGGATGATGACGAAGACACCTCAATAAATGATGTGCACAGTTTGAAGACGTATGTGAGTGAGGATTAAATATTTTTTTTCTTCTTTTGTGGAGGGGGGACGGCAGCTAAAACTTGTGGGGAAATGCTTATTTAGTGTTCTTTGACAATGCACAGCAAATGCTTTACTTTGTCAGTAACTGCTGTGTAGGCTAAGCCAAGTCGTGTAAACTTGGCATGGATGGACTCAGCCCCCTGTTCACCTAGGAGGCCAAATCCAACGTGCGTAGAATTAGCCCATGTAGTAGCATGATCCTCCAGGATATGCATCTTAATGGGGACTGTTGCCTCTGGGAAGGACTTCCGGAAGTACGCCATAAACTGTTCAATGGCTTGTTCTGTAGAAATCAATTGTATAGTCTTGAGTTCAAATGAAATCATAAAAAATGATACTCACCTAGAGCAAAGGTTTGTGCTTCATCAATGAAATTCTGGTCATATATGTTGTGGCAGCTAGCAAACATGCAAAATGTATTGACCAGAATGTCGGTACGCTGTTGTAGCTCTACAACGCGATGGGGCAATCTGTTTTGTGCAGTTTGAACCAGTGACTTGCACAGTGTCTGGATATTAGATAGCTGTAAAGTGAAGAAGTTGCATGATCACTACTTCTAAACTTAGATTTTTAGTACCTTTAGAGTCTTGTGTACATGATTGCCCACAAAGGCACCTCCAAAATATTGCTGGCGATGTACTCCTATGGACTGCAGTGCAGAGTCCAGCTCCTTAACAAAGGGGCCGTCTTTAATCGAAAATCCCTTCTTCACTGTGGCTGTGCAGTTGGCTACATCTGTTTCCTAGTGTGATTGGTGTGTCAATACACATTTTATACTGCATGCATGGCTTACAAGTTGTTTGAGAGATTTCATCTTGTCTTCACATTGCTTGAAGAAATCCACAGTGACTGGATCATTCTCCCCAACAACTAGTGATACATATGTTGCCATTTGCTGCGACAAATCATATGACTCCTTGGCTTGCTCCAACTCTGCTTGTAGCTTCCGAAGCCTTTGCAGCTCATGGCTGTAATCGGAGAAGCTGAAGTGGGCATCGTCTCTTGAGTGCAGAGCCAGCTCAAGGTCAAGGGTATGACACTCGTCTTCAAGCAACCCATAAAGATGCCCAAAGTGATGTGAAGACCAGGTGGGCATACCTAGCGTGTGTGTGTGTGTGCATGTGCATGATCATACAAAACAGTTCTTGGCAAAGTCATTTATACTTACTTGTGAAATGGGGATGTTGAAAATAGGCTCTGAAATGCAGTTATAGAAGTGTTGTGCTTGTTTCTTGCCAACCCCTGAAGCAATGTAGTGCTGATGGTCAGCACTGATAGTTTCAAATGTTCTGGGTGGAGCTGGTCCTCTGACTGAGAGAGGTGTTACTAAGTGCTGATGGTGGGCCAAGCAATACAAACATGGGTAGCATCCTATAAGAAAGGTGCAATGTTTGTACACTTTGTTTAGCACCTATGCAAATAGTCACATACCACTTGCTCCTGACAGCCCGTACATTCTAGTAATGAACTCGTAGTCTCCACACATGAACAGCCTGAGTGTGTATTGCCTGTAGGTTTAATGTTCATTTTTAAAATCATTTGATATTAACTGTTCTTACCTCCATTTCATTCCTTGCAGATGTGCTACTTGATCTTTATAGCGGTCAAGTGCTATGTGGAGGTTGGTAACAGTGTCGCCCGCTTCAAAGCAGCAAAACACGCAGGTGTTGTGGACTGAATTAGGTGCTGGAACATTTACAATCTGAAAGTTCATCTTGAACGAACCGCCTCCTTTGTCCCCTCCTATTTTTAACCACACCTCACTGGCAGGGATGACCCCATCATGCCAGGTAAGCCGTCCTGTCCTACATAGGGTTAAAATTATTTTGCAAGGTTTATGCCTTGACCTCCTAATTAACCTTTCATTCTCTTCCAAGAGGTCAGCAACCTTCTGAACCAGATCTGGAATATAAACCAGAGGAGCTCCCCTAAGCTCTTCACCACCAGAAGGATGAGGAAATGAAAATAGAGCCATCTCTCCTTTTAAGTTGTCGCCCACAATTTGCCTGCAAATGTTGCGCATCCGCTGCTCCCCAGCTAGAGATACTCCTGACGCTTTCAGCCACCTAGACAAGTAATGCATATGTAGGTTATTTTTATAGTTTTTGTGTAATGCTTTACCGTCTAAGTTGTCTCAAACCGTTCCAGGGAATAGCCATGCCGACTTTTATGGCCAATACTTGGACAGAGTCGATTGCAATGTTTGTGATGCCTGCCTTCTGCAATAGAGACATCCTCTCTTCATCACTCAGAGTGAGTACCTCCTCCTCCATCAGGGCAGATGGCTCTCCTCCACTGACGATGCTTCTGGCTGTGTGCATCTCTGCACGCCTCGTCTTCACAGTCTTGGAACAAGCAGCTGAGGTCAGGTGGCGGGCTTTGGTCACATGCATGAATGTCATTGGCTACAAGGTATGGTTTAGTGTGTCATAACAATGTAAGTGAGATTGAATACACTTAACTGTTCCTCCTGTAGGCAGTTGTATTATGCCTGCTTGATCGGGGCTGGTGGAGATGGCCCTCTTCAGCAGTGCGGCTGCTTCTCTCTCCTCACCAGCAGTGAGATATGGTGTGCACTCGTGCCCATCGTAACAGCCAGCCTTCATATCCCTGTGGCACTCCACACATTGTACCAGTACATCCTTCAACAAGAGCAATACAGCATTTGGTGCTGGTCTTATCTCTGTGGGTACCAAGGAGCTATCCTCCGAGCAGCAAGGACACACTGGGGTTGATGCTGCTACGCGCTCCACAACACAGCTGGTACAGGCCAGCTGACGGCATGGCAGTTCAAGGGGCTGTTTGAGAATGTTTGAACACACCACACACTTCAACTCCTTCAGGACAGTGGCACTGTTTTGGCCTGCCAGTGGTGGGTATGGCTCACTTGAGAAGATTGGAGGAGGGGCAATCTTCCAAAGATGGGCAATTAACATGTTCGGTGTGAGGCCAGGTTGACGACCTCTGCCAACTGTATGCTTCCTAACTGGACCTTTTGCATTGAAACTGAAATGCTCACACACCTGTGGTATGATTTATACTGATGATGTTGCATAAAAGCATATACATGTAGTATGTACCTTACACCCTTCATTGGTATGTGCTTCCCATACAAATGGTGTCAGGGCACACCTGTGGTGCACTCCTCCTACCCTGGCACTGATGATCCTCTGCATTGTATGGTAACAGCAATGGCAGAAGTGTTCAGGGTACACTTGAGCATCATCAGTATTGGTGTTAATGGAAAAGGCAATTTGCAAATCAGCTGCAAATGCTTTGCATTCGTGGATCTCCTTTTTATGCTTCCTTGTCATCAGCCTTTGTCCACATACTCTGCAGTGCAGCGGCAGTTGTTTAATGTGGTAGTCCATTCTTGTAACCTATGTTCATGTACGCAATGACCACAACACGCATCGATTATTCATAAAATACACAAGGGTCTTTTCGGGCGACAGAAAATTCGTCGACAGAAGTGGTTCATCACTTCTTTTTTTGGCATGCCTTTGACTTACGAAAAGCCTAGTCTTACCTCCAACCGTTGTGCAGGAAGTCCACAATATCCGATCTTGTACACGCCCTTCCAAAATAAGTGCCGCGTGGCGATGTAAACACTGCTTGCGCATAAATTTCATGTGCGATTTAAAAAATGCGTGTTCATTATAAATAAAAGAGGTTGAAACGTTGTGTTGTATGCTACAGATAAGTATATATTTTTGCTGCTGTTCTGAGGTGTTATGAGCTCTGAAACATAAGGTGTCTGTAATGAGGTGTTTCTTCACAATTATTTGGACAGGTACCGTAATATTCTAATTATAAACCTAGTTTCCAGCCGCAAACAACCGTGACCCAGACTGTAGTTTATAATGATTACCCCTATACGGAGTAGGACTAAAGGGACAAGTATACTGCAGCCTATTTAATGGGATACAGTTTACAAAAGGTGAATAGATCAACATCTTTCAAATGAGACTTGCACGTGACAGTATTGTTGGCATATATGACATGCTCATACAAGGTATTCCTAATAGTTACAACTGGACAAGTAAAAATGTGTATCTGAAAATTATGGTGAGGAATTAATAAAGATAGTCTGTTTTTTGCATGAGTTTCAACAAGTCAAATGTACGTTTAGCACTGACCATAAACAGTTCACCTGCATCAGCATCCAACAGCTTTCACACAATTTCTTATCACATTACAAGGTTTTGTATTGCTCTACACATTATAACACAGGATTACTACAAAAATGGTAGTACACACAGTAAACTAGAATAGGTCATCTATAAAATAAATGTTGTTTTTCTGCAGTGTTTTCTGGTGTTGCAGTAAAATAAACAGGACCATAGACAATAAGTCCCAACTTAAAGGCATAGAATTTAGTTAGTGCACATGCATTGTATTGGTAGGGAAGTGTGTACCGGTACATGGCTGGATGTAAATGTAAATTAATATGGTACACATACCTACACCCACACTACATTCACATAGTGTTGATCAATTTATGTATGCATGTACTTCTAGATGTATTGAATCCTCCTTTTTTATTAATTTAACTGCATGTAAATTCCCACAAAATGCAATGCACCAACACCCACACTACCTACACACACTACACACCTAACTCATGCACACCACACCTGTGTAATGTTTTAGACATGCAATGTGAGTATCAACTTATTGTCTAATGTCCTGGTGTACACTGCGGTAGGTACATGTATCTATACACTAATATGAAGAATTACTGTGTTTAACTAGAAGGCCGAAAAACGCAGTAGATGGCCTTTTCTATTTTTCTGAGAGTAAAACTGGACTGTCAAATCTATACTGTATACTAAACCATTTTGAAGTAATCCTTATTGGTTAATGCCATAGGGTTATCATTATTAAAAAACAGTCTTGGTAATGCTTGCTGGTATCATTGTAGATCAATTGTAAATGTTTAAAAACTCCATTTGATTTGTTGAAACTCATGCAAAAAACAGACTATCTTTATTAATTCCTCACCATATTTTTCAGATACACATTTTTACTTGTCCAGTTGTAACTATTAGGAATACCTTGTATGAGCTTGTCATATATGCCAATAATACTGTCACGTGCAAGTCTCCTTTTGTAAACTGTATCCCTTTAAATAGGCTGCAGTATACTTGTCCCTTTAGTCCTACTCCGTATAGGGGTAATCATTATAAACTACAGTCTGGGTAGGCTAGCTGATATGATTGCATCAGTGCAAAAGCAGTTTGCTTTTGTTCCTCCCAAACATTTGGTTTTGTATTGATTATTGTTTTTTCAACTGCATGCAGCCCACAGTGTATACTGGTTAAAGTTGAAAGGACGTTAATGACATTGATTTGTACAGCAATTGTAAAATCAGGCAAATCAATTCTTTTAAAAAGTTAGTGGCACATAATAATTCATGCATGTAATACATGTGTGTGGTACACAAGTATTTTAGGGGATTGGTGGCTACAAATATAATTATGAGCCTCATTAAATATTATTGCAGTGGTATATTAAAGGATAACTTACCAAATATAAAAGTACTGGTATGCACAAAATACACATGGCTGAAATATTCAATTTAGGATACTCCTACTATTTAATTCCACCAAGCACTTAACCATTAATTAGGTTTCATCTACATTGTACACAACTTCTGCTGGTGAACTACATGTATATTAGGCCCAAGGTGCATTATAAATGCAACATGAACAGTGTCATCTTTGCAGATAATCTTGTCCACCAGCAATGGACCTTTTCATTTAAGGCTCTGGAATGTTTGCGCGTCAACGTGACGTCATAATTAGAAGTGACGATACATCCGGAGTACATCAGCCGAATGCGTTTTTCAGTTCCTTGTTACAGTGGTAGCTTGTCACGAATACTTTTTTATGTGAGAAGAAGAGCACTATTGCTTCCTGGAATCTACCATCCTATCCATTTGCCTGCGTAGGTGTGTAAGTACGCGCTTTTAGAATGCCATGGAATGGCTCATTTAGTGATGCTCTGGGTATATCGTCTTGTGTTAGTTCAGCCGAAGTACTACTGGGTTTTTCGCTGATGCATTCACTAGACGCCATCCTTCAGAAAGTTTGAACGAGAATGCGAAGCATGATCACAACATGTACCTGGAGGGGTCCTCCATACTGCATTCTTCATTCTTACCTCAAATCTCGAAGAGTTTGAAGCCAACTAAGCCAACACACGCGAGAATACACGCACACCCATAGCCAAACGTGCGAAGAATGTACTCCGGATGTTGACGTCACGTGTAATCAACACTAATTGCATTCCTTGCGCCCTTAAATGAAAAGGTCCATTATGAGATCTTAGTCTTGATATTTCTACACTTCCAAGGTGGTGTTTTTTAGATCCAAATTTAATGCATCTGCATGTAAATGCACATGTTAACTATTGAAAGCTCTTATATTGATCTTAAATCTTGTTGTAATATGTAAGCATAGAATTCAGTGTTCTTGGTGGACTACTAGAAAATTGAAATTATTAAACGAGGGAACTTGGATTCATTTCACTTTTGAGTTATTTATACTTGACTTGCCTAACCCTTTTGAGAATATTTATTAATAGGGGAGAGTGGGTTAGTTGAGCCACCCCCTTTTTTTTAGCTTTACGAAGAAACATACTTGGATTATGCTAACATATATTGACATTAAGAGAAATGACTACATTTTTGTCTTACATAAGGACTATTTTTTTTTTTAGGGTGAAGTTTAGCCTGCCGTATAATTCAGCCAAGATTCTTATCAGGGAGAATTAGTGGCAATGCAGGATGCGAGGTGGTAGAAGGTGGTGTGAGCTTCTTTGCCCCAGTTACGATATGTCTCCACAGCGAGTGGGACACAAACCCACCCACAATGTAATATTCAAAAATAAGAAATTTGATGATCAGAGTGAAATTCTATTCTTTTTTACAGTTTGTACTCTCATCAGTGATTTTTCTGTTTCAGTCTTGGGTGTCTGGAATTACTAGTATGCAGCTATATAAAAATTAAAATAAACAATATAGGCATTTTATGCAACTTTCTTAAAAAGTTAGTAGTGGAGTTAAGAGCCATTTGCAAAGGAGTTAGTTGAGCTATACACTTTAACTGCGATCATATGGCAAGCTAGGCTTGCTTGGCTATGCAACAATCACAGAGGCATTCTGTTTATATTTTTAAAATGGAGAATGACTTTGTAAATCACGTTAAAACACTTGCAAATCAATTTTATGAGCTCTCATTGGTGAAGTGTAATGCATTAGTCTATGAATTAACTTTGATCAATTATTTCACAATGCTTAGACATTGGACAAGAGATCTAGACAGTAAGGCCTTGGCCTACTCATGCTAACATATGCACATAACTTTAGCTTAAGACAGCATATGGCTCAAGGTTCAACTGACCCACTTGGCTGGGTTTGTTGCATGTGCCATTTAACACCAGTTGAAAATAATGTCCTTTTTCTCATGCCCTTTCCCAATCACTAACATTCTACCCAAGTGATGCCCCTTTATATCTGGCTGTTAACCACTGCTTAATAACAAATCCCAGAGGCAGTATAAACCTAAGCCTAAAATTTGGCTCAACTAACCCACTCCTTCCCTACAAGATTATAACTAGTGCCAACTATACCAAACCTTTTTCTTCGGAAGGACTATTATAGTTAAATGGATCTTGCGTGATGAACTGAGATGTTCAGGTGGATTCAGAAGTATGAGAACCTGTTATTGAAAGAACTGAATCATGCCAGTTATCATTTTCGGTGAGCGTTTTAAAATATGATTTAGGTGCAATGTCACATTGAAGAGCTGAGAAAGGAACAAATAAAAAACTGAAGGTAATCCAGTACCAAGAGAAGAAAAAAGAGCACACTTTAAAGGAAATATAATTTATACAAGCAGAACGTTCGATTCAGCAGTTAAGCAATGCGCATGTACATGTACATGTAAGCCTTCGTTGGTACTGTCTACAATCAGAGTAACACATGCTTTGATCTCTTATAGGCCTACAACATGTACATGGTCCGGTTTTCTATCACCGCTCAGAATGCAACGTGCATTCACCGTTCTGATTGGGTAAAGTATATGCACGCGCAGACAAAGACTGAAGAGGAGGGCTTTGGAAAGTATACAGGAAAGCAACATGATCGGGGATATCGCGGCTACTGGTAATAACGCTAACAATACATGCGTATGGAGTGGAACTAATGAGCTAGTATACACGCCCGCTTACAATCCAAACAAACCGCTACAACGAAGAGGTGCTGAATGGGTATTATAAACAAGCTGCGTTTGTTAAGAACACACAACAACAAATGTAACAACTTCGCAGCGAACTAAACAACAGACAGCAATAAATGTAACAACCTCGCAGCGAACTAAACAACGTGTTTATTGAGAAAACACGGCAACTTCAAGTAGCGATCAAGACAGTGTTTCTATTTATCGGATAGTCTTTCAAAATTACTATGGATGAAATAAAAAATAAAAATAAGAATAAAATAAAATATGGGACAGTTTCCGAGAAAACTTCCTATGTTTTATAACGTTATAAAATAATCGTGTTAGAACGTTTGAATCGCTATATCGTCCGAACGGTATAGGCTATCGACTTCCTATTTTCATGACTACATACTACACCATTGATCTATGGTAAAATACATTTTGGTGTCTTGCACTTGCACCGTGCCAGCATTGCAACGTTCGATACCCCATCAGGTTCAAACCCAACATATCTTTCTGTAGGAGTAATCAAATCGCTTCAAATTCGGTTTGTAGGTAGAGAGGCCCTATATCTATCGATTTGTTTTGTTCGTTAATTTTTATGCCATCCGTTACGGAGATATAGTTGAACAAACTACGTGCACATTTTCCCGCTCGATTCGCGCCGATGATTTGGGCAAATCGCGTCCCGCTCAAAGCATGGGAGGCGGTGATTATATCATTTCCGCGTATCGAGCGGGAAAAAGTGCACGTCGTTTGTTCAACTGTATCTCCGTAACGGATGGTATAAAATTTAACGAACAGAACAATTTGATAGGTATAGGACCTCTTTACCTACAAACCGAATTTGAAGCGATTTGATTACTCCTACAGAAAGTTATGTTGGGATTTGAACCTGATGGGGTATCGAACGTTGCAATGCTGGCACGGAGCAAGTGCAAGACACCAAAATGTATTTTACCTTAGGGCAATGGTGTAGTATGAAGTGTTGAAAATAGGAAGTCGATAGCCTTTATTGTTCGGCAGATACAGCAATTCAAATGTTATAACACGATTATTTTATAATGTTATAAAACATAGGAAGTTTTCTCGGAAACTGTCCCATATAGAAACCCTTTGAATTTTGAGGGCAACGGCGTTCCATACAATCCAATATGAAATAATAATAATAATAATAAATAATATAAAATAAAATAATAAAAATAAAAATGTAAAAATTAAATTACGGTAGGGAATTTCCGTTTCGTACCGTAAACTATTCTTTACAATTACAAATAAGTAACAAACAGTAAACGTTTAAAAGCTCTACTTTCTTAATTTCGTAGTAAATCGTTCTTGTGTCTTTGAAGCTCGATGACAGTTTTTCAGAATTT
The DNA here is from genome assembly GCA_949361645.1 of Spongilla lacustris. NCBI lineage: Eukaryota > Metazoa > Porifera > Demospongiae > Spongillida > Spongillidae > Spongilla > Spongilla lacustris. The sequence continues at coordinate 19,574,313 of OX442416.1, read as the reverse complement.
TCAATTGAGACTTACAAAATGTTCGTTCGCCGGCAGCGTTTGTGATCGTTTGTGATCATTAAGCATCAGTCTGTAAATTCTTAGCAGTGGCGGATCCAGGGGGGGGGGGGGGGGGTCTAAGGGGTCTAAAGACCCCCCCCCCCCCCCCCCCCTCCCTCGGCCCGACCAGTTATGAATAAATTAACTTATGAATAATTAATTACATGATTGACGAGTTGAAAAACGAAGCGTTTAGTGAACGCGAGTGAACTGATTAGCGAGTTAGCATTCGACCCAAGGTGTGTGTGAGTGTATGTGTGTGTGGGCGGGGGGGGGGGGGGGTCTAAAGCCAAGGCCCTCCGGAATGGTGCGAGCAAGAAGTAAGCGATCAAAGGAAGATAGTTTACCTCAGGAAACAGGTAGAGCTAAATCAAGTAGGTATATCATACTATTAAAGGTAAAACGTGTGTGACGTTTAGACCAGAATACGGTCACAATGGCTTTGCGTAGAGTTTTCTATTCTTATCCACGTTGACTCACGCGAGCTTCTATGTTAATCAATTCGATATTGCGCTCGCTAGCTATCAATGTTGAATACACTTTCAAAGTATGCTTATTTTCATGCTAAATGAACGCAAAAGTGAAAAAGCGGCTGGGGGAGCTTACAGCGCTCCCCCTAGTTGTTACGGGAGGGACACGCCCCCTCCAGTACCCATCCTGGATCCGCCGCTGCTTAGTGCAGTCAAAACGTTTGGAAAAGTTGATTGAACCCTGTTTTTAGAAATAAGTTGCGTATTGTATCATCGGAATCTTGTAACTGCGATGCGGAAATGAACCATTTCAGAGTTCTTCCTGAAAATCGATATCGACACCTCAGGATAATTCTCTCGAAATGTCTCGTTTTGCCTGTCTTAATTCGTCATCTATTTTGCATGGATGGAAATTCAACTAAAAACCCGAACAGCGACTGAATTTCATCGTACGCGACGGTTGAGCGCACCAGATAGCCTATCTAGGTTTTAATCGTGAACTTGTCTTTTCCAAGAAGTATACAACTTCTTCCGCGTCACCATGCATCGTGGTGATGCCATTTCCGTATTTCCGTAAACACACCAGATGCCTAAAATCCTCCTCTGAAAAGATGCCAAAATTATCTCCTACAAACAGTAAAAGAGTAGGCACACTGTTCTTTGCCTCAGTCAATGGAACTGACTGTGGTTCCACATTGTTGGGGTCTTGAGTTTCTTCTTCATCTACATCCAAACCTGTATGTGAAGTTGTATGCCTTGCATGCTGCAATTTCTGCCATTGTCTCTTCCCCTTCTGTCTCCATTTCTCCAGGATCCATTACCCAATCAAGTGCTGCCATTCGGGTCACTCCCGGTTCAACAGGCAACCTTGTGATTACGGCAGCAATCTCTCTTAGTTGGGAACTTTCTCCAGCATCTGCTGCCATCAGTGCTGCTCTGTCTGGTCTCATTTGCCTGATCCAAGTTTAATTTCAGGCAGAACCCCTGACTTGCACCAACAGTTCAAGACAGTTGTTGCCGAGATGTCCTGCCAGGTAGCTACAAGCCAAATAATGGCCTGAATGTGTCAAGAGTGAAGAAAATATTGTAGGTACATGTAAGAGCACATCAGTGCAAAAACCTATACAACAAGTAAACAAAGACAGACCTGCTTAAGATTGGTTTTAAGTGACAGTACCTGTAGATCCTGACTGGGATCATTGTCATACTGCTGGACCATGTAACGAGCCAGCTTGCCTTTGTAGTGGGCCTTAAAGGCAGCAAGATATCTTGGTCCAAGGGCTGCACAACTGACGTGCAGTTCGGTGGCAGAAAAAGGAGCAAAAGATTGCTCAACCTAAAGGCATCAAAGCTGCCCACTGTTGTAAGTAATGTATATCTGCCACACCATGAGAACTGGCATTGTCCAGCAACTTCAAGCAGTGACGCTGTTGAGACATAAATTGCTCATTCACACTCTTATACACCAATCAGTGAAAACCTGCAGAAAACTGCAGCGAGTATGAATTATAAAGTAACCTGAAGCTCGACATGCGTGTGCTTACCTCACTACGCATCCAAGCCTTCTTATTACTATAATAGGACACCAGGGTTGAAGCTTTTCCCAAAACAGCGGGCCGCTTGTATTTATGAATGACGATAGGTTTAAGGCGCTCAGTTCCACATACATTAACAGCTAGGCCCACTGTTATGCGATCTTTTGCTTTCTTAAAGCCTGTTGTGGTGAGCGTACGATGAGGCTAAAGTAATTCAAACGTTTCTTTCACTACATGTACATGAAAATTAATCTATTTATTGGAACATATCACTCACTGCCTGTCTGTAGTATAAACCTGTCTCATCAAAATTGAAGATGTCATCTGGTCTGTAGTGGCTCAGAATGTCAGGCAGCTCCCTTTGGGCTCTAGCCACACCTTGCTGGTCAGCACCACCAGCTTCCCCGTGAAGGTGCACAGAGAAGACACCATTACGTTTTTTCCATTTGGCTAGCCATCCATGGCTAAGTACATCAGCAGTATGATCATCATCTGGCATTACGCTTGCAGAAGAGGTAGATGGAAGGACGGCTGGAGGTGTGGCTGCAGATGTAGGGGTGGCTGCTGATGTGGAAGTGACTGCTGAAGGAGTGGCTGCTAAAGACAGGGGTGTGGCTGAAAATAACGGAATGGCTCTAGTGTCTCCAGATGTAAGAGGAGCGACTCCAGATGAAGCACTTACAGAAGCTACAGCGCTTCGTCGATCAATTTGCAGGTGCACGGCCAATTCTGATGCTTTTGACAGCATCAGAGCATCTGAAAGCATTCCGTTGCGCTCATGTACGCTGGAGAGTATGTGGGCTAATCAATTTATACATTCAAACTGTATGACAATAATCCACGAAAAAAGCCCCTCATCTAATAGAGGACACATTGGGGCACGCCTCCTACACCTATCTTTCTCTGGTTCGTAAGGGCTCAGATCATGGAATCCAGCAAGCGTGATTTTGCTGGACACTACATTTATTGTAATCCTAAATTATAAGGGGGAGGAGGATTTTAACATGCACATCACAGATCAAGAATTTGTATGAACATGATTAGCAATGGTGGATTGAACTTCATGCATAATATACTCCCCCCTCCCCCCCCCCCCCCCCCCTCATATGCCACAGACAACATGTGATCTATAAAAGCACAAAGTGAGTAGTTCTGTTGTGTTGTTTGCTGCTACAGAAGGAGAATGACATGTGATAGATGGCATCACCATGGAGCAATGCGACGCCATTTTTGTACAAGAGTGGGTAAGGATATTGGAGGAATGTGTGGTAAAGTGTGCTGGCTAATCACATTGCATTTAGTTATTACTGATAGTTTAGTATCCACCATCTGATAATGATGGAACAATATGTCGGTACCAGGAGGTGCAGTAGCTGCAATATAGTGCTGCATGCTTATCGTCTGAGCCAAAATGTGGAGTCATATAACAGTGCATTTTAATACTCAGTAGTCCAGCTCACCTTATCCATAATGTTCACATCAATACCAGGAGTAGAAAGGAGATGTTCCACACAAGTAGTATGACCTTTAATTACTGCCTCATGTAATGGAGTATACAAATTATACTGTAGTGGGTACAATAGTTCAACCAACATGGTGGGTAAAATGCACACATGTACATGTAGTACACGGTCTGCTACAGTTCCAATAACAGTGCATATCTTATTTGAATCAGCTCACCTTATCTTTAATGTTCACATCAATACCAGGAGCGGAAAGGAGACGTTCCACACAAGAAGTATGACCCAACACTGCAGCCCTATGTAATGGAGTACTTCCAGTCTGGAGTGGGTACAATAGTTCAGTCAACATGGTTGGTAAAATGCGCACATGTACATGTTGTACATGATATGCTACAGTTCCAATATTCAGTGGACCAACTTACTTCAGCCTTAATGTTCACATCAATACCAGGAGTGGAAAGGAGATGTTCCACAATAGTAGTATGACCTCCCCTTGCAGCAGTGTGTAATGGAGTTTCACCACACTGAAGTTGGTACAATAGTTCAGTCAAAATGGTGGGTACAATGTACACATGTACATGTAGTATATCATCTGTATATGGTCATCAACATGGCCTTTCATACACAACATCATGACGATGTACACATTTACATGAATGATAGTGATGATACAAACATTGCTGACGGGGTTGATCTTGTTTTTTTACATACACAGAATACATGTAGACCTTATTCGACCGCAATATGAATATATAAATGTCACAAGCTCGTCCGATATTGGTTCAATCACATCACGCGACACGAAGTTCTCTAAAGGCGAGTGAGTTCAGGAACTATCAGAGATCACTTTTCAAGGCCTAAAACTTTCATACAAGGTTGGTTCCGTTCTTTTCTATCGATTTGGTGATCCGCGCGTGGTGCGAGGTTATAGTTTGCCGTCCCTGCATTAAAAACAATCTTGTAATCCCTCTGGCCCTCCGTGAAAAGGGTAAAAAGGAACACCAGCGACATAAATAAGCTCTCTATCATACCATGGGTGCAATAGGACTGATATGACTTTTTGCTATTTGTAACATAATCAAGACAAGGCAATTTAATCGACGCATATCACATGGGCTGTGTAAATCATGACAGCTCAGCTCCGCAATTGAGGCGCAGAATCTCAACAACCCTACACCGTGTTAACATGCTTTATATCTCAATACACCCACTAGACATCACTACACGTGGATTCTGCTTGGCGCTACCGTTCCGTGTTCTATCTTTACAAAAATTGGCTCACAGTACGAAGAAAACACTTAGTGGGCCGGCCAAACGTCTCTAGAAGTACTGTATGGATCTATGGTTACCCCTAGCATACCAAGCTTCTCTTTATAGCGTAACTTTCCCACCGTATCAAGCTGCTTAAACGAAGTAAGTGGCGAAGGTACTTCATTTTGGAATATAGTCAAGCATTCATTTAACATTAATTTAGTACTTAATTGCTGTGTTTCTTCGTGAAGTTCCTATAAGGACTTATGTTATGTCAAACACAACCAATAAATTTGTGACGTCAGAAGGCAAAAGGTCCATTAACGGCGACGCCTTTCCAATTATGTCACATGCATACCACACAAGAATATATTCATTTTTGCGGTGGAATAAGGTCTATAGTATTTAGCGCCATGCATACATGTACATATCGATCATAGACTATTGGTACCTTATTATTTGTAGCGTGTATTCTACAGTAGAATACCCGCCCGCTGGCATTTCGAGGACGCGATTACTCTAAAACGGGGTCTCGCCCTCTGGCACTTAGAATACCAGCCCGCTGGCACTTAGAATACCCGCGGTCTGGGGACCAGAGTAATTTTATAGTACTTGCCAGAACATTACGTAAATTCAATAATTAAAGTGGGGGAGGGGGGGGGGGGGGGGGGGGGGTGGAAACTGCATAAGTGCCGTCTTTGCCCTGGCTCGAACATACGTTTATCGAACTGAGAAATGTAAAATTGCGCTATGAACACCAGCAGTTTAATTTTCCGCGATGAACATGCCTTATTTTCCGTATCTTCGAAGTGGTAGTCTGATATCGGACCGGAGTACATGCTCTAGTATCTTACCAGAGATAATATATAGAGGGATTGGAAACGGGGCCAATCAACACTAATCAACGCGCGCATTCCTCGAACGAATCCTTACAAGCGGTTAGATAGAACTTAGAAAATTTTACAACAGACACCCAGGATGGAGGGAGTGTGACACTTTATTCCTCGCACTCAGCATGGTCAATGATCGTACCCAAGCCACCAGTGAATTGGGACAAAGGGAAGGAGACACTGCGTGAGTTTATTACTGATGAAAGTGCCGAAACATCGATTTTCTTCTGCCCATCCATCACCTTTGAAGAAATGTACAGAACGATTGGGACGTGGTTTACCTTTAAAAATATGTGATGGGCACACAACCAACACAGCTCTACCATAATAATATATTAAAACCAGCTACCATCGTAACAAAAAGCCGTGGCTCCCCCAGAGAGTAAGGGTACCCAAAACATCATAGCGAGGTTTCTGAAGATGCTATACGCAAACAACATAGCGATGGGCACATACTAGACTATGAGCAGTAAATACACAAATAATGACGTGGACAGTTTATTTAGATCGACGGATTCTCCCCCCAAAGTAAAAAAATGGCCATTTTTATTTTATTTTTTGGTTAAACAATGGCGCAAAATCGAATCTATAAGTACTCAATGAATCTTTAGTTGATCGTCTATCGACTACTGTATTTAAACTTGAGAAAGGATGTTTCATTACCTTGTGACATTCAAGACTTCAATTCAAGCCTACAATTCCGCCCCCTTTTTTGGTCAACGTAGGTGCGATTCACGCGTGCAAGGATAGGGCGCGCTAAAATTGCTAAAGTATATGGCGCACGTGATTTGTTTCCAATCCCTTTATATATTATCTCTGATCTTACTGTACAACAATTGAGTCGGGTCACCAGACTTGAGTACCCGCCCTCTAGCATTCTACTTCGCGAGTCACGACGGCAAGTCTGCGCTAGGGTTTCTTGAACCCTCAGTCTAACAAATTTTCATATAAAAATTGATACGGAAACCGCGCATGCGCAATATAATTTTAACGGTACAGTTACATATACGTACGTAAACATATCAACATGCGCGTTGCTATAATCTAAATCAGTTAGACGCTACCCTCGGGGATTCTAAATCACGTGTGTTACTATTATATGATCATTATATACACCAGCTCACCATATCCTGAATGTTCACATCAATACCAGGAGTGGAAAGGAGATGTTCCACAATAGTAGTATGACCTTCATCGGCAGCACGGTGTAATGGTGTTAAACCACCCCGCTGGAGTGGGTACAATAGTAATTATTTAATAAGCACACTATAATTTTAATTGGCCAAATATTTCCCACCCCATGCAAAACAGTGGATAAACTAATATGGACCTAAAATTCAAACTATTCCCAATAAATTCACAGCAACGTTCAATGGACCAACTTACCATATTCTTAATGTTCACATCAATACCAGGAGTGGAAAGGAGATGTTCCACACATGCAGTGTGACCGCTTTTTGCAACAAAGTGTAATGCAGTATCCTTATACTGAAGTGGGTACAATAGTTGGTTTTGTGCAAATGCACACATGCACATGTAGTACATGGTCATCAACATGGCCTTTCATATACAACATCACGAGGGTGTGCACATTTACATGCATGATACAAACAATGCTGATGGGGATGAAGGGGAGGAGATACCAACGGACACACTGGTCTTTGTATGTAGGCTTAGAAGCAGCTGTTCTATGGTCTTGTTTTTTACATCACCATCCATATACAGGATAGTGTTCAGCACCATACATATCATTATTAAATACACCAGCTCACCTTGTTTTGAATATTCACATTCATACCAGGAGTGGAAAGGATAAGTTCCATACATGTAGTATAACCTCCCTTTGCAGCAAAGATTAATGGAGTATCACCATCCTGGAGTGGGTACAATAGATCAGTCAACATGAACACTTTATTCTACTTTAGTACTTAGCTTATACATGTACGACTATGACAATGCTGAAGAAAAAGCGAAGGAATTAAATTCAATCCTTTCTAGCCTTGCCAATCACACAGTATGAAGCAAGGATAAGAAGCTGTTTGAGAAATGAAGTTGTAGTGCATGGGTCTACACTCAAACCAGCTGTACCTACTTTGTAGCTGTTATGCTAAAGACGTTATTTTTATTTCTTGGTCATAGATACTGATTTAAGCCGGTGATATTACATATACATGTAGAACATGCAGTTCAAAGTTCAAAGGGGGGAGGGGGTAGGAGAGGGCGGGGGGCTCAAACCTGCTAAGGATAGCCGTGATTCTAATTCAATTATTAATAATATACATGTTCATATCATCGTGAACTATTCTCACGAGTCACAAACAGTATTGCTATGCAAAGAAGAAATTAAGACCGAGCCCGACTTCTTTCCGTCTCATCCCCACATGCTAGCTCTTGGTTGCGTGTCACCCCATCACCAGTCTTAGGCTTGCACCTAACACCTTCCGAATGTCAGTTTGCCATCAAATGGTGGCTTGGTATTCAGTTATGTGAGCCCGGCTCTGTGTGTGCCCTTTGCCCGACCAAAGCCCTTGAGGCTCACCACGCTCTAAAATGCAAGAGGGGTAGTGATGTAATTGCGCGTCATAACAACCTTCGCGACACCTTACATCATCTCTTCAAGAAAGCCTTATACAACCCTAAGCTGGAAGCTGGCAGTGGTCTTGGTCATGACCAGAAACAATCTAGACCAGCAGACATTCTAATTAACAACTGGGGCTTCAATGGCAAACCTGCTGAGTTCGACCTATCTGTGTCATCTCCGCTAAAACCTGACATAGTTTCCGAAGCGGGACACACAGCAGGCTCTGCAGCTTTAGCCACAGAACAGCGAAAGATACAAGCAAATTCAGGGATTTGTGCAGAACTAGGCTGGAGCTGCATACCTCTTGTTGTTGAATCATTCGGGGCCTGGGGCCAACTTGCCTCTGACACTTTCAAGAAACGTGCTTTCCGCCTTTCAGTCCAGGTTAACTCCTCCACTTCCACCACTCTGGATAGCATTTATTCCAGACTAAACCTTTCCCTTGTGCGCTAGAATGCCAGAGCACTTCTTGCAAGGGCAGGTCCCCGTGCTAAAGTCTCATACCTCTACTTAGATGGTTGACTCATACATAGTTACATAGTTTACTAGTTAAACATTGAAATTTGTGTTTAACATGTGAGGCTTGAATAATAATAATCATGGTAAAAAAGGTTCATATAGCTCAAGGATGTTGCAAGGATCAAATAACATCTCTGGAGTGAAGTATATGAGTTAGTATTTCATGCCCTCTTTCAAAGCCTTCCTTTATGCTTGCAGGTTCATTACTGGTCACAGCAACAACAGACAATTCTCGTTTAATTTTGTGAAGCTTTGAACCTATTTATATGATGGGATCTTACCTGGTCTTCAATGAGAGCAGGTAGAGGAGAAGCAAAAACTATACAGACCGTTCCTCTTCACCATTCAATCGAGATGGCATCCAAAACACAGACTCTTCCCATAGCCAGTTGGTAGAACTCCAAAGACATCATGACCATTAGCTATGGCCTGAATTACTTCAACCTGAAGCTTCTTCAGTTCTCTAAACGGTCCCTAATTTTCCAGCTGCAAAGTGTATCAAGTCTATTGCCATGTGACTGCGATGTTAATGATTTCATGCTAGTAGGGCTTAGATGAGATTCTTGCTACTGCACGATTTCTTGCAGTACCTCCGACGATCGACGGATGCGCAATTGTCCCCCGTCGGGTCTCCAGACTAGAAAAAAACAAAGGCCGCTGAACGCCATGCACATATTGAAACTAAGCCGGCGATCTGCTAAGTAGAGAGTAAGCTATATGAGCCTATATCCACGGGACCTTGAGTGCAGCTGAAAAGCAGAAGTATGGAAATGATTCAGATTGCATTTTGGCATCTTATAAAGGCCGGTACATGTAGCTGTCCGATTTGCCATACGAGTGCTTCTAACAAACCTACCACCAAATGGTATGTAATAACATGATCTGTGGACATGTACATGTAGTATGACCTCCCATGGCAGCATAGTGTACCGGTGTATTCAATCTGGTGGGCAGGATGAAAACTTTATGAAGTTATAATTTTGGGGTGTGATTAGTTCATCAATTTGAAATCACACTATGCTAAAGTGTCACTATCTAGTTAGAAAAGCTTTAGAATGGATGAACTAATATCACACCTCATAATTTTAATATTTGTGGGGAAAACAAAACATCGGGAGATTTGACCACCCTCAAAAGTTTGCTTGCAGAAATACACCCCTGACCCCTGACCCCTTTGATACACTACCAGTAAGGCCACACCAAATTAATGTTAAGTTTCTGGTCACCACCCGAATCCTTTTTTTTTTTTTATCGGAAAACCAGTTTTGTGAATATAATCATATTCATATACATAACCATATTCAATAGTTTCTCACATGACCCGAGTGAACTGAGTCTTAATATTTTTAACAAGCCTTAAGGTGATCTTTTCATACAACATCAGCCAGGCCACAAATGTTATCCAGTACAAGGATCGTAGTATTTTACGTCAATCACATGCATTGAACCCTGTTTAAACACAAATTAGAACTGTGTGAAAGGCGCTCTAATGATAGCGTATACTATCAGTGATAAGTACAAGTATGAAGACAGCTGGACTTAGATAATTCAATGCTGCGTGTCAGGTTAACAAGCATAGCTATACCACACCATAGTAACAGTTTCAAGATTTTACAAATGCTAAAGCTGCAAAGCTTCTGGGTAAGCTTACAGCCCTTCCTCATACCCTCGCTAGGGAGGATTGGGTACCCGTCCCGACCATGTCCCTTCAAGACCCTGTTCAAGCCTTTGTAGAGGAATAATAGGACAAACAAATCAAGCTGTATATAGTACTGTTTTAGAATGCCTTAAAAGCAGGTGAAATTGAATCAATTTTATGTTACAAATTATTCTCTAGGAGAAAGAACTGGACTGTGGTAGTGTAAAATGCACTTGATATGACAGAAATTCTATCGGGAAAATAGGCCTATATTTAGCACATTCCTCAGCATGTTCTATTTTAGAAAGTGTGTGCTAAATATAAATATAGGTCGGCCTATTTTCCCGGCCGAATTTCTCAATGTAAAATCTTGTTTCCACCAGGTGCCATTGTTCTGTCCATGCAATCCTATTAGCCACAAACTTTCTCCTGCTTACCTCAGACACGTCTGGGACATATTTAGCATTTACAGATACTCCACTTTCGATCAACCTCGCCACCTCGCCAATATCACCTCTCTCAGCCGCTTCTCGTAGCTCCTGTTCTTCAGCATATGAACTTCCAGTACCTAGTTTTGAAACCATACTATGGATCATATTCACTTTATGTACGAGTCAGCAACGAGTATTTATACGTGAACACGACTAGGTGCTACGAAAAGTGCTAGGCCTACATGTAGGTGCAAGGTGGGGTGGGGGAAGGTCCAGGTTCAATACCCCGCACGATACATCAAAATAGGCTTAGACCTATAGGCCTACATCATACGCACTCATCAAATATCGTACCGAATCCGAAATACTTCATAAGCTGAGCGAACATTGTCTTTCCATAGGGCGGGCCAATACAGCTGCATTAACAATCTGGGGGCGGATATGTTGTCACCCTTTTATCGCGTGACTGCATAAAAATGACGTAGTCCATACTAGGCAGCAGTGCAAAGGGGCTTTTGCCCCCCACCCACTTTTGCCATAGGGGGTCGGAAGTATCATTCAGCAACCCCCCCCCCCCCCCCCCCCCCCCCCCCCCCCACCCAAGAAAAAAAAGAAAAAGAAAAAAAAAAATTCATTGCTAGTCTAATTAATATTAACTATAATTAATAATTATAGATGCACGAGCGTTATAAGTAACGCAGCACAACTTTTGTGTGTGTGTGTGTGTGTGGGGGGGGGGGGGGGGGGAGGCGGGGGGCGGCGGAATTTCATCAATTCATACGGTGGCCCGGTAGGTCGCGCACTAAGACAGTTGCGCCACGCACTACTTGAAGTTTGCACCGCGCACTAGTTGAGGTTTGCACCGTGAACAGCGCACTAGAGTTGAGATTTGCACTGCGCACTAGTTGAGGTTTGCACCGCGCACTAGTTTAGGTTTGCACCGCGCACTAGTCCGGGTTTGCACTGCGCACTGACTATGGGATGGCGTATTGTTTGGTTACGTCACTATCTATTAAAGCGGCTATTAACAAACAGTTCGAAGTTCTAACGTTCTCATGCTGCACCAAAACGATCCAGAGGTCTTTCGTTGCCTCCAATATACTAGTTGGGCGCGCAGCTGCGTCCGTTGGGTCTGGGGCCGAGAATAGTGGGACAATCGTGCTGTTGACTCTTCCCCAGGCCCTGTTTTATTAAAGTTACGGGGTGAAAAACAACATTAATAAAAACAGGGCCTGGGGACGAGGCTAGAGTTTCTATTCTGATTGTGGTCTGCAGCCCTCAATCCAGGGCTCGCGGAACTGGTCCGGCAGGTCCGGCAGCCGCCGGACCAATATTTACACCCAACCACACCCATTTTCTAATTAATTAATTGTATGAATTGTAAGTACTAGATCTAGACTGGTCAAGTAGTTTTGTAATTACGAAGCATGTAGGTTCCATTTATTATATCAAGTTGTACTCTGCCTGCATGGAAAGTTTATCCTCCCGTGCAATTTGCCTTTCAGTCCAAAAAAGACCAAAACGTGTATTTGGTTAGAATAATTGCATAGAAATATGCTAACAATACGATATTTGTAGATTATTAGCATTATTACTTGTATCTATGATAACAATCTGCCCTAAATGACTTTCTTCTTTCTTTGCGCCGCTTGTTTTGTGAATTTAAAAGTGCAAAAGCTGTAAAGCGGCTGGGGCGATGGGGGAGCTTACAGCGCTCCCCCATACCCCCTCGCTGGCCTTGGGATGCTCCGCCCCCTCACCGATCCAATCCTAAAAGGCTTCCGCCATGCAGCCCTGGATTCCACTGCTGTGTGCGGCTGGAAACTATAGCTAGGATTTATAATTAGAACGTACGGTATGTACATGTACACTGTACATGTATGTCCATAATTGAAAAGAGACGCCTCATTACTGAGTACCCGGCGTGTTTCGATCGAAGCTCGTAACACCTCGTTTTACCAATATAGGAATGTCCAGATTGCATGGGACTGTAGCATGCAGTAGTGCTAGCCATCGAATGACCTGACATCACTACACATGTATATGGCTGACGATCTTTTAATGATAAGTGATGTATATGTGTGCTTGTGTTGCTAATTATTATAATACGGTAATACAGGATAGTTCTATATTTAGCACACATTGTTGGATGCCCGTCAATGGGATGTTACATATTCTGAATGTCTAAAAATAGGAAGGCGTGTATTATGTTTTCCCCCCCCCCCCCCCATGCACCTGATGATATCAGCAATCACACATCTGACCTACATCTGCTCAACCGTTTAGAGTTTGGTCATCCAGAAAAAATACATGTATATTGAGGTTAAATAATTGCTCGTTATGTTATTATGTTATGTAATATTATATAAACTGACATCTATGCACAGACACATACAAAAAATCAGTAAGATGGGCAGCCCAGGATGGAGGTGGCATCTACCCTAACAGGTTGTATAAGTTAAGGTGGCCATAAATGTTATTATATCCTTCAAATCCTATATATCACCAATTGCAATGTATTCATCTAAGAGAATGTTTTTATTTACATCTCTAGTTACTGATATTCTATTAATAGTATGGTGCATGAATTCGTGAAACTAATCAACAGACAACATTATAGGCCTATATGAGGACAGGAAGGGAAGATGCCGTATGTCCTTTGACAAAGTACAAGACTGCTGAGTTGTTTGGCTGGAGATGTGGAAAGATATGATGTACGTACATGTGCTTAAAGTGGACATGAATTTACCGTTAGAGATATCAAATATAATAAATTGATCACTGCAAAAATGGGAACCCATAAAAATACATTCATAATAACAGTAATTAAAAATAAATTGTCTTAAATGCATTATCCACATCAATACCAGGAGTGGAAAGGAGATGTTCCACACACGTAGTATAACCTTCCCTTGCAGCAAGGTGTAATGGAGTACCACCAGGAGCATTGTGTAATGCAGTTTTCCCATTCTGAAGTGGATTACAATACTTCAGTCAACATAGTCATGTACACAATGACATCATCAACATGGCCCCTTCAAACACATGAAGCCTCAGATTTAAATACACACAAACATATACATGTACATGATGTATGGGACAATGCCAGCAAAATCGGGCTAGTGGGGTTATAATTTTGCATGTTACACTAAACAGCACATCTTTGTAATCGTATAACCTTTTCCTTTCAAGTTTCGTACACTTGATTCCACATCATTTCTCTATGTTCGATACCATTTTGAAGCTCTAATTATTTTTCACGGTGTCAACACAAAGATCGCTAACACAACAGGTTAGATTGCCTCATTTCTCCACGAACGAGTGCTGAAAATCGGGTTAATTGTACATAGAGGAGTCCTGTAGCTATTGAATTGTTCTTTTCATCAAATTCTGTATCATCCATTACGCAGATACAGGTAAGCAAAGTACGAAACGTTTTCCTGCTAGATTCGCGCCAAAGATTTTGGCAAATCGCTTCCTGCTCAGTGGATGGGAGGCGGTGATTATATCATTGGTGCAAATCAAGAGGCCGGAAAATGTGCAATCTCCGTAACGGATGATACAGAAACTTATATGAACAGAACAAATCAATAGCTACAAGACTCTTCTATGAATGCACACTGAATTTGACGCATTTTCAAAACTCGTACATGGTGAAATATAATGTCGATTTCTAGCCCGCGGGGTTAACGAAATTGTGTAGGTCACAAAAATCGATTTACACAGAGAGGAATGGTATGGAAACAGTTGTACAAAATTTGAAGGAAAAGGTTGTACCGTTGAGAAGACGTGTTGTTTAAATTTAGTGCATGTACATGTACATGTATAACATGCAATTAATTTTGATAAAATTATAACCCCACAAGCCTGATTTTGCTGGACACTACACTTATTGTAATCCTAAATTATAAGGGGGAGGAGGATTTTAACATGCACATCACTGACAGATCAAGAATTTGTAAGAACTTGATCGGATATGAACATGATTAGCAATGGTGGATTGAACTTCATGCATAATTTACTCCCCCCCCCCCCCCCCCCCCCCCCCCGCATATGCCACAGACAACATGTGATCTATAAAAGCACAAAGTGAGTAGTTCTGTTAATTGTGTTGTTTGCTGCTACAGAAGGAGAATGACATGTGATAGATGGCATCACCATGGAGCAATGCGACGCCATTTTTGTACAAGAGTGAGTAAGGATATTGGAGGAATCGGTGGTAAAGTGTGCTGGCTAATCACATTGCATTTAGTTATTACTGATATTATCCACTCAGTTTAGTATCCACCATCTGATAATGATTGAACAATATGTCAGTACCAGGAGGTGCAGTAGCTGCAATATAGTGCTGCATGCATGCTTATCGTCTGAGCCAAAATGTGGAGTCATATAACAGTGCATTTTAATACTCAGTAGTCCAGCTCACCTTATCCATAATGTTCACATCAATACCAGGAGTAGAAAGAAGATGTTCCACACAAGTAGTATGACCATTAATTACTGCCTCATGTAATGGAGTATACAAATTATACTGTAGTGGGTACAATAGTTCAGCCAACATGGTGGGTAAAATGCACACATGTACATGTAGTACATGGTCTGCTACAGTTCCAATAACAGTGCATATCTTATTTGAATATTCAGTGGACCAGCTCACCTTATCCTTAATGTTCACATCAATACCAGGAGTGGAAAGGAGACGTTCCACACAAGAAGTACGACCCAACACTGCAGCCCAATGTAATGGAGTATGACCAGTCTGGAGTGGGTACAATAGTTCAGTCAACATAGTTGGTAAAATGCGCACATGTACATGTAGTACATCATATGCTACAGTTCCAATAACAGTGCACATCTTCAAATATTCAATGGACCAACTCACCTTATTCTTAATGTTCACATCAATACCAGGAGTGGAAAGGAGATGTTCCACAATAGTAGTATGACCTTTCCGTGCAGCAGTGTGTAGTGGAGTTTCACCACACTGAAGTTGGTACAATAGTTCAGTCAAAATGGTGGGTACAATGTACACATGTACATGTAGTATATGGTCATCAACATGGCCTTTCATACACAACATCATGACGATGTACACATTTACATGAATGATAGTGATGATACAAACATTGCTGACGGGGTTGATCTTGTTTTTTTTTACATACATGTACACAGAATAGACCTTATTCGACCGCAATATGAATATATAAATGTCACAAGCTCGTCCCAATATTGGTTCAATTACTCACGCGACACGTCCGATATCGGTTCATCACGCGACACGAAGTTCTCTAAAGGCGAGTGAGCTCAGGAACTATCAGCGATCACTTTTCAAGGCCTAAAACTTTCATACAAGGTTGGTTCCGTTCTTTTCTATCGATTTGGTGATCCGCGTGGTGCGAGGTTATAGTTTGCCGTCCCTGTATTGAAAACAATCTTGTAATCCCTCTGGCCCTCCGTGAAAAGGGTAAAAAGGAACACCAGCGACATAAATAAGCTCTCTATCATACCATGGGTGCAATAGGACTGATTTGACTTCACCTCGTTTTTTGTTATTTGTAACATAATCAAGACAAGGCAATTTAATCGACGCATATCACATGGGCTGTGTAAATCATGACAGCTTAACTCCGCAATTGAGGCGCAGAATCTCAACAACCCTACACCGTGTTAACATGCTTTATATCTCAATACACCCACTAGACATCACTACACGTGGATTCTGCTTGGCGCTACCGTTCCGTGTTCTATCTTTACAAAAATTGGTTCAGAGTACGAAGAAAACACTTAGTGGGCCGGCCAAACGTCTCTAGAAGTACTGTATGGATCTATGGTTACCCCTAGCATACCAAGCTTCTCTTTATAGCGTAACTTTCCCACCGTATCAAGCTGTTTAAACGAATCCGACAGTTCAGCCATATTCGTGTATCTCATTAACGGCGACGTCTTTCCAATTAACGGCGACGCCTTTCCAATTATGTCATATGCATATCACACAAGAATATATTCATATTTGCGGTCGAATAAGGTCTATAGTATTTAGCGCCATGCATACATGTACATATCTTAGACTATTAATAGCATAATGGAATCTCCCAATCTGATTGGTCTATTGCAGGTACCTTATTCTTCGTAGAGACCCCGTTTTAGAGTAATCGTACCCTCGAAATGCCAGCTGGCGGATATTCTACTGTAGAATACACGCCCCCTGGCACTTAGAATACCAGGCCGCTGGCACTTAGAATACCCGCGGTCTGGGAACTAGAGTAATTTTATAGTACATTACGTAAACTCAATAATTAAAGTGGGTGGGGGGGGAAACTGCATAAGTGCCGTCTTTGCCCTGGCTCGAACATACGGCAGAGTTAGGAACACTGTTGGTCTTAATAGCCCTCACGGATTTCATTTATCGAACTGAGAAATGTAAAATTGCGCTATGAACACCAGCAGTTTTCCGCGATGAACATGCCTTATTTTCCGAAGTGGTAGTCTGATATCGGACCGGAGTACATGCTCTAGTATCTTACTGTACAACAATTGAGTCGGGTCACCAGACTTGAGTACCCGCCCGCTAGCATTCTACTTCGCGAGTCACGACGGCAAGGGTTTCTTGAACCCTCAGTCTAACAATTTTTCATATAAATTTTACCGTTGATACGGAAACCGCGCATGCGCTATATAATTTTAACGGTACAGTTACATATACGTACGTAAACATATCAACATGCGCGTTGCTATAATCTAAATCAGTTAGACGCTACCGCTCGGCACGCTACAGCCCAGGGCCCTCGGGGATTCTAAATCACGTGTGTAATTATTATATGATCATTAAATACACCAGCTCACCATATCCTGAATGTTCACATCAATACCAGGAGTGGAAAGGAGATGTTCCACAATAGTAGTATGACCTTCATAGGCAGCATGGTGCAATGGTGTTAAACCACCCCGCTGGAGTGGGTACAATAGTAATTATTTAATAAGCACACTATAATTTTAATTGTCCCACCCCATGCAAAACAGTGGATAAACTACATGTAATATGGACCTAAAATTCAAACTATTCCCAATAAATTCACAGCAACGTTCAACGGACCAACTTACCATATTCTTAATGTTCACATCAATACCAGGAGTGGAAAGGAGATGTTCCACACATGCAGTGTGACCGCTATTTGCAACATAGTGTAATGCAGTATCCTTATACTGAAGTGGGTACAATAGTTGGTTTGGTGCAATGCACACATGTACATGTAGTACATGGTCATCAACATGGCCTTTCATATACAACATCACGAGAGTGTACACATTTACATGCATGATACAAACATTGCTGATGGGGTTGAAAGGGAGGAGATATGTGTACCAAGGGGCACTCTGGTCTTTATGTGTAGGCTTAGAAGCAGCTGCTCTATGGTCTTGTAAAATTACATCACCATCCATATACAGGATAGTGTTCAGCACCATACATATCATTATTAAATACACCAGCGCACCTTATTTTGAATATTCACATTAATACCAGGAGTGGACAGGATAAGTTCCATACATGTAGTATGACCTCCCTTTGCAGCAAAGAGTAATGGAGTATCACCATCCTGGAGTGGGTACAATAGATCAGTCAACATGAACACTTTGTTCTCATACTTTAGTACTTAGCTTATATATGTAAGAGTTTGACAATGCTGGAGAAAAAGCTATTAGGAATTAAATTCGATTGTTTCTAGCCTTGCCAATCACACAGTAAAAAGCAAGAAAGAAAAGCTGTTTGAGAAATGAAGGTGTAGTGCATGGGTCTACACTTAAACCAGCTGTACCTAGCTGTTATGCTAAAGACATTTTTTTTTTTGGTCATAGATACATGATTTAAGCCAGTGATATTACATATACATGTAGAAAATGCAGTTCAAAGTTCAAAGGGGGAGGGGGAGAGGGAGGGGGGCTCAAACCTGCTAAGGATAGCCGTGATTCTAATTCAATTATTATTAATAATATACATGTTCATATCATCGTGAACTATTCTCACGAGTCACAAACACTCATACAGTATTGCTTTGCAACGAAGAAATTACGACCGAGCCCGACTTCATTCCGTCTCATCCCCACATGCTAGCTCTTGGTTGCGTGTCACCCCATCACCGGCCTTAGGCTTGCATTTAACACCTTCAGTTTGCCATCAAATGGTGGCTTGGTATTCAGTTATGTGAGCCCGGCTCTGTGTGTGCCCTTTGCCCGACCAAAGCCCTTGAGGCTCACCACGCTCTAACCTGCAAGAGGGGTATAGTGATGTAATTGCGCGTCATAACAACCTTCGCGACACCTTACATCACCTCTTCAAGAAAGCCTTATACAATCCTAAGCTGCAAGCTGGGTCATGACCAGAAACAATCTAGACCAGCAGGCATTCTGGGGCTTCAATGGCAAACCTGCTGTGTTCGACCTATCTGTGTCGTCTCCGCTTAAACCTGACATAGTTTCCGAAGCGGGACACACAGCAGGCTCTGCAACTTTTGCCACAGAACAGCGAAAAATACAAGCAATTTCAGGGATTTGTGCAGATATATAGGCTGGAGCTGCATATACCCATTGTTGTTAAATCATTCGGGGCCTGGGGCCAACTTGCCTCTGATACTTTCAAGAAACTTGCTTCCCGCCTTTCAGTTCAGGTTAACTCCTCCACTTCCACCACTCTAGACAGCATTTATTCCAGACTAAGCCTTTCCCTTGTGCGCTCGAATGCCAGAGCACTTCTTGCAAGGGCAGGTCCCCGTGCTAAAGTCTCAGACCTCTACCTAGATGGTTGACTCACACATAGTTACATATAGTTTACTAGTTAAATATTGAAATTTGTGTTCATGTGTATTGTGAGGCTTGAATAATAATTATTATGGTAAAAAAGGCTCATATAGCTCAAGGATGTTGCAAGGATGAAATAACATCACTGGAGTGAAGTGTATGAGTTAGTATTTCATGCCCTCTTTCAAAACCTTCCTTTATGCTTGCAGGTTCATTATACTGGTCACTGCAACAACAGACCATTCTGGTTTTGTGAAGCTTCGAACCTATTTATATGATGGGGATCTTATCTGCATAGACTTCAATGAGAGCAGGTAGAGGAGAAGCAAAAACTATACAGACCATTCCTCTTCACCATTCAATCGAGATGGCATGCAAAACACAGACTCTTCCCATAGCCAGTTGGTAGTACTCCAAAGACATCATGACCATTAGCTATGGCCTGAATTACTTCAACCTAAAGCTTCTTCAGTTCTCTAAACGGTCCCTAATTTTCCAGCTGCAAAGTGTATCAAGTCTATTGCCATGTGACTGCGATGTTAATGAGTTCATGCTAGTAAGGTAGGGCTTAGATGAGATTCTTGCTACTGCACGATTTCTTGCAGTACCTCCGACGATCGACGGATGCACAATTGTCCCCCGTCGGGTCTCCAGACTAGAAAAAAAAAAGGAACACCGCTGAACGCCATGCACATATTGAAACTAAGCCGGCGATCTGCTAAGTAGAGAGTATAAGCTATATGAGCCTATATCCAAGGGACCTTGAGTGCAGCTCAAAAGCAGAAGTACAGAAATGATTCAGATTGCATTTTGGCATCTTATAAAGGCCGGTAGCTGTCCGATTTGCCATACGAGTGTTTCTAACAAACCTACCACCAAAGGGTATGTAATAACATGATCTGTGGACATGTAGTATGACCTCCCATGGCAGCATAGTGTACCGGTGTATTCAATCTGGTGGGCAGGATGAAAACTTTATAAAGTTATAATTTTGGGGTGTGATTAGTTCATCCATTCGAAATCACACTATGCTAAAGTGTCACTATCTAGTTAGAAAAGCTTTAGAATGGATGAACTAATATCACACCTCATAATTTTAATATTTGTGGGGAAAATAAAACATCGGGAGATTAGACCACCCTCAAAAGTTTGCTTGCAGAAATATACCCCTGACCCCTGACCCCTTTGATACTCTACCACTAAGGCCACATCAAATTAAAGTTGTGATCTTTTCATACAACATCAGCCAGGCCACAAATGTTATCCAGTACAAGGATCGTAGCATTTTACGTCAATCATATGCATTGAACCCTGTTTGATAGCGTACTGTGATAAGTAGTACTATGAAGACAGCTGGACTTAGATAATTCAATGCTGCGTGTCAGGTTAACAAGTATAGCTATACCACGCCATTGTAACAGTTTCAAGAATTTACAAATGCTAAAGCTGCATGCAAAATTAAGCTTTGGGGTAGGCTTAAAGCCCTTCCTCGTACCCTCGTTATAGGGAGGATTGGGTACCCGTCCCGACCATGTCCCTTCAAGACTTGTTCGAGCCTTCGTAGAGGAATAAAAGGACAAACAAAACAAGCTGTATATAGTACTGTTTTAGAATGCCTTAAAAGCAGGTGAAATCGAATCAATTTGATGTTACAAATTATTCTCTAGGAGAAAGAACTGGACAGTGGTAGTGTAAAAAGCACGTGATATGACAGAAATCGGATCGGGAAAATAGGCCTATAATTAGCACATCCCTCAGCATGTTCTATTTTAGAAAGTGTGCGCTAAATATAAATATAGGCGGGCCTATTTTCCCGGCCGAATTTCTGTGAAATCTTGTTTCCACCAGGTGCCATTGCTCAGTCCATGCAATCCTATTAGCCACAACTTTCTCCTGCTTACCTCAGACACGTCTGGGACATATTTAGCATTTACAGATACTCCACTTTCGATCAACCTCGCCACCTCGCCAATATCACCTCTCTTTGCCGCATCTCGAAGCTCCTGTTCTAGATCTTCAGCATTTGAACTTCCAGTACCTAGTTTTGAAACCATAGTATCTAAGGGATCATATTCACTTAACTTACGAGTCAGTAACGAGTATGTATACGTGAACAGACTCAACACGACTAGGTGTTATACGAAAACTGCTAGGTGCAAGGTGGGTGGGGGAAGGTCCGGGCCAGGTTCAATACCCCACACCACTGGCGGACGGAGGGGGGGGGGGTTGGGGGGGTTGCAACCCCCACCTTTCTCCTATTACATAATACGCAAAATGCGGCATAAGTAAATGAAAAAGTAACGAGCATGCTCAGCTAGTTGAAAACTCGTAATTTTTTCATGCATTTTAGCACACCGAATTAACGTTTTCAAAAGCTTCCGCGCTTCGCGCGGGAGGGGGCACATCCCCCTCCCGCACCCTCCCCCTTTTGGTGATCCCCCTCCACTACAACCCCCCCTTTCTTTAAATCCTGCGTCCGCCAGTGCACACGATACATCAAAATAAGCTTAGACCTATAGGCCTACATCATACGCGCACATCAAATATCGTACCGAATCCGAAATACTTCATAAGCTGAGCGAACATCGTCTTTCCATAGGGCGTGCCAATACAGCTACATGAACAATCTGGGGGCGGATATGTTGTCACCCTTTTATCGCGTGACTGCATACAATGACGTAGTCCTTCGTCATTATGGAAAGCGGCGGTGCAAAGCTTTTGCCCCCGCCCAAATTTTTTGGCAGTTACATAAAATTCTGTGATGACTCCCGCGAGTTATAGAACTGGTGGATTGACCCTCCGGATCCGTGCGGAATGTCCGGGGTGCGGAATGTCCGGGGTGCGGAATGTCCCCCCGGACATTCCGCACTAGCTATAGGGCAAACTGTCCCCCCCCCCCCCCCCCCCCCCCCCCCCCTCATAGGGTAAAATGTCTCTCCCCCACTCCACACTAGGGCGCAATGTCTTGCCTACGAGATAACATAGGAAACAGTTATGAACTATATGGGACAGTGTCCAGCAAAATCGGGCTTGTGGGGTTATAATTTTATCACCGACTATAAAAATTGCACGTTGTACTAAACAACACATCTTCGCGACGGTACAACGTTTTCCTTTCAAATTTCGTACACTTGTTCCCACACCATTTCTCTGTGTGAAAATCGATTTTTTGTGATCTACACCTTTCATAGTTCCGAGGCGTGGATACAACAATCGTTAACCCCGCGGGTTAGAAATCCACTTTTCTCCACGTGCATGTGTCAAATTCGGAGTGTGCATAGAGGAGTCCTGTAGCTATTGATTTGTTCTGTTCGTTAGTTTCTGAATCATCCGTTACGGAGATACAGTTGAGCAAACTACAGGTACATTTTCCCGCTTGATTCGCGCCAATGTTATAATCACCGCCTTCCCATTCACTGAGCGGGACGTGATTTGCCAAAATCATTGGCGCTACTACTAATACTAGAATTAAGCGGGGATGTAAAAGTGACATCGAAGGCTGCTGAGATGCCATTGTCCCAATTGGTGACTAAGATGTCTGCTGGACGGGTCCTTGAACTCTCCTGACCCCATGCCAGCCACTACCAACTTCAAGATGTGATGACAAGCCAGCTCTACGGAAAGTATTGTAGAGCACGTCACGTAAAGCATTATGCCTCAAAGTGACATCACCGCCTCTCTTGCAGGTAACGTAATGATACCCCATAGGTCACTAAGCTGCAGTAAATGGCCATCAACACGTGAGCCCATTGGCAGATCAGATGGCAAGCGACCTGATGGTTGTTTCATCGCCCCATGGAAGTCTGGCCAGTGCGCGTTGTTTGGGACTTACTTGTGTGGACACCTTCGTAGCCTCATATACATCCCTGATGCCACATGCAAGGGAAGCTAGAGCTGTAGTAGGGTCAACTATTGGTAAGGTTTTGAGCTTATCGATAATTACCAGTAAGTAAATACCTCTTGTCAATTAATTTTTCTTCGCTATCGATAATAAACTTACCGATAAGCTTTCTTACGGTAATTATATAATGATTACCGCTAAGGAAGAGGGCGTGTCCAAAGGCTATGAGTCACTCCCATCTTTTCTTGCATGCACATCTACTACTTCATTCTCCAAGCTTTTTTATGCAGTATTGATTACATAAACAAACTGTCAGATATACATGTACGTTGACGTCACTGTGAATATATCATTTTCTATACATTCACGAGCGAAGTAATTATTCATAACACTAATTCGGTTAGTTTTGACCACTATAGTGAATAATAAGTACAGTAGCGGCTCGCACATTGCGACAATTTGCATATCCCACATTGGGAAAATATGCCCCATTCATGAAAATGCTTTCTATTTAGGACAGCTTTGCCAACCATTTCATACAGAACACAGATCAATTGCGTTCAGGTCTCTGGTGGCTCATTGAGGCAGATGGACGTTGCGGACAAATGTCTGTGGAGTACGATCAGGTTAGAGCTGGCTGCCACAGGGATCTAAGCTACATGTAATGCTGCTTCTTTGTATGTGTAGGAACCATACACACTTGTGCATAGTTCTACAAATGTACATATACATCAAGACACAGAGCCAGCTTAGTTAACTCTACTTGGTGTGTTATCTTAAAATGTAAGCATTTCAAACACTGATTTCTCACTTTTATATATTGGAAGATGGCTATCATTAGCAGCAGGAAGTGCATTACTATTACAGGCACTTACAACAGTTTGTTCAGGTAGTGGAAATACTTCATTTAAAAGCAGCACAATTGTCTCCCAATGTAGTGAAACATGCTTTTTGCAATTCTTTCAACAAGGCGTTGGATTGATCTTCTTACGGCTCGCATATTCAAATCACTTGTGCCAGCAAGAGATGCCACCTTTTTGACACATTCCATGATATTTTTACTTGTTATGTTATATATATATATGTAAATCACCAGTCCTTTTCTTATACTCTGAGCTCTTAAACAATTATTCTCATCTAAATCATATCCGAAATTATCTATAAATTTGTTTACATCTGAAAGATTCTTCATTCTAACTGCAATACATATAACCAAATATCATAGCTCACACAACAAATAAGCTAACGCAGTGGGTACTTTTCGGTCTGGGCACGATACACCTTTGAAAATAAGCTCTAGGAATCACCCAAGCCTAAGCTCTATTTTATGGCAAGACAGGTTATCATAGGATGTGTTAATATCCACTCTGCTTTTCTGCGCCATCTCGAACAATAAGGAGTACGTGCTATATAGACAGATACTTTAATTAAGATTGATCAATAGGAAACGAAAAATACATTAGTCCCACTTGACATGACTATTTCTACTGGATTTGGCACTTCAAAACACGGTATTACTAATTTAAAGCTTCATAGTAGCGATTTGGAAGTGCTTTGAGCCACAACGCACGCCCTATTAGATACCCCCTTGGGAATCAGCGGGAAGTTGCAGTATTAAGCCTACAGGCTTAACTAAACCCAGAGAGTTAACATGTGATCTCTTTGATCGCGCCTTTTAATGCCAAAAGGAGATACACTATGATAAGCCCAATTGACTATTTTCTACGCGCCAAAATCAACTCGATGCATTACATCTAATTTAATTTGACTACGAGTACCTTCTAGGAGGAATGCAAAAGAAACCCAAAATACTATTTCACTGGCGCGAGCTGTCTTCCGACGTGTCACTATGCAAGACCTGGATTGAAAATTTCGGTCACAATTTTTGTCGTATAATATAATACGGTCACCTATTTTACGTTAGTACGATATTGAAGTGCCTAGAGCCACCATATCGTTGGCGCGGTTGCTTTGTCGTCGGTACTCATGGAAGTTCTTTGTTTTTAACCTGCCATATGCTACAATCCTACATGCACCAGATTTCTGCCTGTAACTTTTAGACTCCATTTTAGCGCGCCAATATTCAGTTGGAATCGTGACGATCGACCGCGCACTTGCACATTAATTTATAAATTAATTTATAAATCAAATTATACTTTTATAACCATTATTGAGCGCTAGAGCGCTGGATAACGGTGAAGTTGAGTGACCGCCTGGCGCCCTTCGATGCCCGTAGCGCCCCATGTCATAAAGCGGCAGGTGGGTTGGTGCCCCCCCTGGCCCCCCCCCCCCCCCCCCCCCCTCCCCCCCCCCCCCTCCCCCCCCCCCCCTCCCCCCCCCTCCCCCCCCCCCCCTCCCCCCCCCCCCCCCCCCTCCCCCCCCCCCCCCCCCTCCCCCCCCCCCCCCCCCCCCCGGCCAGGCCGCCACTGCTCATGTACAGCCAACATTACACGAATTGATATGAGGCCTGGAAGGGAAGGTGTATGTCCTTTGTTGAAGTACAAGACTGCTGAGTTGTTTGGCCGGAGGTGTGGAAAGATATGATGCACATATGCTTAAAGTGGACATGAATTTACCATTAGAGATATCAAATGTAATAAATTAATCATTGCAAAAATGGGAACACTTAACAATCTAATACATCAATAATACCTGTAATTAAAAATAAATCGTTAATAATACCTGTGATTAAAAATAAATCGTCTTAAATTAATTACAAAATTGTCTGAAATGCAGTATCCACATCAATACCAGGAATTGAAAGGAGACGTTCCACACATTTAATATAACCTCCAGTTAGAGCAAGGTATAATGCAGTTTTTCCTTTCTGGAGTGGGTAAAATACTTCAGTCAGCATGGTCAGAACAATGTACACAATGACATCATCAACATGGCCCCTTCAAACATGAAGCCTCAGATTGAAATACACACAACATATAATGAATACAGATGTATATTTATTGTAATCCTTTTAATAACAGTTAAGATGAGGACAAATAATTTGTCAGGACATTTGGCACAGAGTAATTGATCAGACATGAAAATCATTACCAATCACCAGTGGATTGAACTGCATGCATCATTTACTCCCCCCCCCCCCCCCCCCCCCCCCCCCCCCCCCACATGCCACTGAGGATATGTAATCAATTAAGTGAGTTGTTCTGTTGTTTTGTTTGCTGCTACAGAAGGAGAAAGTCATGTGACAGATGGCATCACCATGGAGAAATGTTTACTGCAGAGTGAAGAGTGAGCTTGGTGGTTAAGGACATTGGAGGCCTGTGTGGTGAAGTGTGCTGGCCAATCACATTGCATTTAGTTATTATTGATATTATCCACTAAGTTTAGTATCCACCATCTGATAATGATTGAACAATATGTGTACCAAGGTGCAGAAGCTGCAACAGCTGATGGGGTTGAAGGGGAGGAGATACCAAAGGACACATTGGTCTTTGTGTGTAGACTTAGATGCAGCTGTTCTAAGATTTTGTTTTTTTGCATCTCCATCCATATGTACAGGATAGTGTTCTGAGCACCAAATATATGATCATTAAATAGACCAGCTCACCTTATCCATAATGTTCACATCAATACCAGGAGTGGAAAGGAGATGTTCCACAATAGTAGCATGACCTCCCTCTGCAGCAAGAAGTAATGGAGTACTACCATCCTGGAGTGGGTACAATAGTAACAGTGCATATCGTATTTTAATATTCAGTGGACCAGCTCACCTTATCCTTAATGTTCACATCAATACCAGGAGTGGAAAGGAGATGTTCCACACAAGTCGTTTGACCTTTCCATGCAGCAAAGTGTAATGGAGTAAGGCCATACTGGAGTGGGTATATGTTTGTATTTCAGTTAAAATGGTGGGTACAATATACACATGTTGTATATTGTCAGCATCATGGCCCCTTCAATTATGAAGTCTCTAATTCATGTACGTGTACACACATACATACCTGCATATGTAAAACGATGAATAAATTAATAGATGGGAGGAGGAAGAGAAGGTTAACATGTACATCACAGCTGCTGGGATAGTTTTTGATGAGTCATGAGCTTTGTTCTATTGGCTTCAATGTATTATGGACAGCTGTGCAGACTATGTTATTCATACATACTCCCCTCCTCAAAGCCTAGCTGGGGCCCAAAGTTAAAGGCTGGAGATGCAAGGCTGTGAGGTACATATGTACAGTTCACCAAAGCATATGCTACACACTTTTGTACCATGGAATAGATAGTTCAATCTATTTAATTAGCACTCAGCCCTAGTGCCCAGAGTTCACAGTTTGCACACAATATCATAGCAGATGCCAGCAAGGCTGTGAGGTAGACATGTAGAGTTTAGCAAGAGAAATCAGGGATTTACAGCCAAGTTTGAAACAAGGGGTGGGCAAAACGAAACTGAGTTTTCCATCTATACTGTTAAATAGCATGCCAAAAAGTAATCCATTGGTTAATCATGCCATTGCAGGTGTAAACCAGGTGGTGGGTTTATCAAATTAGGGGCAAACCAGTGGGTAGGTAGGAGGTGGGAGTGATGAATCCATACACCATACACCTTGGAGTCTCGTCAGATCTATTTAATAAGCACACTAGACTTTTAATGGGCCAAGTATTGTCTTTCCAACCCCATGAAAACTATTATCTCAGGTTTCTATGGAAACTAAAATGGCCCAACTATGCAAATTCTTCCCAGTCAAATTGAACAACTACACAGCTACATTCAATGGACCAACTCACCTTATTGATGTTCACATCAATACCAGGAATGGAAAGGAGATGTTCCATACAAGTGGTATGACCTTCCTTTGCAGCAAGGTGCAGTGGAGTATTACCATTCTGGAGTGGGTATATGCAATGGTACTGTCAACATGGTGGGTACAACGTACGCATGTACATGTAGTACATGATACATGTGTATGCTACAGTTATAATAACAGTATTTTAATATTCAGGGGACAAACTCACCAAATCCTTAATGTTCACCTCAATGCCAGGAGTGGAAATGAGATGTTCCACAATAGTAGTACGACCTTTCATGGCAACAATGTGTAATGGAGTATAACCATGATACTGGAATGGGTACAATAGTTCAGTAAACATGGTGGGTACAATGCACACATGTACATGTAGTACTAGGTCATCAACATAGCCTTTCAGATAAGACATCGCGAGGGGTGTACACTTTGATGGGGTTGAATATGAGGAGATACCAATAGGGTGTGTAACCTCCCCTGAATAATGAAAATCGATTTTTACAAATACTTTTAAAAAAAGAAAATCGATTTTCCCGAATAGGTTTTGACAATTTGCCAGCCGAATACCTAGGTTATTCAGGTTTTCTGCTCACTGAGCCACCTAAATGTACACATCACACCAGATGCCCTCCTACACCTAAACCGTAACACCAGATGCACTCAGCACACAAACACACTTACCCCCATCACACCAGTACCCTCATGAGGCACACAACTCTACCCAGACACCCTCCTACAACTACCCACATTACACCAGATCAGTACAGCATGCATCCACAGCTACCCACATCACACCAGATGCACTCAGCACACAACCACAGCTACCTACATAGGCTTAAATCGCTTGGCCTAACCACATACCTAGATGGGCGTGCCCTGACTAAAAGTTAGCGTGGCCACGCTGAAGTCTACCTACAAATCGTACCCGATGCCAAAAGAATAGAACCACAGATGAAGTTTACGCACCACCAGCCATACAGCCGCCATTTCACCATCTAAGTAGGCCTAAATGCGATCGCAGCTCAGAGAGATTGATGCAAGAAACCAGCTAGGGCCTCGAACTAAATTTGATTTGTAGCTGGAGCTGTCCGTCGTCATGACTCCTGAAAAGGGAGATCTGTTGGCTAGTTCGAATTACTGCCCGTACATGTAAACTGCATCTTATCTCGTCCCCACGTATATATAAATAGTAACGTTAATTAACGTTGGAAGTAATTATTATCGTACATGTTATATCGCAAACGCGTATCCGGATATCGTCATAAAAAGGTATTCGAATAATGGGCGAATTGTCGATACGGACGACGAATACCTAAGTACCTCCGAATGGAGATTCACAAACCGGTTATTTCGAATAGAACAAATCCAATAATCGATTTTTCCGAGTAGTGCTAAATTACTATTCGAACGGATAGGTTTTTGCGAATATCCGAATAACCCGAATAACCTGATAACCGGTTACACACCCTAGATACCAAGGGACCCACTGGTCTGTGTATGTAGGCTTAGAAGCAGCTGCTCTATGTTCAGCACCATACATATCATAGCTGCTCTATGGTCTTGTTTTTTACATCACCATCCATATACAGGATAGTGTTCAGCACCATACATATCATTATTACTTCATCATTAAATAGACCAGCTCACCTTATTCTGAATGTTCACATCAATACCAGGAGTGGAAAGGAGATGTTCCACTATAGTAGTATGACCTTCCTCTGCAGCAAGGTGCAATGGTGTATAACCACCCCTCTGTAGTGGGTACAATAGTAACTATAAGCACACTGTAATTTTAATTGGCCAAGTATTGGCTTTCCCACCAATATGCAAAGTGGTTTGTACAATTTCTATAGGACCTACAATTCAAACTCTTCCCAGTCAAGCACAGCAATGTTCAATGGACCAACTCACCTTATTGATGTTCACATCAATACCAGGAGTGGAAAGGAGATGTTCCACACAAGTAGAATGACCTCCATTTACAGCAAGGTGTAACGGAGTATAACCATCCTGGAGTGGTAATAGTTCAGTCAACATGGTGTGTACAATGTACACATGTACATATAGTACATGGTCATCAACATGGCCTTTCATATATAACATCAAGAGGGTGTACACATTTACTTGCATGATACAAATATTGCTGATGGGGTTGAAGAGGGGGAGATACCAAGGGACACACTGGTCTTTGTGTGTAGGCTTAGAAGCAGCTGCTCTATGGTCTTGTTTTTTACATCCACCATCCATATACAGGATAGTGTTCAGCACCATACATATCATTATAACTTGATCATTAAATAGACCAGCTCACAATATTCTGAATGTTCACATCAATACCAGGAGTGGAAATGAGATGTACCACACAAGTAGTATGACCTCCCTTTGCAGCAAGCTGTAATGGAGCATCACCATCCTGGAGTGGGTACAATAGTTCAGTCAACATGGTGGGTACAATGTACACATGTACATGTAATACATAGACTACAACAGTTCCTATACCAACTTGCTATAAGCATATTTTTAAATTTAGTTTGACTAACTCACCGAATCCTTAATGTTCACATCATATCCAGGAATGGAAAGGAGACGTTCCACACATGTAGTATAACCTTTTCTTGCAGCAATGTGTAATAGAGTATTACCATACTGGAGTGGGTACAATAGTTCAGCCAACATGGTGGGTACATTGGTACACATGTACTACATGGGCCCCTTCATATATGAAGCCTCTAATTCATGTAAATGTACACACATATACATACATGTATATGTAAAAAGATGTATATATTGTAATCATTAATAAATGGGAGGAGGAAGAGAAGGCTAACATGTACATCACAGCTGTAGGGATAGTTTTTGATGAGAGATGAGCTTTGTCCTATTGGCTTCAATGTATTATGGACAGCTGTGCAGACTATGTTATTCATACTCCCCTCCTCCTAGCGTAGCTGGAGCCCAAGGTTAAAGGATAGGTCCTATTGCCCAGACTTCACAGTTTGCATACCATATGTGAGGTAAACAGGCAGAAGAAACCAGGCAAGTACATGTATGAAACAGGGAGTGGGCAAAAAAAAGTCTTCCCTGCATACTGTTACATGTAAATGAAAATGGCACTCCAAAACGTTTCATCAGACCAGCCAAATTGATTAATTGATTGGTCAGTTAATCATGCCATTCTATATGGTAATATAGGTGGTGGGTTTGTGTAATTAGGGGCAAACCAGTGGGTAGGGAATATGAGAGTGATGACTTCCACTGACACACCTTATACCTTGGAACCTAATCTGCTCTTTTTATAAGTACACAGGAATTTTTATTGACCAAGTATCTTTCTCACCCCATGCAAAAGTGGTATGTAAGTGGTATGTAAGGTTTCTATGGAAACCAATTCAAACTCTTACCAGTCAAATTGAACAACTACAACTCACCCTAGGCATAATCTTCACCTCAATACCAGGAATAGAAAGAAGACGTTCCGCACAAGTTTCATGATCTCTCTCCATAGCAAGGTGTAATGGAGTACTACCATCCTAGAGTGGGTACAACAGTTCAGCCAGTGTAGTATGTGTTACATGTACATGCATGATACAAACATTGCTGATGGGGTTGAAGGGGAGGAGATACTAAGGGACACACTGGTCTTTGTGTGTAGGCTTACATAGAAGCAGCTGCTCTATGGTCTTGTTTTTTACATCACCATCCATACACAGCGTATAGTATAGCACCATACAGCACCATACTTATTCATATCTGCATCATTTAAATGACCATTAAATAGACCAGCTCACCCTATTCTGAATGTTCACATCAATACCAGGAGTGGAAAGGAGATGTTCCACACATGCAGTATGACCTTTCTCTGCAGCTAGGTGTAATGGAGTATTACGACACTGGAGTGGGTACAATAGTTCAGTCAACATGGTGGGTGCAATGTACACATGTACATGTAGTAAATGGTCATCAACATGGCCCCTTAAAATACATGTATGAAGCCTCTCATAGTTTTGTACATATGTTAATGTACATGTATGATGTATGTGTGAATTGAAAGTGAGAACCTGTAAGATTGTGATGGACACTATGCTCCCTACAGAATGGTGGTAAAGAGTTAAGATCATTGCAGAGTCCATCTGTCAAGGACACTGGTGACAATCTACAATTCTCAACACAAATAAAAAAGGAGCTGGCCTGTGTGTGTACCAATGCCTATAGACTGACCTGAGCTCACAACTCGGCCATTAAATACACCATCCAGTGGTGGAGCCCCCCTCCCTTAACTAACTAAAAGCGCTTGAATATTAGCACGGCAAAAAGGCAAACCGAATCGATATCGCGATCCGCATTGCATAGTAATCGAATCAAAGTATCATGTTGTTTGTTTTGTTCATTTATCTTATTATTATTATTATTATTATTATTTATTTACAAGCAAAACATCCACAAATGAAACTATTAGCACAATGTAAAGCTTATTTAACACCTGCAATAAGTCTATCCATGGACCATCTCCCTTCCCATGATGGCCCTTGCCACTGATCTTACCAGTGAGAGGTTGAGGCGGCCATAAATTTCTGCAACCATTTTTGGTTTGGGACTTGACTGGCCAACAGCAAGTAGGGATGCTAGGCGGGAAAATACATACTGTGCTTCCTTCCCCCAGTTTCCATATGTTTCGACTGCCAGGGGGATACATGACCACCCCAACTCCTGGCACTTTGTATCATTTGCAGCATGCTTCCTGTTTTCAGCCACATGAGCTGCTGCCCCTGCAGATGCACTAGCTTCATTCAGAGTAGCAGGGGTTAGAGGTGAGGCAACTGTGACATCAAACGCTGCAGGCTTTCCTCTGTCCCAACTTCGAACAAGAACATCTGCAGGACGGGAGTTGAAATGTTCCCTACTTAAGCCATATCCCACTTCAACCTTCACAGAAAGGTGAGCACGGCGACAAATGTCAGCAAAGATGTCACGCAAATTGTTGTGCCGTGAAACTACATCCCCACCATGTCTGCAAGAGGCTGCATGGTGACCTAGTGGGTCTAGGGCAATGCCAGGGCAAAAAGGGCAAGAGGAACCTCCTGAAGTATCAAGACCCAGCCACCATCTAAGAGCCACCTGACACTCAGCGTTGTCAAGGTGCAGGTCCAAGCCAGTGGAGGGGACAACAGAGATCCAGGAACCTGCATGAGGGGCAGAGATGGAAAGGATTCGAGCCTTGTTCACTGGAGACGAGGAGGATAGCAAGGACTGGAATGTATGAATATCCAACCTCTTAGACAAAGCTTTCTGCAGAGGGGGAGAAGCTAGAGTGGCCTCAACTGTGATAGAGTCCTGTGTGGAGACCTGGGTGTTATAGCGAGTAACAGCCTGTAGCATGTGGATGTCGTCTGGGCTACACAGTCCTGAAGAGGCAAGGGATGAGATGAAAGCAGCAGGGGAGTGATGAGCAAGGGAACGAAAGCCTAGTCCACCAAAACATGGACTGAGCTGTGCTTGCTGCCAATGAGAATCAGGGACATCCACTGCAAGACAGGAAGCAAAACAAAGCCTTATTTCTTCATCAAAGGACTGGAGAGAGTCAGCACAGAGGCTAGGAGGGGTCGCTCTGGTTAGGTGTACTAACTTACAGTAGCTTCCACACATGCGTAGAAGTGAGAAAGCCACATGGAGGTCAACTGCAGAGACATCCACAAGAGCTTTAAGCAAAGCCTTAGAAATCGTGCACTTTTCTGATATGAACCGAGCACAGTGCACATAGTCCCCAATTGGCACACCGAGAATGACCAGGTTAGGGAGCAAAGATGACTTCACTACTGGTGGGAAAAGGGAGTTGCCTCCCCTACTGAACAATTCACACTTTGAAAAGTTTATGTAAAGCCCTAAGTGTGGACCCAGCTCCTCAATGAGTTGTAGAGCTCGTAGCACAGCTGACCTTTCCCCTGCAAGAGCACCATCATCCAGATACCAGGCTTCAAGCAGCAGGTGGAAACAGTCATCGTCTGCATCTATGCTGGTCACAAGCTTATGGAGGACCAAAGCAAACAACATTGGACCAAGTGGGTCACCCTGCTGTACTCCGGATTGGGAACTAATCTTGCCCATAGGGTGCCACAACCAAGAATGCGATCCATAGCACCATGAGACCCATGGCAATAGCTCTGGGAAGAAGGTTGCGCACTCATCCAGCACTGCCTGCCTGGATACAGCATTAAATGCATTCGACATGTCCACCTTAAATACTACGAAGTCACCACTCAGCCAGTTATCTTCAATGCACTTTCTTAAGCTGTGCACAATCTTTTCTGTGCCTGCTTTACAAGCTACCCCAAACTGAGAGGGTTGGAAGAACGAAGAGAACCTATCCTTTAGGATGGCACAGATGCATTAATAATAATGTGTTTATATTTAGATATTATTATTAACCATAATATTATATCATTGAATGCAATCTTACTTACGCATACGTAAGCGCGTGGTGCCTACTTGCGTAAGGCGTAAGCACGGGACGCCTGAGGTTATGTCCTTACAACTGTACTCTTTACATAAAATAACAACGAAACAGCTTCTGTAGTGATTCTAAACAAAAAGTAAACGAAAGCTTCTGAAGTGTGCGCCTAGTAACCGAACTAATTATGCTTAACGGACCCGCGATTTTGTCTTGTCTTGAACACAAGCTCACTGTGGCATTTTCAGTCAGTGCAAAATCCACTCCACGTGATTTAAAAAGATGGTTATAGCGATTCTTGTTCTGTGATAGAGGAATCACGGGAAATTATGAATAATGCATGCAACCAAGAGGCGATGTAGCTTTTAAAAGTCTTTCCCAATATGACAATATCACACTGCACTCTAAAGAACAGAACAGGACACTTATAAAAATTTTTACTCAAGTATGCAGTTTTCTTACATGTACCTTAGCAGGATTAAATCTAAAAGATCAACGATATTAGAGTAGTCTAACAATCTAATATCTACATGTATGGAGTACCTGTGGCTTATTTGATGATTGTAGTACAAAGATTCAGCAATTCCTCGATTGCTAAATTATTTGATTCATGAAAATATATAATTTCCGTTTTTAGGCTGCACGCAGTTTTATCTAGTGTTTTGAGCACAATATCAAAAAAAATGTTGGCGTCTGGGGCTCCTCCCACGACCCCGCTGGGGGAGCTTACGGCACTCCCCCAGGCCCCCTATAAGCGTTGTAATGTGGCGCGCGCGGCGCAGAGTATAGCGCCGAAGGCCCCTCGTCCGCGAAGCGGAGGCGGTTCACACAGCAACAAAACGCGTCAAATCAATTATTGATTCACAATTGATTTCATAGTAAAATCAATCGCAAATCAAGTGCACTTGATTTTGCTGTGAAATCATGCGTTGATTTAACAATTGATTTAAAATCCGTTGCGAAATCAATAATTGATTTGATGCGTTTTTTTGCTGTGTCAATTTTTTTTGGGTGCTCGTTTTTTTTTTCGTTGATGAGTGTCTGGACAGCACCGCGGGTGCAATTTGACCCCGGATTCGGAGTCAGCACCGGCGGCGCTTCGCGCCTTGCAGCCCTAAGCCCCAAAGCAGTGATGCCGCGGCCAGCTTTTGACAATCCGGTCACGTTCACGGCTGGCCGTTTGGATATAGACGGTCACGTTCACGGTCAAAGATGGACTGTATGATTTCAATACGGTCACGTACACGGCTGGCCGTCAACCGTCAAAATTTTATACGGTCACGGACGGTCATTATTTATGCTATAGAAGTTTGGCTTGCACGTATCAATAGAAATGGTTCATAAACGGTATGCATGGGCATAGTAGAACAAGTGTGAAAGAACAGATTCAATTAACTAAAGGCTTTATTGCAGCTGAGAAAGAGAACAGATTCAATCCTGGCTGGATCCATCCTCCATCTTCACAATGAGTCTCAACTTGGAGAAAACTCGCTCGCAAGTGGAATCCACGCGATATCGCATAATCATAGCAAGTCGCGTCCCCAGACCCACATTCGGCAGCAGCGGATGGATTACATCAAGAATACATATCAGGCTGGGGACGAGACTATGTCATGGCGAGGGGGACAACGTAAATAATAAAAAATTAAATTGTTCCATAGCCACGTGTTGGTGACAGTCGGGTGGGTTAACTGGGTTTGCTGCAGACTTCACCGCGCTATCAGGTGGCCTATGTTAACATTCAGTGGACAAACTCACCATTAATGTATCCGTAATGTTCACATTGATACCAGCAGTGGACAGGAGACATTCCACACAAGAAGTATGACCTCCCCTTGCTGCCAAATGTAATGGAGTATGACCAACCTTGAGTGGGTACAATAGTTCAGTCAACATTGGGGGTACAATGTACACATGTACATAATATGCTACAATTCCAATAACAATGTACATCTTATTTTAATATTCAGTGGACCAACTCACCGTATCCTTAATGTTCACATCAATACCAGGAGTGGAAAGGAGATGTTCCACACAAGTAGTATGACCAAACATGGCAGCAACATGTAATGGAGTTTTATCATCCTGGAGTGGGTACAATAGTTCAGTCAACATGGTGAGTACAATGTACACATGTACATGTAGTACACATGGTCATTAACAAGACCTTTCACATACGACATCACGAGGGTGCACAAATTTACAAACTTTGCTCATGAGTTTGAAGGGAAGGAGATACCAAGGGGACACACTGGTCTTTGTGTGTAGGCTTAGAAGCAGCTGCTCTATGGTCTTGTTTTTTACATCACCATCCATATACAGGATAGTGTTCAGCACCATACATATCATTATTACTTGATCATTAAATAGACCAGCTCACCTTCCCCTTAATGTTCACATCAATACCAGGAGTGGAAAGGAGATGTTCCACAGAAGTAGTATGACCTTCCACTGCAGCATGGTGTAATGCAGTATAACCACCCCGCTGAAGTGGGTACAATAGTAACTATTTAATAAGCACACTAGAAACTTAATTATCCAAGTATTGGCTTTCCCACCACATACAAAGTGGAATGTATGGTTTCTATAGAAACTAATATGAACCTACAATTCAAACTCTTCTCAGTCAAATTGAACTACACAGCAAGGTTCAATGGACCAACTCACCCAATCCTTAATGTTCGCATCAATACCGGGAGTGGAAAGGAGATGCTCCACACAAGCAGTATGACCTTGCCTTGCAGCAAGATTTAATGGAGTATCACCCCACTGTAATGGGTACAATAGTTCAGCCAACATGGTGGGTACAATATACACATGTTCATGTAGTACAGGTCATCAACATGGCCTTTCATATACAACATTATAAGGGTGTGCACATTTACATGCATGATACAAATATTGTTGATGATGGGGTTGAAAAAGAGGTGATATCAAGGGACACACTGGTCTTTGTGTGTAGGCTTAGAAGCAGCTGCTCTATGGTTTTGTATTTTACATCACCATCCATATACAGGATTGTGTTCAGCACCATACATATCATTATTACTTGATCATTAAATAGACCAACTCACCTTATTCTGAATGTTCACATTAATACCAGGAGTGGAAAGGAGATGTTCCACGCAACTGGTATGACCTCCCTTTGCAGCAAGGTGTAATGGAATATCACCATCCTGGAGTGGGTACAATAGATCAGTCAACATTGTTTTACTTACTTGCCAATCACACAGTATGCAGCAAGAAAGAAAAGCTGTTTGAAAAATTAAGGTGTATTGCATGGGGTCTACACTCAAACCAGCTGTACGTAGCTGTTATGGTAAAGGCGTTTTTTTTTTTTTGGTCATAGATTTTAGTGCTAATACATAAACATATAGAAGATGCAGTTCAAAGGGGGGCGAGGGGGGGGGGGGGGGGTAGGAGGGGGAGGGGGCTCAATCCTACTAAGGATAGCCATGATTCTAATTCAATTATTAATACTATTTGCTATGCAATGAAAACAGAATTAAGAAGGTAGACAAATGGCAAAGGCTCTAGCTCTTTCAAGAAACTTGCTTCCCGCCTTTCAGTCCAGGTTAACTCCTCCACTTCCACCACTCTGGACAGCATTTATTCCAGACTAAACCTTTCCCTTGTGCGCTCGAATGCCAGAGCACTTCTTGCAAGGGCAGGTCCCCGTGCTAAAGTCTCAGACCTCTACTTAGATGGTTGACTCATACATAGTTACATAGTTTACTAGTTAAATATTGAAATTTGTGTTTAACATGTGTATTGTGATTTGTATAATTATGGTAAAAAAGGCTCATATAGCTTAAGGATGTTGCAAGGATCATATAACATCTCTGGAGTGAATCATATGATACAGTATTTCATGCCCTCTTTCAAAACCTGCCTTTATGTTTGCAGGTTCATTACTGGTCACAGCAACAACAGACCATTCTCAAGCTTTAAACCGATTTATAATAATTAATAATCCTTGTACAGAAAGAAAGAAACTACCATATTTAGTGTTTTGCTATATTAATACAATGCAGCAAGCATTGAATGAGATCGGTGATATGTTCAGGTGGTGTTCTTACTTAATAGAATCAATACATAAAGTTTTTCTATTACATGCCTTCATGAGAGAGTGAAGTAACAGCCTCCAAAAGCGACACGAAATTCTAACATCAACGGGACCTTGAAGAGAACCGTGCAGCTCAAAAGCAGAAGTACATGTACGATGATGATTCATATTCCATTTTGGCATCTAAAAGGAGTCGGTACTTTAATGTCACTAACTAGCTAAAAATGCTTTCGAATGGATGAACCTAATATCACACCTCATAATTTTAATTTTTGTGGGGAAAAACAAAACATCTTGAGATTTGACCACCCTCAAATGTTTGCTTGCAGAAATACACCCCTGACCCCTGACCCCTTTGATACACTACCAGTAAGGCCACACCAAATTAATCTTTTAACGTTTCTGGTCCCCGCCCGATTCCTTTTATCCCCACTCGCAACTTTTTTCGGAAAACCAATTTATTGTGACTATAATCATAATTATAGTCCTATACATAATCATATTCAATAGCTTCTCACATGATCCGAGTCTTTTTAACAAGCCCGAAGGTGATCTTTTCATACCAAGCATAGCCCAGGGCACTAATGTTAACGAGTACAAGGATCGGAGCATTCTACATCAATCACATGCATCGAACCCTGTTTGAACACAAATTAGAACTCCGTGAAAGGCGCTCTAATGATAGCGTACTATCAGTGATAAGTAGTACTATGAAGACAGCTGGACTTAGATAACTCAATGCTGCATGTCAGGTTAACAAGTATAGCTATGCACTGCTGTCCCATTGATGTTTGGAGCCCTGCAGCGCCCAACGCCATAGTAACAGTTTCAAGGATTTACAAATGCTAAAGCTGCAAAGCTTCTGGGTAGGTCCGAGTCCCTCACACTCTCGCTAGGGAGGAATGGGTACCCGTCCCAACCATGTCCCCTCAAGACCCGTTCGAGCCTTCCTAGAGGAATAAAAACGGAAAAGGACAAATAAAACAAGCTGTATCTAGTAGTACTATTTTAGGATGCCTTAAAAGGAGGTGAAATTGAATCAATTTGATGTACATGTAGCCGGAATAATGCAGTCCTGAAGTCCTGATCACCCGCCCGCCCGCCTGCATGCTATAAATATAATGTGGAGGGCCAGAAACTAAAGATTAGCTTGGTGCACGTGTGGCCTATAAGGGGGGGGGGGGGTGGGGGGGGGGGGGGGGGGGGGAATAACGTACGAAACAAGTAAACAAAAACATTCTATGGGACATAGTGAAATTTCTATTCTATTCCTGGTACTGCCGAGGCAGGATGATACAAAGTAAATAAAAACATTCTCTAGCCTTAGGTGATGACACTGATGAACTGGACAATGGTTTGTATAAAAAGCACGGAAACATGATTTGACAGAATTGGACGGGGAAAATAGGCCTATATTTACAACATTCTTCAGCATACTCTATTTTAGAAAGTGTGTGTGCTAAATATAATATAATAGTACTATTTTCCAGATTAAATATCTTGTTTCCGTGCTTTTTACACCAGATGCCATTGTCCAGTTCAATCCTATTAGCCACAACCTTTCTCCTGCTTACCTCATCGTAGTTTGGGATATATACAGCATTTACAGATACTCCACTTTCGATCAACCTCGCCACCTCGCCAATATCACCTCTCTCAGCCGCATCTCGGAGCTCCTGTTCTTCAGCATTTGAACTTCCAGTACCTAGTTTTGAAACCATACTATGGATCTATGTACGAGTCAGCAACGAGTATGTATACGTGAACACGACTAGGTGCTATGAAAACTGCTAGGCCTGGGTGCAAGGTGGGGTGGAGGAAGGTCCAGGTTCAATACACCGCACGATACATCAAAATAGGCTTAGACCTATAGGCCTATACATCATACGCACTCATCAAATGACGTACCGAATCCGAAATACCTCATAAGCTGAGCGAACATTGTCTTTCCAGAGGGCGTGCCAATAAAGCTGAACAATCGGTTCTATCGGAGGCGGATATGAATGGCTCGGCCCACCCATTAGTTGTCACCCTTTTGTCGCGTGATTTAATGACTGCATTAAAATTCCATTGTCCTTCGCCATTGTGGAATACTATCAAAGTAGATTATGCATTTTTAAAAACACAGAAAACATTTAACTGTAATATTATTTACTGCACGTTCACAGTAGATCTAGCCTGGTGATATTATTATTATTTACAGTAAGCACTTCACTGTCTTGCACCATTATGAATATGTAAACGGAATCATATGCATACTCGTCTATGCCCAAACATGACAACTTGGAATTTGAGGTAATTTGAACTGTTCATCCTAGCGCGGTATGGGGTCCGGATTCAAGCGATAAACATTAGGCGGTTTTGCGGTTCGAACGATCCAAGTACAAGATGATCAAAAGGCGGTTTACAATAGACCCTTTTCAGGCGGTTCACGTTGCCACTTGCCAGGCGAGGAACGGACGAACAATCCACGGACTACCGGCGAGATAGTGCACGGTCGTACGGCCAAACGACAGCCAGTCAGCCCATCGATTCGTACAGTAGCCCGTTTTCGGGTTCGGACAATGACCCGTTTCTAATTTTTCGGGTTCGGACAATAACGGTTTTCGGGTTCGAACAGTGTGATTGTCTTCATCATTATCGTTATTATGTTCTCGAATTTCACAGAAATCGCAACCGTTTTAAGGCAGACAAATAAATTTATTTCATGAGAAAAATTTAAACACAGAACAGAAGTTCTAATTGATAATTTGGAAGTTTTTATTTAATACAATACAGTATATAATAACGCACTAAAATACCATCAAAACCACGCACCCTAAATGCCAGTAGTGGAATAAGAAAAAAGTGTTCCTATCATGGTGTCACCGATTGTACTTTGTGGCTGAGAGGCTGTGACCTAGCTCGTTCAGGAAGATCAGGGAAAGAGGTCCAACTGCTCCTGATGTTGCATAGGCAATAGGAGTGAAACATATGCCTGGGTGTCCCTCCAGATATGAGTATTTGACCTTTTTCTGGTCCTCTGCCTGACTGGCGACAGCACCTGCTGCCATAGTGGACTGTGCCAGGTGAGATGGAGCATAGGTGTCAGAACAGGTGGCATCCCAAACCAAAAGGTCCCCATTCTTCCACGGAACCATTGTGATGCTATCAGGACGTTTCCCAGCAGAGTGGTCTAGGCCTGTGGGTTCTAGTCTGGATTGGATGTGGGAGGTGGTCAGGGCTCGATGGATGATTTCATTTAGAGCAGCCATGACGATAATGACGTCCAACGGGGCCAGTACTATATAATGAAAACAATTTAAAACCAAGACAGAAGTTCTATCATGACATCAGATCTAGAGGTTTAATGTATAATAAATAGCTGATTCTTCGTACGATACATGTTTCTGGACTGTGGTTCATCCTTTGCAGGAGCGTGATCATTAGATTCCTATTTGCCACCTCAAATAATTTTGCCATCTTTACATGTATATGTGCCTCAGTGTAGAGGACATCCCAAGCAAGGGTATTTGCTTGAGGGTCCTTAAAACCTTCATCTATTGCAATCCCGAACAAGAAGTGTTGGACTGCCTCTACCTGTGCGATAAAATGCATGATATTGTGAATTTTATACCATCTCACACTAACGCACTGTTGATTGGCAATCATGAAAAATAGAGCTTCAAGTTCCGATTTTTGCCGGCCTCAGGCAATGCTGATAGTAATAGAATAATTGGAGGCGGCTGTGCTCCTTTATTCTGTTCTTGGCATGAAGAGTGTTCTTACAAATTCCTTCGGGATAATATGGAATAATTTGTTGTATGCATTCTTTGTACATAAGCAAACCACTTTTTCAGAGCATATTTGAAAAATATCAATCAATGTAACTAAATCAAATTTGACAAGAATGTTAGTATCCACACAGTATTTGCTTACTTGTTGACATACCCTGCTATCCACAATTTTAGTTGTTTTTTTTTTGCACGATTTTCGTAGTAGCACCTCTCTAGCAGGGGTTCCACTAGGTCCACTTCTGGAATTGGTTGTCTAAAACTGGGTACTAAATCTTTATATGCGTAACTGTGTGCTGCTTTGCATGGAGAACCCAAATCAATGATATAAAAGTAGATAATAATAACTACTGTCATGTTTTATACCTTATTTTGCTTACTGTGTACATGTATAGTACTTCCTCACACTTCGTAGGATAAGGCAATTCACTTTGCACTCCTTCACGCATGTTGACAAGTTGATGATCCGATATGTTCAAAACCACAGTTGTATTTTAATCATTTGGGTACTATTCACCTTCTGAAGAGCTGCAGTAACATCCGAAGTTACAAGCATGGCTGTAAGCATCATTCATATCTTGAACAGCCTTATAATTAAAATATGCTTGTAATTAGAATATCATGATATATGCCAGCTATTAGATGCATGCATGGCTGGCTTTGCCTACTGGATGAGGTATTGATGAGATGAGGGTGTGTGTTGGTTACGTAAGAGAAATTGGATTGTTGATTGTGATCACTATAGCTGAACCAGTCAGGTGCAACTGTGCAAGACAAAGATTTCCAAGAGTTACTGAGAGACGGAGATTATATAAAGGCATACCGAACGGACTAAGGCTTAGACTTAGACTAAGGCAGTCTAGGCCTGGTAAGCTGTGCGAGTTTTCAGCGTACACTATACGGCGTTGCATCCCTGTAAACTGGCCCTCTCTTATCAAACCAGGACAATGTGTGTGCTTCAACGGATGCAGTGAGGCGGCGTTTCAAAGGTTTGCATGCTTACGTCATTTTTGTTCTCTACGCACAGAGCCGACCAATAGAACGAACTTTAGCGCCGTTACGAAGGAGCTGGTCGTACGGAGTCGCATTCTTTCGAGCACAGTACGTTGTGTATGTGCATGTGGATTATATGTGCGCGTGCCAATAACTTCAGGATCAGGAGACATCAGTTTAAGCGAAGTTGACCGACCCCGGCAAAAGAAGAGAGTCAGTAGGCCCAATGGAGTCCACACATGCTCAGTATAACATTCCTTTCTGACCGCAACTCATTAGCCAACGAAGGGGATGACAACGAAGCACAAGCTACCGTGGCGGTCAGGGAGTAAGTATAAATGTTAAGCGCAATGCTCATGACATTTTAGCGTGAATACTTTCAAGTGCTTGTAAGGAAACCTTCAATAAGCGCGCGAGAGTAATAGAGGCTCGCGCTCGCCCTCCAAGAGGCCTCCGCCATGCGGAGAATGCCCCTCTAACTACATCAGGAAAACCCATTTGATCCAGACCAGCCAACTTGGAACTAAGCACAGTAATAGTTAATTTATTTTTCGACCATTGAAGTTGTATTTCAGCTGTAATTTGATTAAAATTTGTCGTTATAAATTATGAAGTATTACTGGCGTGGTTCAGCTAGGGTTTGGGGCATTAGCCTTCAAGCTAAGTATATCGATTCGAATACATGACGTGCACAAATTGACACGTTCATCTAACGTATGCAGAAAGGTGACAACGAATATACTGAATCCATATGCAGACCACGTTATCATACGTACATACGTTCTGAGATATATACAGATCCCGCATTCGAGACGTGTGAAAAACCGCCCATCTGTCAAGCCAGACGCGTACCGATCAATATAATCGGTGCCAAATACAATACAGTATACGATATACTGTCGCGCCGTGAAAGCAAATCCAAAGCCAGCAAACAATCAAGATGTCGGCTCCCCTGCACAGCTACTAATGGCCCGGGCAATGAGTAGAAAACTTAGAGTAGCACTTCATCACTGTTAGAAGATACAAAGACACACCTACACAGATTACACTACAACATAACATATAAGAGATTACTAAGT
Source organism: Spongilla lacustris (assembly GCA_949361645.1). NCBI lineage: Eukaryota > Metazoa > Porifera > Demospongiae > Spongillida > Spongillidae > Spongilla > Spongilla lacustris. The sequence goes on along the minus strand of OX442416.1, from coordinate 19,529,745 downwards.
ACAATAAAACTAAATACACACTAACATATCCAGTGTGATCAAACCAGCCTATAATGAAACACTGCCCTCGTGTACTGCTAGGGCCAGATCACAATAAACTGGGTGGTGGTAAGAAGACCTGCTTTCTCGCAGGCACATGATAGCACTGCGCAGTATGGCAAAAGACAGACGACATCTCAGCCAGCCCATAATGAGGGAATATGCCTTGTCTTGTTTTTCAGATAGTAGGTCAGCTAACCATTTGGAAAAAGCGGTGGCTTCTCTCCCCGATGCACCTGAGGTGGAAAAAAAAAACAAGGGGTGTGAAGACGCCATGTTCAACATCTCGAATGCGTTGTCCATATTCCCTTTACTTGGCTTGCTCATGGTTATACGAAAGAGAGCAGAAAGAGGTTTTGTTCCACACAAGCTTGGTTTTCCCTCAGAGGTAATCAGCGCACATTAATGCAACAGCGTTCCACTCAAAAGTGGCATCATGATAAAAAAGCAAAAACATTGTCAGAATTGAAGGTGATGAGGCATACATGCAAGTGAGTAACAAGTGGCTACCAGTAGTAGTAACAGAAATGGCCAAGACACCACGCTCATATGTAATGAAATGACCAGATGTAAACATCTACGTGCCAAGTACCAAGTAAGGAACAATCACTATACAATGCCACAAAACACAAGGTGATACCGGCAAGGGAGTAAAATGGGATGGAGTGGTACAGAACAAAGATCTACAACAGGCAACACCAACAGAGAAAGGCACAGATGTGGGACTAGGTGTTGTGCTGCCTGAGCACAAGGTAACACAAAATGAAGACCAACAGCAAGAAGCCTAACATAAGAGGAAAATGATTTGGCAGGTGAAAGGCAGTCAGTGCCTAAAGATCAACAAGCTTCAACAAAGAACCAGGAAGGCCATAAAGAAAATGAAGCCACCACAAAGATACACAGATTAGGTAAAACCAATAGTAATAGTAATAGTAATAGTAATAGTAATAGTAATAGTAATAGTAATAGTAATAGTAATAGTTAATCAGACATTATCACATTATAGAATCTAGTAGCTTATATTACAGGTGTATGATATGTCATTTGAAGTACAAGACTGCTGAGTTGTTGGGCCGGAGATGTTGAAAGATGTGATGTACATGTGCTTAAAAGTGGACATGAATTTACAGTTAGTGATATCAAATGTAATGAATAAACACATAACAGTCTAATACATTTAATTAATAATAAATTCTCTTAAATGCAGTATCCACATCAATACCAGGAGTGGAAAGGAGATGTTCCACACACATAGTATAGCCTTCCCTTGCAGCAAGGTGTAATGGAGTACCACCAGGAGCATTGTGTAATGCAGTTTTCCCATTCTGAAGTGGATTACAATACTTCAGTCAACATAGTCATGTACACAATGACATCATCAACATGGCCCCTTCAAACACATGAAGCCTCAGATTTAAATACACACAAACATATACATGTACATGATGTATGGGACAATGCCAGCAAAATCGGGCTTGTGGGGTTATAATTTTGCATGTTACACTAAACAACACATCTTTGTAATCGTATAACCTATTCCTTTCAAGTTTTGTACACTTGATTCCACATCATTTCTCTATGTTCAATTCCATTTTGAAGCTCTAATTATTTTTCATGGCGTCCATGCAAAGATCGCTAACACAACAGGTTAGAATTCCTCATTTCTCCACGTACGAGTGCTGAAAATCGGGTTGTACATACACCATGTAGAGGTGTCCTGTAGCTATTGATTTGTTCTGTTCATCAATTTCTATATCATCCATTACGGAGATACATGTACAGGTAAGCAAAGTACGGAACGTTTTCCCGCTTGATTCGCGCCAATGATTTTGGCAATTCAAACTCTTCCCAGTCAAATTGAACAACTACACAGCAACGTTCAATGGACCAACTCACCCTATTCTTAATGTTCACATCAATACCAGGAGTGGAAAGGAGATGTTCCACACAAGTAGTATGACCTTTCTTAGCAGCAAGGTGTAATGGAGTATTACCATCCTGGAGTGGGTACAATAGTTCTTTCAACATGGTGTATACAATGTACACATGCATAGTGCATATCTTATTTTAAAATTTACTGGACCAGCTTACCCTATTATTAATGTTCACATCAATACCAGGAGTGGAAAGGAGATGTTCCACACAAGTAGTATGACCTCCTTCTACAGCAAGGTGTAATGGAGTATCTCCGTCCTAGAGTGGGTACATTCAGTCAAAATGATGGATACAATGTACACATGTATATCAATCATCATCACCATGCCCCTTCAAATATGAAGCCTCTAATCCAAGGACTCACATTCATATAATTATGTAATAAGATTTTAATATGACTGATATATATATATGTATTGCAATAATTAATAGATGGGAGGAGGAAGAGAAGGTTAACATGTACATCACAGCTGCTGGGATAGTTTTTGATGAGTGATGAGCTTTTTCCTAATGGTTTCAATGTATTATGGACAGCTATGCAGACTATGTTATTCATACTCTAGCCTAGCTGGGACCCAAGGTTAAAGGCTGGGCCCTAGTGCCCAGACGTCACAGTTTGCACACAATATCATACCAGATGCCAGCAAGGCTGTGAGGTAGACATGTACAGTTTACATGTACCAAGAGGAATCATGGGTTTGGCACCACATTTGAAACAGTCTTACTTCTATACTGTTAAATGACATGCCAAACAGTAATCCATTGCTTAATCATGCCATAGTGGGTGTAAACTGTAACAGGTGTTTATCACCCAAGGTGTTGACTAGATCAGCTGAGCAGGACTCTTCGAGAACATTCTAGTGACATGCTTATTATGTATATATGTCTGGTGCTCTGTGTATTTGAAGGGAATTGTGTTGTCGATATCAAGTGGCCTTGTTACATTGGTGGCAGCGGTGGGATCTTTCATGGCACAACAAGGCATACACGGCTTGACGCTCCCCGAGATCTGCGCGGATAGCAGAGAGAAATTTGACCGCTCTTGGAAACGCTTTGAAGTCATTTGCGCGGCCAACAAGTGGGAAGGCGGCAAGGATTTGACTATCCTCCCAGCTCTGCTACAAGGAAAGCTTCTCGACATATACACGTCGCTCTCGGATGTGGAGAAGGCTGATCTCGCTACGCTCAAGAAAGCGCTGGCTGATAGAGCAGGGCTGACAAAGGATCCTTACGCCGCAGCGAAGAGATTTGCTGAGAGAGGTCAAGAGATGCGAGAGTCAGTTAGAGATTTTGAAATGGCGCTTCGGAAGCTATTTGAGGAAGCCTACCCGAGCGATGAGGTCAAAACATCAAGCGTCTTTTTGGGGCGTTTCGTTACAGGGCTACGTCCGGAAATCGTCAGACAGGTCCTTCTGTGTGGAATTCCTGACAATTTGGAGGATGCTATAAAACACGCCATCCGTGTCGAGCGCGCCCTGGTGTTTGACGAAGAACAACGGGTTCAGGCAGTGCAAGCCGCTGGAAGCAGAGATGACACACGGGAAGTACTGGACAAACTGGTGAGCAGGATGGAGGCGTTGGAACTGCGTCCACAAGAGCGGAAGTCAGTCACAGGTAAACGACCTCCAAATCTCCGATGCTATTTTTGTGACCAGGCGGGTCACATCAAGCGCTACTGTCCACTACGCAGGAGTCAACAGACGTTGGAGGTATGTTATTGTAACAGCACATCTTTGAGGGTGCGAGGCAGGTTGGGTGGACAGAATGTAAGCTTCCTTGTAGATTCGGGTGCAGCGGTATCTGTAGTAAGCTATGACGTCTTGTCTCCTAGCGCCAGGGCGGATATAAAAAAAACAGCCCCTCTCACCATTGGAGCTAATGGCCTGCCTCTAGATGTCCTTGGAACGATCGACATAATGATAGATGTAGAGACAGTAAATGTTCAACATGACTTTGTAGTAGCTAGGAAGCTTACTGTTGATTGCTTGTTGGGAATGGACTTCCTGTCTCGTTATGGCGCAATTATTGATTGTTCTGAGTGTAAATTGACCCTGTTAACCAAACAGCAGCAAAGGGCAACACAGGACGGGGGAAAGGTGGCACGTGAGAGACGTGAGGCTGGTGAAGCTGTAGCTGTCAACTTAACTCAGCTTGTTAAAATTCCTGCACGATCACAAGTGCTTGTGTGGGGAAAAGTCTGCTGTTCGACTGGCGGAATGAAAGGGGAGGAGGGGCTGATTGAACCAATCAATAACCAACGAGGGGTTTTAATTGCACGCAGTCTTTGTACAATACGGGATAGCAACGAAATCCCACTTCAGATTGTCAACGTGGGACACACAGAAATGACACTTTACGAGGGAACGAAACTGGCAGAGTTCTCGGTGGGCCATGCCATCATGACCCTTGAGGATAACAGTGTTGCTACACCACACAACTGTGAAATGCCAGATGTTGATTTGACTGGTGCCGATCTTTCTGAAGCAGAAACGGAGAAGCTAAAACAGTTGATATGGGAGTTCAGGAGCATATTTGCAGCAGAAGGTAGCCCTCCAGGAAGAACGGGAGTGGTAAAGCACCATATTAGGGTAAAAGGGCCCCCAGTGCGTGAGCCCTTGCGTCGCATACCCTACTCTCTGCAAGAGACGGTTTCTAAAGAGGTGAAGAAGATGTTGCAACAGGGGGTGATACGGGAAAGCAAGAGCCCGTGGTCGTCACCGGTTGTAATGGTAAAGAAGAAGGATGGTTCTTGGCGTTTCTGTATTGACTTCCGGAAGCTAAATGACAGTACAGAAAGAGATGCCTATCCCTTGCCGCGCATTGATGCAACGTTGGAGTCTTTGGCTGGGTCTCAGTTCTTCTCCACCCTGGATCTTGCGTCAGGATACTGGCAAGTTGAAGTCGAAGAGAGTTATCGAGAAAAAACAGCATTTTCGACACGAGAGGGTCACTTCGAATTCAACGTTATGCCATTTGGACTGACCAACGCCCCTCCCACTTTTCAACGGCTGATGGAATGTGTTCTGGCAGGTTTGACGTACGAGCAGTGCCTGATTTACCTAGACGATATAATAGTCTTCAGTGTTTCCTTTGAACAACACCTTGAACGCCTAAAAACTGTTTTTCAACATGTGTTGAAGGCGGGGCTCAAACTCAAAGGGAAGAAATGTCACTTTGCTAAGAGTGAGATTCGGTACTTAGGCCACATTGTATCCAGGAAAGGGATTCAGGCCGACCCCGAAAAGCTTCGTGCCGTACAGGAGTACCCCGTTCCGCGTAACGTTACCGCGTTGAGGCGATTTCTTGGGCTCACCAACTATTACAGGCGTTTTGTCCAGGGGTACTCGAGCATAGCTGCACCACTTCACAAACTGACGGCTCAATCAGCAGGAGGATACAAATGGGATAAGAACTGTCAGGCAACCTTTGAAGACCTCAAACAACGGCTGATTAGTCCTCCTATACTGGCGTACCCCGATTTTCAGTACCCTTTCACTGTAGCGACAGATGCCTCGGGGTTAGCGTTAGGAGCTGTACTAAGTCAGGAGGTGGAAGGTGTGGAAAGAGTCGTTGCTTTTTGGAGCCGACAGCTGAACAAAGCTGAACGGAATTACTCTACTATAGAGAGGGAGGCCTTGGCTGTGGTGGCTGGAATTAAGGAATTCTTCCCTTACCTATATGGCAGACCGTTCACAGTATACACGGATCACAATCCCTTAACTTTGTTGAGGGGACTGAAGGATACTGGAGGAAGGCTTACTCGTTGGCTCTTGTACCTCCAACAGTTTGACTTGACGGTTAAGTACAGGGCAGGTAAACTCAACGGCAACGCGGATGGAATGTCAAGACGCCAATGTGACACTCTGGAATCACCAACCACTATAGCACAGACAGTGATGGGTGTAACTACGCATCTAGGTGACCCAGACTTACTAAAATGCGAACAAAATGAAGATCCTTTCACAAAGAATATCTTGCTATCAATAAAAGATGGGAAGCGGTTACCTCCAGAGACGGAACGTTGGAGCAAGTATGTGGTCATTGATGGTATTCTATGTCGGCAGAATAGAAATAGTCAGAACCCCAGAACTCAGGTTGTCATACCAAAGGGACTACGATCATACATCTTTGAAGAGCTTCACATAAAGTCTGGACACCAGGGTGTGCACAAAACACTTGAGAAGGTAAAAGAACGGTTTTTCTGGCCTGGTTATGAGCAAGAAATTCGTGATGCTGTACAAAGATGTGACATTTGTCAACGCCGCAACCATCCTGTACCTGCACCTCAAGCTCCATTAGGGACTATCAGTAGCAATTATCCTTTTCAAAAGATTTCTTGGGACATTATGGGGCCACTTCCAGTCACTGCTAGGGGATTCAAGTACATATTGGTCATCACTGATCTGTTCTCCAAATGGGTGGAAGCTTTTCCACTAGTGGCAACAGATAGTAATACTTTGGCTAAAGTTCTTGTCGACGAGATTGTCTGTACATGTAGGTATGGAATGCCAATAACTATTCACAGTGACCAAGGTTCCAACTTTGTTGGAACAGTTATTCGTTCCCTGTGTGCCATGATGGGAATCCAGCGTACACAGACTACAGCTTATCACCCACAAGGGAATGGCCAGGTGGAGCGTTTTAATCGAACCCTGGAACAAATGCTGTCAAAAGTAGTCTCTGATCATCAAAGGGACTGGGATGAGCACCTGCAAAAGGTTCTTTTTGCCTATAGAACAGCAATACATGATTCCACTGGATACTCGCCATTCCTAGTTACATTTGGACGCTCACCCAATTTGCCAATGGACATAATCCTGGGAAGACCTTCACCATTGTCTGTTGATGTTCCACAGTTTGTTCAGAAAACTCAAACCTTGCTGCAGTCTGCATTCTCACAGGTTCATCAAAACCTACAGCAAGCACATCACAGACAGAAACAAGGGGCAGACAAAGGTATTGCAGGTGAACATCTTCAAGTAGGGGACAGAGTGTGGCTTTTTGTCCCAGCAGTTAAGCAAGGACAGTGTAAGAAGTTCACTTCCCGTTGGAAGGGTCCGTACACAGTCATTAACAAAACTAGCCCTGTGAATTATAGAATTCAGCTCATTGGAGGAAATCAGCACTAACAGTTCACCGAAATCGGCTCAAACTCTGCTATACAATCCCGGCACCTGATGGAACTTCATCAAAAGAACAACCACCTAATGAGACACAAGATGATAGCCCCATTACAGAACCAGATGTTGCGGGTGGCTACGTTCTGTTGGAGGAAGGGAGGGATGTAGCTCATGATGACAATCAGGATGAGGAAGAGGTAAGAGATGAAGGCATTACAGAACAGGAAGTTGATGAAGAAAGGCAGAGGAGGTACCCTCAGAGAGCCCGATACCCACCAGACAGGTATCAGGCTGGATTTTCCTGACAGTTTGGCCTTGCGAGGACGCAAGAGTCTAAAGGGGGGAGCAATGTAACAGGTGTTTATCACCCAAGGTGTTGACTAGATCAGCTGAGCAGGACTCTTCGAGAACATTCTAGTGACATGCTTATTATGTATATATGTCTGGTGCTCTGTGTATTTGAAGGGAATTGTGTTGTCGATATCAAGTGGCCTTGTTACAAAACTAGGTGGTGGGTTTATCAATTTAGGGGCAAACCAGTGGGTATAGGCAGGAGATGAGAGTGATGAATAACTTATATCCTGGAGTCTAGTCCAATCTATTTAATAGGCACACTGGAATTTTAATTGCCCAAGTATTGGCTTTCCCACCCCATGCAAAGTTGTGTGTACGATTTCTATAGAAACTAGTGTGGATCTGACTGAACAACTACACAGCAACATTCAGTGGACTGACTTACCTTATTGATGTTCACATTAATACCAGGCATGGTAGGTACATGTACATGTATTTTACATGCGGTACATGGTCAGCTACAGTTACTAAACAGTGCATAACTTATTTTAATATTCAGTGGCCAACTCACCTTATCCGTAACGTTCACAACAATACCAGGAGTGGAAAGGAGAAGTTCCACACAAGTAGTATGACCTCCCTTTATAGCAAGGTGTATTGGATTATTACCATCCTAGAGTGGGTACAATTTTTGGACGTATTTGTAATGCCGCTGCATGTACTTGCCTTTTTGCATGTGTATGTGTATGTATGTATACAAATCAAATATAAAAATCATCAGTCAATATTGTGTGCAAAACAACTTGTACACATATACATGTACATGTGGCTACAGTTCCAATAACAGTGCATATTATATTTGAATATTCAGTGGACCAACTCACCTTACCCTTAATGTTCACCTCAATACCAGGAGTGAAAAGCAGATGTTCCATACAAGTAGTATGACCTCCCAGGGCAGCGTAGAGTATTGGAGTATCACAATACTAGAGTGGATACTAGTTCAGTCAACATGGCGGTACAATGTACACATGTACAAGCAGTACACAGTCATCAACAAGGCCTTTCATATACAACATCACGAGGGTGTACACATATATATACAGGATACAAACATTGCTGATGGGGTTGACGGGGAGGAGATACCAAGGGACACACTAGTCTTTTTGTGTAGGCTTTGAAGCAGCTGCTCTATGGTCTCGTTTTTTACATCACCATCCATATACAGGATAGTGTTCAGCACCATACATATCATTGATCATTAAATAGACCAACTCACCTTATTCTGAATGTTCACCTCAATACCAGGAGTGGAAAGGAGATGTTCCACACATGTATTATGACCTCCCTTTGCAGCAAAGTGTAATGGAGTATCCCCATCCTGGAGTGGGTACAATAGATCAGCCAACATGGTGGGTACAATGTACACATGTACATGTAGTATATGGTCTGCTATACAGTTCCTATAACAGTGCATATCTTATATTAATATTCATTGGACCAACTCACCCAATCCTTAATGTTTACATCATTACCAGGAGTGGAAAGGAGATATTCTACACAAGTATTATGACCTCCCTTTGCAGCATAGTGTAATGGAGTATAACCCAACTAGATGGGTACAACATGGTACAGGTTAATTCTAGTACACATGCATACATAGACAACTACAGTTCCTATACCAGTGCATATTCTAATCAGTGGGCCCAACTCACGTCATTCTTAATGTTCACATCCATACCACGAATGGAAATGAGATATTCCATACATAAAGTATAACCTTTCTCTACAGCAATGTGTAATGGAGTATTACCATCCTGGAGTGGGTACAATAGTTCAGCCAACATGGTGGGTATAATGTGCACATTTACATGCAGTACATGGTCATCAACATGCCCCACCAGATATGAAGCCTCCAATTCACGTACACTCGTATGTATATGTAAAAAGATGTATATATTGGAATAATTAAAAAATGGGAGGAGGAAAAGAATATTATCATGCATGTACATCACAGCGCTAGAATAGTATTATGGACAGCTATGCCGACCATTTTATTCATACTCTAGCCTCCTAGCCTAGCTGAGGCCCATGGTTAAAAGCTGGGCCCTAGTGCCCAGACTTCACAATATCATACCAGATTCAAGGCTGTGAAGTAGATATGAAGAGTTATAGGTCAGCAATTGGGTTTCCCACCACTGCAGTAGTGGTATGTAAGGTTTCTATAGCAACTTTAGTCTTATATACAGCATCAACATTTAATGGTCTGGCAGCGATCTTTGTGTGCAGGCTTAGAAGCAGCTGCTCTATGGTCTTGTTTTTTACATCATCATCCATATACAGGATAGTATCATTGAATAGACCAGCTCACCTTATCCTTAATGTTCACATCAATACCAGGAGTGGAAAGGAAATATTCCACACATGCAGTATGACCTCCCCTTGCAGCAGTATCACCACCCTGGGTATAATAGTTTAGTCAACATGGAGGGAACAAGGTACGCAATCGTCATGTACATGTGTATATGTATATCAATATGGCCCCCTCCCCCAAACATATAACCCTGCAATTGAAGTACACACATAAATATATTAATTGTACTCATTAATCAAGGGAAGGGGGGAAAAGAGTTGTAAGGTTTTGGGACCATCATTTATGTCTTCATTCAAGGTGCAGGTAGCAAAATGTACAGCCTTGACATAGCCCTCAGGCATGGCCACTCCCCTCCCTCGTGTTCTGATACAAATTATTCATCTGCATATCTCTCAGCCGTAATACATGTATAAACCGATTTATTCTGCCTCGGATGTTAGCAGCATGCAGTACTAGGAATAGAAAATTCTCTATGACGGTATATAGGATTTGATGGCAATAGGCAGAGTACAATATACATGTACATGTACAATCACTGCTTACCCCGTGATTTGATACTCCACTTTCGATCAACCTCGCCACCTCGCCAATATCACCTCTCTCTGCCGCATCTCGAAGCTTCTGTTCTGAGTGTTCTCTATCTGAAGTTTTGAAGCCATTCAAGGGATCATATTCACTTTACGTACGAGTCAGTAACGAGTAGCTATACGTGAACACGACCAGGTGGGCTACGAAAACTGCTAGGCCTACATGTAGCCTTGTAGGTGCAAGCGGGTGGGGAAGTTCCATGCAGGCTCCATACCCCACACGATACATCAAAATAGGCCTAGGCCTACATCATACGGGCACGTCAAATATCGTACCGAATCCTAAATTCTTCATAAGCTTAGCGAACATTGTCTTTCCCAATAAAGCTGAACAATCGGTGGGATATGAATGGCTCCACCCATTTAATAGTTATCACCCTTTTATCGCGTGATTTAATGACTGCATTCAGTTGTCCTTCGCCGCGCCATTGTGAAAAGCATACATGTACTAATACTATCAAGGTATACATGTAATATACATGTACTTAAACACACGTTAACTGTAACATATATATTTACTGCACGTTCACAGTAACCTGGCAGTAAGCACTTGCACATTATGAATATTTAAACGGAATCATATGCATACTCGTCTATGTCCAAACATGACAAATTTAAGGAAATTTGAACTGCGCATGCGCGGTTTTGAGGTTAAAGGAGGCTGGCAATAGATATATACTTTTTAATCACGTGAGCTCAATAGTCAGTCTCTTTTGGCGCGATATGCTTACCCGTACTGATATGTATTGTTTTTTGTATGCTGGGATAATGGACAACGTAACTAATCATGCAGTTCTTCCTAACTGCTCAACCTAGGCAGTACTAGTACCGGGCGTACGCACACTTCTACCGTTGTTTTTTTTTTAGCTAGCTATAGTGAACTTTACGCGTGTGGTAACGTATTTGCGAAAACAACATATCGCAAAAAGTAGGGGTACCAAATATAAGGATACGAAATACACCCCTTTTACGTATGCGTGGTTCGAGACTGTACACTTGGTTAGAAAGTAGTTACGGATATGATGAAGTGTGCACATAATAACTATACCATGAACTTACACTCACACGCTCCACCCCCCTACCCACACAAGTACACACACAACCGTGACACATGTATCATGAACTTACACTCACACATACCCCACCCCACATACACACACAAAAGTGACACACATATATGTAACACTTGTACTAGTACCATGAATTTACACCACCACCCCCACACACAGACCTTCATGAAAGATGCTATAGTGTCCAAGATGGCCTCTCTAGGCAAGGCGTATTTTTCCACCACAAAAAGGCTTTGGTCATCTGGTTCGTTGTCTCCCATGTATACCGGCCCCTATTTGTTGCCAAGACTCATACTCGCGCATCGATTGAGCATCTACCCAGTACTAGTGGTAGTGGCAGCACCGGAGGGGCCACAGCTGCTGGGAGTGGCAGCAGCGGAGGGGCCACAGCTGCTGGGAGTGGCACCAGAACGGCCACAGCTGCTGGGAGTGGCACCCAAGGGGCCACAGCTGCTGGGAGTGGCACCAGAGGGGCCACAGCTGCTGGGAGTGGCACCAGAGGGGCCAAAGCTGCTGGGAGTGGCACCCGAGGGGCCACAGCTGCTGGCAGTGGCAGCACTGGAGGGGCCTCCGCCTCTGGAAAGGAATAGGAGTCGGAGGACGAATGCCATCCTCCAACTCGATCTCTAAAAACAGGGTTCCAATTTTGTCTTCTATAGTCTCCTGATCTGACATCTACATGCAAATGAAAGAGAGTGCAAAAGCAACACAACAAAGAAGCTAAATTGTTTATTTGCAACAAGGAGTAAGGATAACTAACTTACATTAGATGCCGCTAACTAACCTACAGTTCTACTAACCTATCCGAACATTTTCTTTCCCCATGATGGCCCTAGCCACTGACCTCACTAGTGACATGTTGAGGTGGCCATAGATGTCACCCAGCATTATGGGTTTGGGAATGGCCTGGCCGATGGCAAGTAGAGAGGTGAGACGGGAAAAAACACTCTGAGCCTCCATCCCCCAGTTACTGTATGTTTCTACGGCTAGGGTGGTACATGTCCACCCCAACTCCTGGCATCTGGTGTCATTGGCCACATACTTTCTAAGTTCAGCAGCGCTATAGGCTGCTGCTCCCACAGATGTACTGGCATCGTTGAGGGTTACTGGTGTAGTCATTTTTTAAATTATACATGTACTTATTATTCACGAATTTATTGTATCTGCATCCAGTTATGAATAAGAAGCAATGAAACAAGTAAATATCTCTAAGAGAAAGTTGGTGGTATATAAGATTTGAAATCTATTCTGGTCAGTGGAAAAATAGTTCTTTTTTTAGCACACACTGTAGAATGCTCCGTCGATGGGATATTAATGTACGTTATTCATGTGCTAAAAATAGGACTATTTCTGTATATGTATGGACATGCACCTGATAATATCAGCAATCACACATCAGACCTAGAGCTGCTCAATTATTCATGCATAGATTGGTCATCAAGATTTTAATACAAAATTTTATTGAGGTTAAATAACTGCTCGTTATGTTATTATTCGTACTGCTGATAAGATGGTAGGTGTTGTGTATCTGTGTGTGTGTCCATAGCACTTATTCATACATATATAAACATCTACGCCACAGACATAGAACAGATCAATAAGATGGGGGCATTATTCAGCCCAGGCTGGAGAAGGCATTAACCCTAACCTGTTGTAAGTTAAGGCGGCCATCAATGTTATTATTGCCTACATGTATGTACCACCAACATATTCATAGGGAATGTTTTTATAGTTACTAACCATTCTAGCATGGGTCATGAATGTTGTAAATTCATGGTAACTTTAATGCTTAATTGATATGAGGGTTGGAAGGGAAGGTGTATGTCCTTTGTTGAAGTACAAGACTGGTGAGTTGTTGGGCCGGAGGTGTGGAAATGTGATGTACGTGTGTTTAAAGTGTACATGAATTTACAGCCAGTCAGTGATATCAGTGTAATAAATTGATCACTGTAAAAATGGGAACCCATAAAAATCTAATACATTAAATAATACCAGTAATTAAAAATAAATTGTCTGAAATGCAGTATCCACATCAATACCAGGAGTGGAAAGGAAATGTTCCACACAAGTAGTATAGCCTTCCCTTGCAGCAAGGTGTAAAGGAGTATCACCAGGAGCAAGGTTTAATGCAGTTTTCCCTTTCTGGAGTGGGTAAAATACTTCAGTCAACATGGTGGGTACAATGTACACAATGACATGCCCCCTTCAAAAAAAAGCATACATGCAATGTGGATGTATATTTATTGTAATCCTTAATACATGTATAGGGGAAGATGTTATCACAGATAAACAATTTTTCATAACAATACCAAATTGACAGGATATTTGGTCCAGTGTAGTTGATCGGACATGAACATGATTACAAATGGTGGATTGAACAGCATGCATCATTTGCCCCCCCCCCCCCCTCCCCCCCCCCCCCCCCCACATGTACATGCCATGCACTGACAATACATGTATGTGATCTATTAAAACACAAGTGAGTTGTTCTGTTGTGTTGTTTGCTGCTACAGAAGGAGAATGACATGTGACAGATGGCACCACCATGGAGCAATGTGACTCCATTATTGGACATGCACACTGCAGAGTGAAGAGTGAGCTTGGTGGTTAAGGACATTGGAGGCCTGTGTGGTGAAGTGTGCTGGCCAATCACATTGCATTACATTCAGTTTAGTATCAACTATCTGATAATGATTGAACAATATGTGTACAAGGTGCAGAAGCCGCACTAGTGCTGCATGTTTATCATTTGAACCAAAAAGTGTAGTGGCTTGCTATGTCAGCTACAGTTCCTATAACAGTGCATATCTTATTTTAATATTCAGTGGACCAACTCACCCTATCCTTAATGTACACATCAATACCAGGAGTGGAAAGGAGACGTTCCACACAAGTAGTATGACCTCCCTTAGTAGCAAGGTGTAATGGAGTATAACCATCCTGGTGTGGGTACAATTGTTCAGCCAACACAGTAGGTGCAATGTACACATGTATATGTAGTACATGGTCATCAACATGGCCTTTCATATACAACATCACGAGTGTGTACACAATTACATGCATGATACAAACATTGCTGATGGGGTTGAAGGGAAGGAGATACCAAGGAACACACTGGTCTTTGTGTGTAGGTATAGAAGCAGCTGCTCTATGGTCTTGTTTTTTACATCACCATCCATATACAGGATAGTGTTCAGCACCATACATATCATTATTACTTGATCATTAAATAGACCAGCTCACCATATCCATAATGTTCACATCAATACCAGGAGTGGAAAGGAGATGTTCCACACAAGTAGTATGACCTCCCTTTGCAGCAAGGTGTAATGGAGCATTACCATCCTGGAGTACATAAAGGTACAATGGTTCAGTCAACATGGTGGGTACAATTAATGTACACATGTACATGTAGTACATGGATTGCTACAGTTAATAACAGTGCATATCTTATTTTAATATTCAGTGGACCAACTCACCATATCCTTAATGTTCACATCGATACCAGGAGTGGAAAGGAGATGTTCCACACAAGTAGTATAACCTTCCATGGCAGCAATGTGTAATGGATTAAAACCATGATACTAGAGTGGGTACAATAGTTCTGTCCACATGGTGGGTACAATGTACACATGTACATGTAAATGGTCATCAATACGGCCTTTCATATACAACATAACGAGTGTGTACACATTTACATGCATGATACAAACATTGCTGATGGGGTTGAAGGGGAGGAGATACCAAGGGACACACTGGTCTTTGTGTGTAGGCTTAGAAGCAGCTGCTCTATGGTCTTGTTTTTTACATCACCATCCATATACAGGATAGTGTTCAGCACCATGCATATCATTATTAAATAGCCAGCTCACCTTATTCTGAATGTTCACATCAATACCAGGAGTGGAAAGGAGACGTTCCACACATGCACGTGTAGTATGACCATTCCATGCAGCAGTATGTAATGGAGTATTACCATCCTGGAAGTGGGTACAATACATATAGTTCACACAACATGGTGGATACAATTGACACATGGACATGTAGTATATGGTCATCAACATGGCCTTTCATATACAGCATCAAGAGGGTGTACACATTTACATGCATGATACATACATTGCTGATGGGGTTGAAGGGGAGGAGATACCAAGGGACACACTGGTCTTTGTGTGTAGGTTTAGAAGCAGCTGCTCTATGGTCTTGTTTTTTACATCACCATCCATATACAGGATAGTGTTCAGCACCATACATATCATTATTACTTGATCATTAAATAAACCAGCTCACCTTATCCTTAATGTTCACATCAATACCAGGAGTGGAAATGAGATGTTCCATACAAGCAGTATAACCTTCTCTTGCAGCAATGTGTAGTAGAGTATTACCATACTGGAGTCGGTACAATAGTTCAGAAAACACGGTGGGTACAATGTGCACATGTACATGTAGTACATGGTCATCAACATGGCCTTTCATATATGAAGCCTCTAATTCACGTACACACATATATATGTAAAAAGATGTATATGTTGTGATCATTAATAAATGGGAGGAAGAAGAGATGAGTGATGAGCTTTGTCCTACTGGCTTCAAAGTATTATAGACAGCTGTGTGCAGACTATGTTATTCATGCTCCCCTCCTTCTATGGGAGTCCAAGGCCAGACTCTACCATTTGCACACAATACAATACCAGGTGCCAGTAAGGCTGTGAGGTAAACATGCAGAAGAAATCAGGCAAGTTTGAAACTGGGAGTGGGTAAAGTCTTCCCTTCATGCTGTTACATGTACATGTAAATGGCATGCCAAACAGTTTTATTAGACCAGCCAAATCGATTGATCGATTGGTCAGTTAATCATAATACCATTCTATATGGTAATATAGGTGGTGGGTTTGTGGCAAACCAGTGGGTAGGTACATATAGGATGTAAGAATGATGAATTCCACTGATACACCTTACACCTTGGAGCCTAGTCTGCTCTATTTATAAGTACACTGAAATTTTTAGTGGCCAAGTATTGGCTTTCTCACCCCATGCAAAGCGGTATACATGTATAAGGTTTCTATGTAAACTAATATGGACCAACAATTCAAACTCTTACAGTCATATTGAACAACTACAACTCACCCTAGCCTTAATCTTCACCTCAATACCAGGAATAGAAAGGAGATATTCCGCAATAGTTTTATGTTCACCCTCCATAGCAAGGTGTAATGGTGTATAACCATCCTAGAGTGGGTACAATTTACAGGGAACACATGTAAGCGTAGTACGTAGTTTAATGTACATGCATGATATTTGCAAATATTGCTGATGGGGTTGTGTGTAGGCTTAGAAGCAGCTGCTCTATGGTCTTGTTTTTTACATCACCATCCATATACAGGATAGTGTTCAGCACCATACATATCATTATTACTTGATCATTAAATACACCAGCTCACCTTATCCTCAATGTTCACATCAATACCAGGAGTGGAAAGAAGATGTTCTACACAGGCAGTATGACCTCTACCGGCTGCAAGGTGTAATGGAGTATTACCATCCTGGAGTGGGTATAATAGTTCAGTCAACATGGTGGGTACATGTACATTTAGTACATGGTCATCAACATGGCCCTTAAATATGAAGCCTCTCAGATGTAAACACATTTAGATGTATGCTGTATGTGTGAATTGATGGTGGTAAAGAGTTAAGGTCACTTGAAGAGTCCATCTGTCAAGGACAGTGGTGACTTCTGCAATTCTCAATACAAAATAAAAGGCAGCTGGCCTGTGTGCACCAATGCCTAGACTTACCTGAGCTCACAACTCTGCCATTAAATACTCTATCCAGTGGCAAATTCCCCCCCCCCCCCCCCCCCCCCCCCCCCCTTCCCTTCAGACCCATAAGGAATAATTTTAACATTCACTAATTGGAAATTCCAAAATAGGTCGAAATGCACAAATGTTTCATCAAGATTGCCAACGCTGGTCGATACATCAATATACATAGATTAAATTTGTCATAATACACGATTGCACTCTAATGCTGTATGTTTATCATTTGACTCAAAAGGTGCAGTGGAAAGTCTATGGCAGCCGCAGCTACACTTCCTATAACAGTGTATATCTAATTTTTTTAAATATTCAGTGGACCAACTCACCTTACCCTTTATGTTCACATCGATACCAGCAGTGGAAAGGAGACGTTCCACACAAGTAATACAACCTCCCCTTGCTGCCAAATGTAATGGAGTATAACCAACCTTGAGTGGGCACAATAGTTCAGTCAACATGGTGGGTACAATGTACACATGTACATGTATAGTACATGATATGCTACATTTCCAATAACAATGCATATCTTATTTTAATATTCAGTGGACCAACGTACCAAACCCTTAATATTCACATCAATAGCAGGAGTGGAAAGGAGATGTTCAACACATGTAGTATGACCTCCATTTGCAGCATAGTGTAATGAAGTATTACCTGCACCCTGGAGTTGGTACAATAGTTCAGTCACATGATGGGTATAATGTACACATGTACATGTAGTACATGTACATCAATACGGCCTTTCATATACTATATCATGATTTACATGCATGCATGATACCAACATTGGTGATGGGATTGAAGGGGAGGAGATACCAAGGGACACACTGGTCTTTGTGTGTAGGCTTAGAAGCAGCTGCTCTATGGTCTTGTATTTTTACATCACCATCCATATACAGGATAGTGTTCAGCACCATACATGTACATGTGTACATATATGTATCATTACTACTTGATCATTAAATAGACCAGCTCACCTTATTCTGAACGTTCACGTCAATACCAGGAGTGGAAAGGAAATGTTCAACACAAGCAGTATGACCTCCCTTTGCAGCAAGGTGTAATGGAGCATTACCATCCTGGAGTGGGTACAATAGTTCAGCCAACATGTACACTTTGGTCTACTTTATAGTACTTAGCTTATACGAGTACAACAAAGCTGGAAAAAAAGTAAAATTTGATCGTTTCTAGCTTTGCCAATTGCACAAGATGCAGCAATAAAGAAAAGGTGTTTGAAAGATGGACGACACTCAAACCAGCTGTACCTAGCTGTTATGCTAAGGACGTTTTTTTTTTTTGGTCATAGGTACATGATTTTAGAAATATTACATATAGATGTAGAACATGCAGTTCAAGGGGGGTGGAGGTAGGGGTACTAAGGATAGCCATGATTCTAATTCAATTATTAACAATATACAATACATGTACATTTTCATATCATCGTGAACAATTCTCACGAGTCACAAACAGTATCGCTATGCAAAGAAAAAGAAGACAAGGATGTTGCAAGGATCAAATACTCTGAGACTGGAGTGAATCATATGATACAGTATTTCATGCCCTCATTCAAAACATTCCTTTATGCTTGCAGGTGCATTACTGGTCACAGCAACAACAGACCATTCTCGTTTTGTGAAGCTTTGAACCTATTTATATGATGGGATCTTACCTGGTCTTCAATGAGAGCAGGTAGAGGAGAAGCTACAACTATATCGACCGATCCTCTTCACCATTCGATCTAATAATATAGGAAGGCATGCAAAACACAACATAGCCAGTTGGTCGTAGTACTCAAAAGACAGTCGCTATGGGTCTGATGAATTACTTCGACTTGAAGCTTCTTCAGTTATCTAAACCTTAGTTTTCCAGCTGCAAACTGTATCACACCTACCGCTGGCTTTGTTAATGAGTTCATGCTAGTAGGGTAGTGCTTAGATGAGCACGATTTGTTGCAGTACCTCCAAGGATCAGCGGAGGCACAATTGTCCCAGTACAACTATCAGTAGGGTCTCCTGACTGGAAAAAAAACGAAGACCGCTGAATGCCATGCACATATTGATTCTAAGCCGGCGATCTGCTAAGTAGAGAGTAAGCTACATGTATATCCACGGAACCTTGAGTGCAGCTTAAAAGCAGAAGTACGAGCCGGGATAATTCAGATTGCATTTTGCCATCAAAAAGGCCCGAAGCTGTCCAATTTGCCAAACGAGTGCTTCTAACAAAACTACCACCAAAAGGTATGTAGTTCTAATAACATGATCTGTGTACATGTAGTACATGTATGACCTCCCATGGCAGCACGGTGTAATATAGTATTACCACCCTGGAGCGGGTACAAATTAACATGGTGGGTAAAATGTACACATCTACATGTACAATGTATTACATGGTCATCAACATTGTAACAACTAATAATCCTTTATAGACGTATAAAAGAAAGACTTATTTAGTGTTTCGCTATTAATACAATGTAGCAAGCATTGAATCAGTGATATGTTCAGGTGGTGTACAAGATATAAAAAACATTATCTCTGAAAAAGTTAGTGGTATATAGGATTTGAAGGCAATGGTTGTGTAAAAAGGAAGGGAACAAGGGATTCAGTGGAGATACAATAATATTTCCTATATTTAGCAACATAATTGTAATGACGTTCTATATAGTGCTAAATATAGGAATAATTGTGTACACATGTATACATGTAGATGGTCATCAACATGCCCCTTCAAATATGAAGCCTCTAATGCAAGTACACACATGCATATATGTAAAAAGATTATATAATTTATAACATAATTATGGGACAGTATCCGTCGTACGTTTTATATCATTATAAAACAATAGTGTTATAACGTTTGAATCGCTATATCTTCGGAACGGTAAACTTTATTGACATTATATTTTCAACACTTCATACTACACCATTTCTCTATGACAGTATACATTTTGGAGTCTTTAAGTTTCTCCATACCAGCATTGCAACATTCGATACCTCACCGGGTTCAAACCCACCATAACTTTCGATAGGAGCAATCAAATCACTTGAAATTCGGTTTGTAGGTAGAGAGGTCCTATACAGTGGCGAGGTGGCCGGGGGGGCAGGGGGGGCAGTTGCCCCCCCAGCTGGCCTTAAAAAGGGGGCGCCAAAATGACGATAGGGGCGCACCAGCCGTAAAGCAAATTACACGAAATGTGTTTAATTAAGATGATTATTTATGTAGTATACATGTAGAGTCATAATGCTGGGGACGAGTTCATCAATAGCGAACGTCGGCGATCGGAGGAAAGAAGGCGGGATTTCACCCCACGTGATATATATTTATAGCATTTGTTACGTAATAGTACGGTTACGTAGGTTAACAATCCAATTCCAAGTACATTGCTCTATACATGTCGGCTTGACTGATGTCATGAGATCTAGAATCGGCTACGTGTTAATTGCTACCAGTTTTTGTTATTGTTATCGTGCTGCTCGAACAGAGGGCACTATTTATTGGTCTTGATTGCCTTAGTTTCCAATACAATCTGTGGAAAAATTAGAACGCGCACCACAAAAATTTTCGCACGCTTCGCGCGCGCCCCTCCCTGTCGTCGACGCGTCAATTATCCATGTGGAGCCCACCCCCTCCTCGCCAAAATCCTGTATCCGCCCCTGTAACGATATAAGAAATTCTGAAAGAAAAACAGCGTGTGTGTTTGTGTGTGTGTGTAGGTGGGGGGGGGGGGGGGGGGGGGGGCGGCAGTCTGTGTATTTGCCCCCCCAGTGACAGACAAGCCACCTCGCCACTGGTCCTATCCATTTGTTCTGTTCGTTAATTTTCATGTCAACCGTTACGGAGATACAGTTGAGCAAACAACGTGCGCGTTTTCCCGCTTGATTCGCGCCAATGATATAACCACCGCCTCCCCATACATTGAGCGGAAGCGATTTGCCCAAATCATTGGCGCGAATCGAGCGGGAAAAAGTGCATAAGTGCATGTAATTTGTTCAACTGTATCTCCGTAAAGGATGATATAAAAATTAACGAACAGAACAAATAGATAGTAATAGGACCTCTCTACCTACAAACCAAATTTGAAGCGTTATAGCGGGTTTGAACCCGGTGGGGTATCGAACGTTGCAATGCTCACGCCTGGCACGGAGCAAGTGCGACTCCAAAATTTATTTGCTCATAGTGAAATGGTGTAGTATAAAGTGTTAAAAATAGGATGTCAATTATGTTTACCGTTCGGAAGATATAGCGATTCAAACGTTATTATTTTATAATGATATCCCATATAATTATAATTATTATAATTATTGTTGTAATCATTAATAAAGGGGAGGAGGAATAGGCGATCAACATGTACATCACAGCTGCAGGGATAGTCTTTGATGAGTAGTGAGCTTTGTCCTATTGGCTTCAATGTATTATGGACAGCTGTGCAGACTCTGTTATTCATACTCCCCTCCTCCTAGCCTAGCTGGGGCCCAAGGTTAAAGATCGAGTGCGCGTATAAAAAGCGCTTGCCTGGAAAACGGTCAGCCGGCCATGCGGCCAAATTAATGGCTAAAAATGGCGTCTGTCTAGCGTTGTGAAACATGGGGTGTCTATATACCTCTCAAACTCCTTCATATTACCCTTACTACGTAACGTACTGCTGTAAAGTCTTGCATCCTGGCAGCAATAACTAATTTTCAAGACTATTAAAATCGAATAACACGTGTTTATGATTGAGAATGGCGACGGTCAGGCAGACTAGGTACTGTCTGAGACTGACTCTTGAAGCCACTTTTGCCTCAGAGCAAAGGAAAGGGAAGCTTGATACCGATACCAAAAAGAGGCTACTCTTGCCACACGGTCCGCTCCATCTTCTTGAATGCCATACTTGATCGCGCAACTTACTGTGACGCACCTGGTACCAGCATTACACCACTGAACTTCGTTACTGGACAACTGTGGTACGTATATATATGGTCAAAGCAGTATCTCCTCCCCTTACAACCACTACTCCTACTTCTCCCCTTACCCCTACTCCTACTTCTCCCCTTACCCCTACTCCGGCCTCCCCGTACTAGTACTTACTACTACCCCTACTCCTCCCCTTACCTACCACTACCCCTATTCTTCACCTAGCCTACTATTACCCCTACTCCTCCCCTAGTGGTAGGTAGGGGAACAGTAGGGGGAGTAAGGGGAGGAGTTGGTGTAATAGTCCTACTCTTCCCTACACCTACTCCTCCCATTACCTATCACTACCCCTACTGTTCCCCTTATCTACTACTAAGGGCAATAGTAGGTAAGGGGAGGAGTAAGGGTAGAGAAGAGTAGGGGTTACCTATCACCACCCCTACTCTTCCCCTTACTCCCTTTATCTACTATTACACCAACTCCTTACTACCCCTACTGTTCCCCTTACCTACCACTTAGGTTAAATTTATTCATAATCTGATATAGCGCAAGGGGGGGCTCAGCCCCCCCACCTCCATATTTGGGGGGGCAATTGCCCCCCAGCCCCCCCTGCTCCGCCGCCCCTGCACTAGGGGAGGAGTAGGGGTAATAGTAGTGGTATGGTAACAGCCATCAAGTGTAATGATTATCTGAACCATGTAGATGTAGGAGACCTTGTACACAATAGGGATCTTATGGTCCACACCTCTGTGTACTATGGTCCACACCCCTGTGTACTATGGTCCACACCACTGTGTACTATGGTCCACACCCCTGAGTACTACGGTCCACACCCCTGTGTACTATGGTCCACACCCCTGTGTACTATGGTCCACACCCCTGTGTACTATGGTCCACACCCCTGTGTACTATGGTCCACACCCCTGTGTACTATGGTCCACACCCCTGTGTACCATAGTACTCAGTAATAAAAAAACAGTTCTTTTCAGAACTGCTACATTACAAAAGACTGACTACATATATGCCAATCTTGCTAATACATGTATATGGTGTGTGTTTGTGTGTGTGTGTGTATGTGTGTGTGTTGTGTGTGTGTGTGTGTGTGCATGTGTGTGTGTGTGTGTGTGTGTGTGTACAGGAAATCAGGTGGCTACGACACTATGCATGATCCACATAAACAAGGTGCACGTTGAGGACCACCATTCATTGATATGTTGCCACATCTCCTACTAATAAGCATTTATGGTAGCCTAGTTGCACTACTAGAGTACTGGTATGTGCTATCATTACCTGGCATGAGTAATGTCAGTCTCTGCATGTATGTCCTTGAAATGTAATATGGCACTTCATCTTAGTGGCAAACAACAACCTTTGAACAGCATTTTGACGTACTAATATTATATAAACATTATTGCCGTGGCTTTGTCAATGGTCGCGTGACTTATTATTTTTATTTTTTACTAGCGGTACGTACGCTTAAGACAGCTCATAGCCCTGGGCTGCTACGAGATCATTCATCATTGCTACGGAGCGTACGTATACCGGAGTAACATAGTTCCAACGCGAAGCCAAGCCTGCGAAGGTATACGGTAATCCGACGGTCCTCCATATCCCTTTGAGGACATATAACCCTACCCCTTACAATGTTATGTGTCCCTAATGCAATGTTATGTGTTTATCGAAGACCCCCCCTGAGGCTCTCTCGTCGCACACCCAAACGGGACTACACAGCCAAATTGTATTTCCTGAAACAAAATGTAGGCGTTTGGGACAACAAATTTCGTAGCCATATTTGAGTGAAAGCAACTTACCATGTATATACGGCAATGTTTTATACTTAACTAGCTGGTAATGTCGCGTATCCCACATATGCGGTTGCGAACGGTGGTCCAGTCAATTGGATCGCCATAGAAACTGACGGCTGAGGTTTCGATACTCTGAGTTTCTCTTGACAACAAAGAGAAGGGCATTAAAAATAATAAATAATTGAGCACACGTGCGACAACAATTAACGAATTTTCTGAGGAAGGGGAACGAGAACCTCAAATATGCAGAGCCACTAAGCCAGCGCTGCAGCCAGCAGTCAGACTGGCTGCAGCAGCTCTGAATGAGATCCCACGGCCAGCCAATGGGTGTAGCGGGATTCGGACCCAATAGTATTAAAGCAGGTATATAGGATGATGAAGACTCTAGTGATTACCACTTCACCACCCTGTTCACCACTACCAGTCACTGATGGCGATGGCAATAGACTGAGCGCTGCTCGTCCACGCAGCATTTCGGGCTTAGTATTAATACCTATTATCAGGACTTCTCCACATATTGGCGCTTTATATATATGCGTACCTTAATTGCTGAAAACAATGTATTTGTTCGCAAAGTTCAAATATAACCCAAGATTGGTACACAATGTGTCCAATCTGAAACTTGTATGTTTAGCATTCTGTTACACGCTGACAGAGGTATGTGCCAGAATGCATTCACATTCTGGCACAGACTGTAAAAGAAATCTGAGCCAGATTGGCTATTGCTATCATACCTGATACTGGCAAACTAACGCATTTGGTACAGAATGATGGGAATATCATATTTGGTACAGTTTGTACCAATTTGGCTGTGTAGCTGTGTATCACGTGATACGGGGAAAAACCTTTTTCCAGGCAAGCTCCTTTTATACCCTCAACAAAAGAATCCTCTGGCGCTGCGCGTGCGTCAACGAATGACGCATTGCGCTGTATTTACACGCGCACTCGATCTTTAAAGGCTGGGCCCTAGTGCCCAGACTTCACAGTTTGCACATGATAATATCATAATTTCAACGATTTACCACTAAACTTGAAACAGGCGGTGGGCAAAAAACAGAATTCCATCTAAACTGTTAAATGGCATGCCAAACTTTGGTTAATCAGTTTTAGACCAGACAGATAAATTAATCAATGGGTAAATAATGCCATACTATACAGGTGTAAACTAGGGGGTGAGTTTGTCAAATTAGGGGCAAACCAATCAGTAGGTAGGAGGTGAGAACACTGGAATTTGTATTGGCCAAGTATTGGCTTTCTCACCACATGAAAAGTGGTATTTAGGGTTTCTATTGAAACTAATATGGACTTACAATTCAAACTCTTACCAATCAAATAGAACAACTACACAGCAACGTTCAATGGACCAACTCACTTTATCCATAATGTTCAAATTAATACCAGGAGTGGAAAGGAGATGTTTCATGCAAGCAGTATGACCTCCAATGGCTACAAGATGTAATGGAGTACCACCATCCTGGAATGGGTACAATAGTTCAGTCAACATGGTGGGTACAATGTACACATGTACATGTAGCACATGGTCATCAACAAGGACTATGCAGAAGCCACTCAGGTGTACACATGTCCATGTCCATGTATGCAGTATTAAAGGGGAGGGTTCTGATGCAAACATGCTCCCTGCATGCGGAACAGTTAAGGTCACTTGAAGAGTCCCTCTGTCAAGTGACCTTAAAAGCGGGAGCTTGGGTAGGAATGCCCATATACACAAACCACTATCATGATATATGCTCTATAGCTGCTCTCCAGTAATGCATGGTAGTCTTTGCATGCGTTCAGCAATGACCTTTCTGCTCAGTCTTTAGGTCGAAACGCACAAATGTTTCATCAAGCTTGCCAATGCAATTTCCAATTTTGAATATATACTCCTTGGAGGTACCTATACATGTAGCAAATTCGTTGGTGTAGTTCATATTGGTGATGAGGAAATATGGATATAGTGGGCACAATAACGGAGGCGTTGGTTAGAGGATGTGGTGGGAGCAGGTTAGGAGGTGAAGGCCTCCACATAGCAGCTGGCTCAGAGGTGAAGGTCTCCACATGGAGCAGGCTAGGAGGTGAAGGTCTCCACATGGCAGGAGGCTAGGAGGTGAAGGTCTCCACATGGCAGCAGGCTAGGAGGTGAAGGTCTCCACATGGAGCAGGCTAGGAGGTGAAGGTCTCCACATGGCAGGAGGCTAGGAGGTGAAGGTCTCCACATGGCAGCAGGCTAGGAGGTGAAGGTCTCCACATGGAGCAGGCTAGGAGGTGAAGGTCTCCACATGGAGCAGGCTAGGAGGTGAAGGTCTCCACATGGCAGCAGGCTAGGAGGTGAAGGTCTCCACATGGAGCAGGCTAGGAGGTGAAGGTCTCCACATGGCAGCAGGCTAGGAGGTGAAGGTCTCCACATGGCAGCAGGCTAGGAGGTGAAGGTCTCCGCATGGAGCAGGCTAGGAGGTGAAGGTCTCCACATGGCAGCAGGCTAGGAGGTGAAGGTCTCCACATGGAGCAGGCTAGGAGGTGAAGGCCTCCACATGGAGCAGGCTAGGAGGTGAAGGTCTCCACATGGCAGCAGGCTAGGAGGTGAAGGTCTCCACATGGAGCAGGCTAGGAAGTGAAGGCCTCCACATGGCAGCAGGCTTGGAGGTGAAGGTCTCCACATGGCAGCAGGCTAGGAGGTGAAGGTCTCCACATGGCAGCATGTGCTGGACAGCATCTGGGATCCAGCAGACTACTGGATCTGCTACCTGGACTCTTTACCAAAATGATGAGCATTGTCCTATTGGCTTCGATTAATGTATTATACCTAGCATAGCTGGGAGCCTGGGGCCCAAGGTTAAAGGCTGGGTCCTAGTTCATATGCATACGAGATGCAAGGTTGGAAGGTAGATATGTAGAATTCACTAAGAGCATATGCTACACACTTTTATACCACGGAAGATAGACCTATATCTATTCAATAAGCACTCAGCCAGAATCTTAATTCATCAGCAATTGGGTTTCCCACAAGTGCATGCAGTACGGTGGGATATAAATGAGCGCCGAATGTACCTGACGAAAAGAAAGGCCAGGAGCTTGTCTCGTTGTTAGAAGATGAGGCTTTCCGTATCGTGAGTCAAATGGGTTACCTTCGTGACGATATGCCATTGATTATGCAGCGGTGAAGAAGTGCTTGGAGAAGCAGTTTGCCC
The DNA here is from genome assembly GCA_949361645.1 of Spongilla lacustris. Lineage (NCBI taxonomy): Eukaryota > Metazoa > Porifera > Demospongiae > Spongillida > Spongillidae > Spongilla > Spongilla lacustris. Next base: position 19,502,624 of record OX442416.1, on the reverse strand, counting down.
CTCCATGCAGGCGTAGAGTTTGAATGGCAACAAAATCTTCACATGGCACAGCAGAAGAGCGCTGAGTCTCTCACGGAGTTTGCCGCACGGCTGCTAATGTTGGCCGATACAACCGAAAGACAGGCTGGAAATGGCACGTAACCAATTTATTAATGGTGTATGTGCTTTCTTCCACAATACAGCTGAAGTTGTTGCAAGAGCAGCCGCATACACTGGACGATGCTGTCACGCTGGCCACCCAGCTAGAGGCGGTAGACTTGGCACAACGAAACCTTCAAGCGACCGCTGGTGCATGCATATGTACATGTGTCGGACGATGCGTCATATCCGGCGGGTCAACATTATGAAAAAGTGCAACCTAGCCGGAAGTCCAAACGAAGACACAATTCAGACATAATATATATGACTAATTATTGACGGACTGGTTCCCGAGCTCGAGGGCAGGGGAATAGTCACTATTGCTCATGCGTACTGGACGTAGTCTGGGGACTAGACCATACACTTGTATGTCATATATGGTCTGGTCCCCAGACTATACTGGACGTGTGCATCTATATTTAAATGTACTGTGTGTCTACACCTGGCTGTGCACTTCTTGACATTAAAGCTGGCCTTTACATACCTTATCCTTAATGTTCACATCAATACCAGGAGTGGAAAGGAGATGTTTCACACAAGTAGCATGGTCTCCCATGACAGCATAGTATAATGGAGTATAACCATCCTAAAGTGGGTTAACAGTTCAGCCAACATGTTGGGTACATGTACATGTAGTACATAGTCATCAACATGGCCTTTCATATACAAAATCATGAGAGTGTACACAGCTACATGCATGATACAAACATTGCTGATGGGGTTGAAGGGGAGGAGATACCAAGGGACAGCTCTATGGTCTTGTTTTTTACATCACCATTCATATACAGTATAGTGTTCAGCATCATACATACATGTATCATTAATGATTAAATAAACCAGCTCACCTTATTCTGAATGTTCAAATCAATACTAGGAGTGGAAAGGAGATATTCCACACATGTAGTATGACCTCCCCTTGCAGCATAGTGCAATGGTGTATCACCACCCTGGGTATAATAGTTTAGTCAACATGGTGGGTACAATGTACACATGTGCATCCACACACATAAATAATTTTATTTTTAATCATTAATCAAGGGAAGGGGGAAGAGGGGTTTTTTGGGACCAGCATTTATGTCTTCATTCAAGGTACATACAGCAAAATGTACAGCCTTGACATAGCCCTCAGGCATGGCCACTCCCCTCCTATTCATATGCACCTTAATATATTCTGCCTCGGATGTTAGCAGCAGTACCAGGAATAGAAAAATTCTCTGTGACGGTATATACATGTACTTGTACATGTACATTTATGAGTTGATGGCAAAGTATGTACAAGCACGATCCCAGCTTACCACGCAGTTTGGTTTTACAGATACTCCACTTTCTATCAGCCTCGCCACCGCGCCAATATCACCTCTCTCAGCCGCATCTAGAAGCTTCTGTTCTCCATCTGAAGTTTTGGACGGTGAACCATTCTTCTGTTCTGAGTGTGAAGTGTTCAAACCATACTAGGGATCATATTCACTTTACGTACGAGTCAGTAACGAGTAGGTATACGTGAACACGACTATCTATAGGTGTGCTACAAAAGTGCAAGGTGGAGTGGGTGTTGTTGGGCGTAGCCCGGCCTTCAGGCTACGCCCAACTACCAAATAACCTGCGTACAACTCCAAGTTCAATACCCCACACGATGATACATCAAAATAGGCCTAGGCCTACATCATACGCGCACATCAAATATCGTACCGAATCCTAAATTCCTCATAAGCTTAGCGACCTGCTTCGACATCGTCTTTCCATATAGGAGATTGCACGCGTTACGTCATTGTGTACAGGGCGCTCAAGCACGTGACCAAACTCAATGAATAACAATGGTGAACATTCTAGCCTTGGATTTTATCGTTTTCCATCTAAGGATCATCCTGAAGACTGAAATGGATAAAAGGTAGAACTGACTGGTTGGCCGTAGCCAGACCGTGACATCAGAACATATATGTCATCACTGCTGCTAAACAGAAGCTGCTTGCATGTGCTCAGTCTGTTACTCGCTCTGGCTTATTTCCCGTCTTTTTGATGTAGTGGTGGCTGCAGAGATATACCTCCAGTTCCACTTGGAGATAGATATCCTTATCCATATCCAAATGCTCAAAGCTTATCCTTGCCTTCTTTTGCCTTCCAGAGCTCCCTTCATCCCTTTGATGCTTTAGCCTCATGCAGATATCCTGCCAATACTTTAACTGATACACACTCCTGGCAGTGGAACTTTAATAGCTTTCTGCAACTGCAGCTCAGCCAGGCAAACATATGGTTTGCTGTCAAATGACTCTGAGTATTACTGGCAAAACAGCAAGCCATGGCCATGTGCTTGGCCATGTGTACGTGTAGTCATATGACAGCTAGCCACAGCCATGTGCAGTCATACAAGCTACAGTCATGTGCAGTCATATGACAGCAAGCACAACCATGTGCAGACATATGACAGCAAGCTACAGCCATGTGTAGTCACATGGCAGCAAGCCACAGGCATGTGCAGTCATATGACAGCAAGCTACAGCCATGTGCAGTCATTTGACAGCAAGCTACAGCCATGTGTAGTCACATAACAGCAAGCCACAGGTATGTGCAGTCATATGACAGCAAGCTACATCCATGTGTAGTCACATGACAGCAAGCCACAGGCATGTGCAGTCATATGAAAGCAAGCCACAGCCATGTCTGACCATCAAAATGTGTGCCTGAGTTTCCATCACTGGTGTCTATCTGGGTTATGCCTGAGCTACACATTCAGCCGATCTGGTGATGGTTCAGAATTAGATAAAGCTATTGTCTTGCTTGGTTGACCACGCTTACGTGGATGCCGCATGCAGCACTTTATGCAGTCTGTTCCTGCATGGCACTTGTTGCACGCTGGCTTCTGATAAAAATGTTTATTTTGCAATAACTTAAATGCGCATGCGTAAAATAATAGGTGTAAGTCTGGGAACGGCAACTGTGTCTTCTGATGATGGGCAGCAGCATCAGTGGGAGGTTGTTCTTGGCACCTTTGGGACCATGCAGCAAGAGCCTCATCCGGATAGCTGAGCTGGATTTGCTGTCAGAATTAGGTGAGCAAGGTTAGTCCAGATCAAGGAGGCAGCAGCTGAAGCCAAGAAGGCAGAAGGTGCAAGCTGCACAACGCTCCGACCCACTATGACACACAGGCAAAGTGGATTGCGTCCAAGAAGGGTCACTTTCAGCTAGTTGGATATTAAGAGAGCTACAGACCGTTGCTCTGAGTTCATCATCATAGCTCTTTAAACTGGATGAGAGAAATCAAGGGGATGTTCTGAGAAGGTACAGCAGTTTAGGGATGGCCAAAGAGTGGCGCAATAGGAGATAGGCATCACGACCTGTTAAGTAATGGAGTCTCTCATGAAGGCACTTCAGCATGGCGGTCTTGGCATCAATAGCAACTCAGTGTGATGGAACCAATATCTCCAATTGGTGAACCCAATAGTGTGGCATACATACATATTAATAGCATACACTGCAGTAAAATAAATAAATGTACCCTATTATTGCTAATCAATACTATAATTACAACAAAATAAATGGACATAGACATTAACATATAAAACATACAACTAGACTACACACAATATACACCATATGTTATTATTATTACTTTTGTACAATAATCACCTCTGAAATTGTGTCAGTACTATCGCGGTGGCGTTTGAGCAACTGATCAGATATATTTGTAGTAATTTGTGGCTGTATGAGAATTGAATGGCAGCTTTCAACAATACTTTCAATATCCCGGAGAACTGCTGTTTGTTGGGCTGTTGCAAAATGAATGAAAACTAATTTTGAACTGTTGAAGAAATTCAAACCACCATGATTTATCCATTTCATCCAGAGATTGATACTTTGGCAATGCATTTCTAATTGCTGATAAGTCAATTTGGTTTCACAAGGGTTAGATAATCTTCTGGGACTTGCTACAACCAAAATATAACGGTAACTACCTTTAATAGCTTTAGACCAAGTTGTCTGTCAGGTAGCCACTCATCATGATACCATTTTTTATATTTCTTTTCTGTACTTCCACATTTGCACTTGTAAAACTAATGGGGATGTGAATGATTATGCAACTGTTCTGTACACGGCAACAGCCATGCTTTGACATCCATAACTTCTTTTATAATGCTGCAAAATTTAACACCTTTATTACATTCCCTGCAACCTTGTAGCAAAGCTGAAGGAAGATAATATAACAGTGACACATTATAAATGTAAATGAAATACTTGGTACCCACCATTAAGAAACCAAGTTCAGCAAATCACCTCTTTATATATTGACACATGAAATTTTTGTGCACACCTCCTCAAATATGCATTTGTGTACCAAAAATGCCCTAAGAATGACAAGACGCAATGGTTTTTGTTCTCCCTTGCAGTGTTGTCCAACTGCAAATACAGTTTCTTTGGGAGTGGTTGTAATAAGGACTTCAGATTATTGAAATGAGCAAGAATACCCGGCCCTTAGTAAAAAAAAACAATTAATAATGCATTGAAGAAAAATTCTACTTACCTCACACAGTATTGTTTACAGTCGGGTTAGGATCATGTGACCACTGCATGTAGTCGAGATAAAACATAACCTGAGTGTCCATGAACAATGCTTCCTGTAAAATGTGTGCGGAAGTGCCATAGGTTGCTGTCAGATTTTTGAACACGTTTGCTATGGGGAAGATGTGAGCTGTTCTGATCCATTCTGTTCATTATTCCGGACACGATTCTGTACCAGTTTCTGCATGCTCACTCATAATATGATATCGTTTGCGCTGGTCCCTGGCAAAGGGGTTAAAATATGCAGTATTATTTTGTATACACTAGCACACTGCTTTGAATCTAAATATACATTTGATTCAAATTGTGATCATTGAGCAAAGTATTTGATTCCTTTATTTTGAATTCATCCTTTTTTTTTCAGCTTTGACCATCATACAAACATCACATTTTGACAGATCTCCTGCCAGTTATATTGTGTATTTACAAAGGGATTTTCAAATATTAATATGAAGGCAAATAACATACAGCTGGAATGATCACATGATTGAAATGATTGTCCCACAATAGAGATAATTGAGACTTGCTAATAACTGACCTATTTGGTTCGGACACTATTCTTTTGTAAACAGATGCTTTTGAAAGACAGCTTGTGGTACATGTAGATAGATCATCGTTCTGTGAGGCATATAATCCCCTATCAAACTGAAGTACTGCTGAATCCATGCAAGAGCTTCATAAGTCTTTTGTAGAGGTTGTCGATTAGGAAAATGAGGTTGGAGAAATGCCTAAAGTAGTGCCCATACTTTTTGGCACACTGTTTTTCCACTGATGATGTACATGTAAATGTATGTAGTCTCATGATTACTAGAATCGTTACAGTGCTATGCAAATTAAAGTGATCTGTGTCAACTCAACTTTTAAACAGTGTACATGTAGATATGCTTCATACTGTATCAGTGCAAGCTATTATACATTTTCTTTTTGAGGAAAGTAAGCTTACATGTACGTACAGAATAATTTGTCATCATAACACATGTGACCATTGAAGTCAATTCACTCCATGCAGATGATACATGTACATCCAGATCATGTATACACCAACATGCAGCCAGGGTCCTTCACAAGCAGCTACAATGCATGTGCCCACCAAAACTGATTTTAGTGAAGCCATGTGTACTTATAATGTACAACTGATGATAACAGCAATCACACATCTGACCTATAGCTCCTCAATTTTTACACATTGATCATCCACTTTTTATTATTGCATTCAAATCCTATATATCACCAACTTTCTCATGGCGAATGTATTTATCTTCTTGTCTAGTTCCTGACCATTCTAGCATGGGCCATGAATGTTGTAAATTCATGGTAACTTTATTGCTCATTTACAGCCAACATTACACCAAGGGAGGTGAATGTGTCCTTTGTTGACATACAAGACTGCTGAGTTGTTGGGCCGGAGGTATTGAAAGATGTGATGTACATGTGCTTTTAAAAAGTAGACATGAAATTACAGTTAGTGATATCAAATGTAATAAATTGATCATTGCAAAAATGGGAACACATAACAATCTTATGCATGTACATTATCATACCGGTAAATAAATAATAAATTGTCTTAAATGCAGTATCCACATCAATATCAGGAGTGGAAAGGAGATGTTTCACACAAGTAGTACGACCTTTCCATGCAGCAAGGTGTAATGGAGTATATCATAATGCTGGAATGGGTCAGTACAATAAATCAGTCAACGGGCATTGTGTATACATGTACATGGTCATCAACATGGATATACTTTAACATAAAGCCTGACTTAGAAATACACACAGACATACATGAAACATGCATTCATATTGTAATCATTAATAAAGGGGAGGAGGATTTTGACATGTACATCACAGATTAACATGTGATCTGTAAAAAGTCACAAGTGGTTGTTCTGTTGTGTTGTTTGCTGCTACAGAAGGAGAATGACATGTGACAGATGGCACCACCATGGAGCAATGTGACGCCATTTTTGGACATGCACTATGCGGAGTGAAGAGTGCTGGCCTATCACATTGCACTTAGTTATTACTGATATTGTCCACTCAGTTTAGTATCCACCACCTGATAGTATTTAAGATGCAGAAAGAAGCTGCAAGTTTATCATTTGAATGTAGTGACTTGCTATGTCAGCTACAGTTCCTATAACAGTGCATTTTAATATTCAGTGGACCAACTCACGTTATTCTTAATGTTCACATCAATACCAGGAGTGGAAAGGAGATATTCCACACAAGTACTATGACCTCCCACGGCAGCAAGGTGTAATGGAGTATAACCATCCTGGAGTGGGTAAAATAGTTCAGACAACATGGTACGTACAATGTACACATGTACATGTAGTACATGGTCATCAACATGGCCTTTCATATAAAACGTCACGAGGGTGTACACATTTACATGCATGCGAAGGGGAGGAGATACCAAGGGACACACTGGTCTTTGTGTATAGGCTTAGAAGCAGCTGCTCTATGGTCTTGTTTTTTACATCACCATCCATATACAGGATAGTGTAGAGCACCATACATATCGTAATTATTTGAGCATCAAATAGAACAGCTCACCTTATTCTCAATGTCACATCAATACCAGGAGTGGAAAGGAGATGTTTCACACATGTAGAATGGCCTCACATGGCAGCAAAGTGTAATGGAGTATCACCATCCTGAAGTGGGTACAATATTTAGGTCAACATGGTGGGCATAATGTACACATGACTGCTACAGTTCCTATAACAGTGCATATCCTATTTTAATATTCAGTGGACCGACTCACCTATCCTTAACGTTCACATTAATACCAGGAGTGAGTGGAAAGGAGACAAGTAGTATGACCTTTCCATGCAGCAAGCTGTAATGGAGTATCACCATTCTGGAGTGGGTACGTGTTTGTATTTCAGTCAACATGGTGGGTACAATGTACACACATATATATATATATAGAAGGTCATCAACATGGCCCCTTCAAATATGAAGCCTCTAATTCAAGTACACACATGCATATATGTAAAAAGATGTACATATTGTAATCATTAATAAAGGGGAGGAGGAAGAGAAGGTTAACACGTACATCATAGCTGCAGGGATAGTTTTCGATGAGTGATGAGCTTTGTCCTATTGGCTTCAATGTATTATAGACATGTAGAGTTTACTAAGAGAAATCAGGGATTTAGTGCCATGTTTTAAACAGGTGGTGGGCAAAAAATTGAGCCTTCCATATAATCAGTTAAATGGCATGCCAAACATTAATCCTTAGGTTAATTAGTTTTAGACCAGCCAGATAAATTAATCAATGGGTAAATAATGCCATACTAAGCAGGTGTAAAACTAGGGGGTGGGTTTGTCAAATTAGGGGCAAACTAATCAGTACGGTAGGAGGTGGGAGTGATGAATCACACTGGAATTTGTATTGGCCAAGTATTGGCTTTTTAACCCAATGCAAGCTCACCCCCCATAATGTTCACATCAATACCAGGAGTGGAAAGGAGATGTTTCACACAAGCAGTATGACCTCCCATGGCTGCAAGATGTAATGGAGTATGACCATCCTGGAGTGGGTACAATAGTTCAGCCAACATGGTGGGTACAATGTACACATGTACATGTAGTAAATGGTCATCAACATGGCCTATGAAGCCACTCAGGTGTACACATGTACATGTATGTGGTATGTGTGAATTGCAAGTGAGAACCTACATGTATAAGGTTCTGATGGAAACTACATGTATGCTCCCTGTGGAAGAGTTTAGGTCACCCACAACCACACCAATGAATTATGTTCTAATTATTCATGCATGACATGATACAGCATCCCACATGCACACCATCTGAATTTACACCTAACCCCTCCCACTCCTCCCCCTCAGAGTGGAGTGGGCTCAGGTGATGGTGTACCAAGGCCACAGAGATGGGGTGATGCAAGTGGCTTACTCCAAACATGGAGCACCTGTGATATGGAGCACTTCTGTTGGTAGGTATAGAGGCATCTTCGCACTCCCTCCCTCCCCCATGGTATATTCTCCTCACTGATCCCTCCACCCCCTCACAGATGGCACAGCTCTGATATGGGACCCTGACACCAGGTCTCCATTCCTCAAGTACTCCTTCCACCAGAAGGAGGCGTTGGCCTGCACCGTGTCAGGTGACTGCCTTGGGCACAAGAGAAGATACCTGCCTCCCATGTCTGCACTATCATGGCAGCCTAGTCTTGCTGATAAGATGGTACGTGTTGTGTGTCTGAGTGTGTCCGTAGTACACAAGATGATATATATCATTAGTTGAGAATCATGCAGTCATGCAGATCCAGTAGCTTGCATTAATTAACAACACATCATTATGATTCCCAGTTCTGAATATAGTGCTCAACTTACATACCTTGTGGTATCTTCAGACAACAAAAGGGCTGTTGGATGTATGGTTTGGTGGATGGAAACAAACATATTCATCAATACCCTTCTTGATGGTTGGTGTGAGGTAAAATGAGAGGGGATTGGAACATGGATACAAAAAAAACTCAAATCACATGTATCTCACTTTTAACCATCTCCTTCCATGATATCCAACGAGGAAAAAAAAAACAACTGCTTAATTGTTCAGTAGACACCCTCCACTTGGTGATTGTGTTTCAACCATGCAATAATTTTATAGGCATCCAAGTGTTAACAATTTCAACCTCCCCAATAAATTCAAACCCCCAGATATCATTATACCCACTCATTTCAAGTTCATAACATAATAATAGGAAAAGCAGCAAACTGTCAAACATTTGTTGAGGAGTTATTCAAAAATGAAAAACCTGCTTTGTAAAAGCATAGAAATGGTTATTTATATAAAATTATTTCACTTCATTACAGGCTAGTGGTTAACTTTGTCCTGTATTGCAGAACATCAGTGTACATCAATAGGCGAAGAAAGGTTACGGTTGCTATTTAGAGGAGTTAATTAACCATTTCTTTTCTACTTTATCTTTGTCCTTGTTCATGCAGATATGGGACGTCAGAAAGATTAGATCACCTACAGACTCCATATGACTACATCCTGGGAGAGGGTTATGATTACCATGATACCACCCCTCCTCCCCTGGATTGCTCTCTCTCTCTCTCTGTATGAGAATGGGGTATGGGAACAGACTGGCTCAGTTACCAAGGAGAGACAGACAGGTGAGTGTGTGTGTATGTGTGTGTGTGTATGTGTGTGTTTTTGTGTGTGTGTGTGTGCATTTGTATGAGTGTGTGTGCATGTGTGTGTGCGTGTGTGTGTATGTGTGTGTTTTTGTGTGTGTGTGTGCATTTGTATGAGTGTGTGTGTGCATGTGTGTGTGTGCATGTATGTGTGTGTGTATCTGTGTGTGTGTGTGTGTGTGTGTGTGTGTGTGTGTGTGTGTGTGTGTGTGTGTGTGTGTGTGTGTGTGTGTGTGTGTGTGTGTGTGTGTGTGTGTGTAAATAAGAGTGCATGTAATGGTGTGGTGCCCAAATGGATACAGGGCTTTCTCAGAGCAGACAGGACACAGAGAACCACCAGTGGTGACCAACCCCAACCACCACCATATAGAGGCATGAAGCTCGTTAGGTTTAAGGTGCAGACCCATGACAGGAGATGGAGTCACAGACAATCATGATGCAGCATGGGGAGCTGAAGCAGATACATGTAATAAGTGAGCTCTGTCTGCCATAGAGGACGCCCGTAACTAAGAATTTAAAAAGTGGCATTCCAACTTCTTAGACAGAGTATGCTGAGTAACAGGTGTTGATGATACTCCTTCTGCTGTGATGGCATCTGATGTAGAAACCTGATCGTTGAACTGAATGATTGATCACCCCCCATAATGTTCACATCAATACCAGGAGTGGAAAGGGGATGTTCCACACAAGCAGTATGACCTACCATGGCTGCAAAGTGTAATGGAGTATTACCATCCTGGAGTGTACATGTATACAATAGTTCAGTCAAGATGGTGGCTATTGTGTATGCAGTGCCAAGTTAAGATTAGACAAATTACAAACACGGAAGCTGAGGCTACATTGAACTCAGACTGCTCTCTTATGTCTCAACTGAAGACCTTTATGAACCTCTGACTCCTTTCCACCTAATTGTAGGACAAAGATTGTCCAGCTACCCAGACCCTTTTGTTGATGATGCCAGAGATCCAGATTACGAGATACCAAATGCTGATCGCACTGGCAGAACTGATGCAGCACAATCTTCAACCACTTCCGGTTGCTCCCTTCAAAACAAAGCATCCATGTATATACATGTGTCTATTTATTGTACATGTAATCCTTAATACATGTACAATGTATAGGGTGAGGATATCACACACAATTTGTCAGAACAATGCCAAATTGAATTAATTGGACATGAACATGAATACCAATGGTGGCTAGAACAGCATGCACCATTTACTCTCACCCCACTGACAACATGTGAATTCTACAAGACTGACTAAATCTAAAAGCAAATAAGCTTCAAGTCAATTAAACATAACTGGGTGATCATGTACTTGAAATGCACAAATACAGCTGGCCATGGGTACGTGCATGTTTCTTGCTAGCAGTAGTATGATTTGTAGTAGTTAAAGCAGAGCATAAACCAAAGCTGTAGTAGCAGAAGTAGTATTAGTATAAGTCGAAGGTGCTGGTGCAGCTCTAGTGAAACGTTTTGAGTGAGTGGAGAGTAGCTGGCACTGCTGCTTCTGGATACACCTTTGTGGGCTCCCAATCCAATGATAAATGCCAGCCCTACTGCATAGAATACCACTGAAAGTATGTTGAGGGCCAACGCAGCTCTGTCTTTCTGTTGGGCAGAGACAGTCCTTCCCGCAGCGGCATCATCCTTAGCCTGGGGAGGAGGTAATATAGATGCGCAGTACTTATGCATATTTATGCGTTTACACCGCACCAAACATCAGCGATGCTTGTCTAAATGTGTATTTATTATCTACAGTATATATTGAAATCGCAAGCAGTAAAATTAATGTCTTCTTTTATCTTCGTAAGAATCAATACTGCTTCTGGCATGTAATGATGACAATCAATGGCTAAATTCCTGTGCATGTAACATGAGCTTACACTACTAGCTATGGCTGCAGCCATTACTGTGCACACCAGGGTCCACAATCCTCCAAAGAAGCAGCAAATAACATTGATCGCACCGGAAAGGGTGTGGTAGTAGTCTCCATTATTGTTGTGAACCACCGTTGTTGTAGCTACGGTGGGCTGGGCGTTGACATTTGTTGATGCCTGCAGCATAACGCACATACATTATTATACAAAACAATGCCCTTTACTGATGTTTGCATGCAGACATGCACTGCATGGGTAAATCACATTTAGACTGTTAAATCAATCAGTTTCACATTCTAATACACACCTGTTGTTGAGGAATTAGGGTAGTCAGCCTCGGTGCATACTGGGGTGTGGGAATAGACCCTAGGTTTCCCAAGTTAAAAGCATTTGGGTATTGATTGAGATCGAAATTTTCCGGTGGATATCCAAGCTGTGGACCTTGTAGGGATGCATAGTCTGGTGGAGGGTAACTCTGGAATTGGCCTGCGATGGCGTACTCTGGTGGAGGTCCCTGTGGAGGTAAGATAGATGGCTGCCCCACATGTTGAGGTGAGCATGATTGTGTGTGTCCTGGTAGAAATATAAGCAGGTATGAACATAAAACTTGAATTGCCAAAACATCAGTGCTAACATATTTAATTTGACATACATGCAGGGTGCCACCAGCTCATTTGCAATCAGTGAACGGGCTTTATTTTTAGCATGCCAGCTTGAGTAGTTAGTTACTTAGAAGAATAGGGTTTATATCATTGGTTTTGAGAGCCCTACTGCCCCCTACAGCGGAAATACCACGAAGCCATCTACATGTACATGTATATGGTCATGTCCCAAAAACACTTTGTGATGGCGGTCCTCAGCTGTGTCTGTGGCAGTCACAAAATACTTTGTAACTGTCAACATTCTAGTTACATGCCATTGACGCTAATATCATTTGCTTAGAGCAGCTGCATATTACAAACGCGCTTGAGTTACTAGCTGAGAAAATTGTGTTGCACGCTTTTGAATCATACTGTAACAGCATGCAACGCTTACGATTCAATATTAAGCAAAATGTGCGTTTATAGTACTGTATTCATTTCCTGTGAGTTGTTAATTCCTTTCCTAATCAGCTGTATGTAAGTGCGCTTGAAAAAAGTGAAACAGATCTAGACACATCGACTAACACATCACTTATACCTAATACTGCGATCTCGTGGGGGATTCTTTCACGCGGGATGCATACTGGTATATAATAGCCCACTTTCGCTTACCTGTAGCTGCGTCTATCATTGCTAAGACATATCGTGCGCATGCGTATTTGTGGTGTCCGGACCACGCCCATGATGGATGTTTCGAGAAGGACAAGGTAAGGGTCACATACATGTATGCACATGGCCTTCCCACTGTTGGTGTCCTGTGTCTAACATGATAAAAACTATTATTACTAGAGAGTAGAGTTTGTTACATTGAGAACATTGAATCCTGCACGTGATGTTCAATGTGTGTTATACATGTATGTCGAGGATGTGTGCTATTACACCACTATTACCTTCAAAACCTATATATACCACCAACTTAATCATTTAAAAGAATGTTTTTACTTACTTGTCTAAATACTGACCATTCTAGAATGGGTCATCAAAGTTGTGAATTCATGGTAACTTGATTGTTCATGCATAACCCAACATTAGATCAATTGATATGAGGGCTGGAAGGGAAGGTGTATGTCCTTTGTTAAAGTGCGTGATGTACATGTACATGTGCTTAAAGTGGACATGAATTTACAGTTAGTAATAATTTGATAACTGCAACAATGGGAACATAAAATTAATAATACTGGTACTAGCAGTGATTAAAAAATGTCTGAAATGCAGTATCCACTTCAATACCAGGAGTGGAAAGGAGATGTTCCACACAAGTAGTATGACCTCCATTTGCAGCATAGTATAATGGAGTATTATCATCCTGGAGTGGGTACAAAGTACACATGTACATGTAGGACATGGTCTGCTACATGTACAGTTTCTATAACGGTGCACATCTTATGTTAATATTCATTGGACCAACTCACCATATTCTTAGTGTTCACATCAATACCAGGAGTATCACCATACTGGAGTGGGTACAATAGTTCAGTCAGCATGGTGGGTACAATGTACACAATGACATCATCAACATGGCCCTTTGATCAGATTGAAATACATACAGACATATATATATATATATATATATTATATAATAGAACATTTGGTGTAATTGATTGCACATGAACATGATTACCAATGGTTGGGCCATTTCCCACTTGAACAGCATGCATCATTAACCCCCCCCCCCCCCCCACCCCCCCCCCTCCCATGCCACAGACAACATGTGATCCGTAAAAAAAAACACAAGTGAGTTGTTCTGTTGTGTTGTTTGCTGCTACAGAAGGAGAATGACATGTGACAGATGGCATCACCATGGAGCAATGTGAGGCCATTTTTGGACATGCACACTGCAGAGTGAAGAGTGAGCTTGGTGGTTAAGGACATTGGAGGCCTGTGGCCAATCACATTGCATTTAGTTATTACTGATCTTAACCACTCAGTTTGGTAAATGTATCCACCAACTGATAATGATTGAACAATATGTGTACCAAGGTACAGAAGCTGCAATAGTGCTGCATGTTTATCACATGAACCAAAAAGTGCAGTGGCTTGCTATGTCAGCTACAGTTCCAATAACAGTGCATATCTTATTTTAATATTCAGTGGACCAACTCACCACAGTCTTAACGTTCACATCAATACCAGGAGTGCGAAGGAGATGTTCCACACAAGTGCTATGATCTCCTATGGCTGCATAGTGTAATGGAGTATTACCCGACTAGAGTGGGTAGAAATAGTAGTTCAGTCAACATGGTGGGTACAATGTATACATGTACATGTAGTAACAAGGTTTATGAAGCCACGCAGGTGTACACATGTATGCAGTATTAAAGGGGAGGGTTCTGATGCAAACATGCTCCCTGCATGCGGAAGAGTTAAGGTCACTTGAAGAGTCCCTCTGTCAAGTGACCTTAAAGGCGGGAGCTTGGGTAGGAATGCCCATATATACGAACCACTATCATGATATGCTCTATAGCTGCTCTCCAGTAATACATGCATGGTAGTCTTTGCATTGCGTTCAGCAATGACCTTTCTGCTCAGTCTTTAGGTCGAAACGCACAAATGTCTGCAGCTGCAGGGATAGTTTTTGATGAGTGATGAGCGTTGTCCTACTGGCTTCAATAGACATGTAGAGTTTGCTAAGAGAAATCAGGGATTTATCACCAAGTTTGAAACAAAGGGTGGGCAAAAATAAAACTGAGTCTTTCTTCTACTACTGTTAAGTATGCCAAAGTTTAACAGTAAACCATTAAACGTACATGCTTTGTGCAGTGTGCTACATGTATGTATTCAAATATAAATGTTTGGATACAAAGGTGGATTTAGGGAGCTCCCAAACTGAATATTGATGCAACAGCTGACAGGCTAACCTTGCTCAAATTACTTATGAGGAGGTGGAGCCTCATCGATTTGTCATTGACCTAATGAACTACATCAAAGAATTCGTAAAATGGTTAATCATTCCATAGCTGGTGTAAACTATGTCAAACTAGGGGCAAACCAGTTGGCATTGGCAGGAGGTGAGAGTGATGAATCCAATACACCTTACACCAGTCTAGTACTGGAATTTTAATACAAAGTGGTATGTAAGGAATCTATACAAACTAATATGGATGTACAATTCAAACTATTACCAGTCATATTGAACAACTACAACTCAACGTTCAATGCACCAACTCACCATATCCTTAATGTTCACATCAATACCAGGAGTGGAAACGAGATGTTCCACACAAGTAGTATGACCTCCATTTGCAGCAAGGTGTAATGGAGAATAACCATACTGGAGTGGGTACAAAATTTCAGTCAACATGGTGGGTAAAATGTACACATGTGACATGTAGTATATGTTCAGCAAGGTGTAATGGAGCATTACCATTATACTGGAGTGGGTACAATAGTACAGACAACATGGTGAGCACAAGGTACACATGCACATGTAATACATGGTATACTACAGCTACAATAATATGCAGTGCACATCTTATTTTAATATTCAACGGACCAACTCACCCAATCCTTAATGTTCACATCAATACCAGGAGTGGAAAGGAGATGTTCCACAGTAGTAGTATGACCTCCATTTGCAGCAAGATGTAATGGAGTATAACCACTCTGGAGTGGGTACAATAGTTCATTCAACATGGTGGGTACAATATGTACACATGTACATGTAGTACATGATATACTACAGTTCCTATAACAGTGCACATCTTATTTTAATATTCAGTGGACCAACTCACCTTATCCTTAATGTTCACATCAATATCAGGAGTGGAAACGAGATGTTCCACAATAGTAGTATGAACTCCAATTGCAGCAAGGTGTAATGGAGAATGACCACTATACTGGAGTCAGTACAATAGTTAAGTCAACAAGATGGGTCCAATGTACACATGTACATGTAGTACATGGTCATCAACATGGCTTTTCATATACGACATCACGAGGGTGTACACATTTACATGCATGATACAAACATTGCTGATGGGGTTGAAGGGGAGGAGATACCAAGGGACAAACTGGTCTTTGTGTGTAGGCTTAGAAGCAGCTGCTCTATGGTCTTGTTTTTTACATCACCATCCATATACAGGATAGTGTTCAACACCATACATATCATTATTACTTGATCATTAATTAGACCATCTCACCCCAAGCTGAATGTTCACATCAATACCAGGAGTGGAAAGGAGATGTTCCACACAAGTAGTATGACCTCCCGCTGCAGCAAGGTGTAATGGAGTATGACCACCTGGCTGGAGTGGGTACAATAGTGTAGTGTCGCCAATGTACACGTTACACGCGTATTGTCAGTAGACTGGATGGTGCAGCCCAATCACGGGCAGCAGGCTATATTCAAGAACTCTGTACTCACACAAGCAATACACTTATATAGGAATTCACAGATGGACAGACTGACTGGCAACTATGACGTCATCTATAGAGCATGCACAATGACAGACAGAGAAGGACAGAGAGACTAGACATAGTCAACAGTACAAATATTACATTTCCTCCCTCCTTGCAAAGGCTGCTGCTACAAACGATCAGGTGGGTGTCGGTCCCTGGTAGACCGACGGAGTGGAACTGGATTTGGAATGGGTTCAGGAACTGCCTGGATTACAGCATCAGCTAGAGGTACTGAGATGTCAACTATGGGTGGTCTTTCCTCATCTCTTGTTGCAGCCTCCTCCTGAATGTCTGGAAGGTCAACTACTTCATCCTGCTGTGCTGCTGTAGTCTTCTTAGGGACTTGCGGCTCAGGTGTGGGTGACCGAGCCTTTACATGGTCTGTATGACGACGCACAGCTTGACCATCCTCCAGCTGTATCACCATGGACACAGGACCAGACATAGCGGTGACCACTCCTGGGACCCACATGGGAGAACCATGAAAATTACGTGCATACACCAAATCCCCATTCTGGAACTTGCGATACTTGGCATGTTGATCATGGGCTTCCTTCTGCAGCTCCTGTCTTTGAGTCACCTTGGGTGAGATGTCTGGATGCAAAAGGTCCAGGTGGGATCGTGGCCGCCGACCCAACAACATCTCCGCAGGTGAAAGTCCAGTTGTTGTGTGTGGTGTAAGCCGATACTGAAATAGAAATCTGGCCAGCCTTGTATCCAGATCTCCAGTGGTTTTCAAAATGGCCTCCTTGAAGGTCTGGACCACTCTCTCAGCTTGTCCATTAGATGATGGATGATAAGGAGCACTTCTCACATGCCTGATGCCATTTCTTTTAACAAATGTCTGGAACTCAGCACTAGTGAATGCGGAACCATTATCTGAAACCATCATTTCTGGTAGACCATGCGTGGCAAAAAGGTTTCTCAATACTTTAATGGCCTGTTGAGAAGAAGGTGTTGTTACCACAGCTACATCTAACCACTTTGAATGCACATCCACAACGACCATAAACATTTTTCCCAAAAACGGGCCTGCAAAGTCCAAATGAAGTCGAGACCATGGTCTGGCTGGCCACTCCCACGGGTGCAAGGGGGCCACCGCAGGTGCTTTACCATGTTCCTGACAAGCTTGACAACCTTTTACTTTGCCCTCTAAGTCAGCATCAATCCCAGGCCACCAAACAAAACTTCTAGCTAGTCCCTTCATACGCGTGATCCCAGGGTGAGCATCATGCAGAGTACGCATCACAGCCTCTCTCCCAGCAGGCGGAATAACTACGTGATGCCCCCACAATACACACCCATCCTGCACGCTTAGCTCGCATTCTCTCTGCTTGTATGGACGAAAAATCGCATCGTTACTAGCGTGAGCCTGCCATCCAGTCAAAGCCATGTTTCTGACACGGGACAGAATAGGATCTTTATCCGTCCAGGACTTTATTTCGGCAGCGGTCACAGGAGAGTCGCCTGTTCTGAGCGTTTCCAACATGAATATGGTGTCCCCGGGAACAGGCACATCTGCAGTACTCTCACTAAGTGGCAATCTACTGAAAGCATCGGCATTTGCTTGAGAATCACCAGACTTAAACACAATACGATAATTGTAGGCACTTAAAGTCAACGCCCACCGTTGTATTCTTGATGATGCCATCGGTGGTACAGGGCGTGTCTCACTGAAGAGATACTGTAGTGGTTTATGATCGGAGTAAATCGTGAAGCTTCTGCCCACAAGGTACTGATGGAACTTTTTAACCCCAAAAACGATCGCTAAGCCTTCCTTTTCTATTTGAGAGTATTTGGCTTCGGCAGGTGCTAAGGTACGGGACGCATACGCGATCGGCCTCTCAGATCCATCTTTCAACTGATGAGACAAAACTGCTCCAAGCCCGTAGGGTGAAGCATCACATGAAAGGATTAACTCCTTTTCTGGATCAAAGTGGATCAACAGGCTGGAGGAGGACAGTTGCTGCTTTGCATGGTTGAACGCCGCATCCTGTTCTGCCTCCCAGCACCAAGCAGCACCCTTCCGGAGCAGCCTATACAGTGGAGCGAGTATGTCAGCCATGTTGGGCAAAAACTTGCCGTAATAATTCAGGAGACCCACAAACTATCTCAGCTGCCCAACGTTCTGAGGTCTTGGAGCATCCTCTATGGCACGTTTCTTCCCTTCCGCTGGACGAATGCCATCAGCTGAGATGTGGTGGCCCAGGTACTCAACAGAAGGAGCCATGAACATAGTCCATGCTCTTCCAAACGCGACATGACACGATCCAGCGTGTGAAGGTGCTCAGCTTCAGTTGAACCTGAAACGAGAATATCATCCAGATAAACAACCACATTGCTTATGTCCCTCAGCAGATTCTCCATTGTCCTTTGAAAAATAGCTGGCGCCGATGCGACACCAAAAGGTAGTCTGTTGTAGCGATAGAGGCCTTTGTGTGTCGTAATCGTGACGTATTTCTTTGACTCGTCCTCCAGTGCCAACTGTAGATATGCATTTGCAAGGTCCAGCTTCGAGAACATTTTACCCTTCCCCAGGGATGCCAGCAAATCGTCTATGCGAGGAAGAGGATAACATTCCAGATTAGCTACACGATTGACCGTCAACTTGTAATCGCCACACAGCCTTATGCTGCCGTCACCTTTCACCACCGGTACAACAGGAGCGGCCCACTCTGAAAATTGTATGGCCTCAATCACCCCTAGTTTCTCGAGCCTCTCCAGCTCCTTTTCCACCTTCTCCCTGACAGCATATGGAACAGCTCGCGGCTTGAAAAAGAGGGGAGTAGCGGTCTCGTTTACATGGATCTTGACCAGAGTGCCCTTCAGCAGACCCAACTCATCCTTGAATAGCTCTTTATGCTTGCCCAGTATCTCCTGCAATGTGCTTTGACTGCTGGTATGGAAAATTCCGCGATTTAGACAAGATGAAAACCGAAACTTACCAATCCAATCTCTCCCCAGGAGGGACGGCCCATCTCCCCCAATTACCAGTAAGCCCAGATTGGCTTCTTGTTTCTGGTAACGCACCTGCACTGAAATTCGTCCCAGAATTCGCAGTCTTTCACCAGTATAGGTACGGAGCAACGCATTGGTGTGTTTCAAGGGAGGTCTCTCGTTGCATTTTTCTTTCCAAAGCGTCTTGTAGGTGACCTCGCTGATAACCGACGCGGCCGCACCTGTATCAACTTCCATTTCAAGACTAGCCTTATTAATCTCCATTGGAACTCTGAACGGCGCTAAGGAAACATCGCTCACGTTGAACAAGGTATACATGTCTTCCACGTCCTCGTCTTTCTCTAACGGCTCTGCGAGCAGATTTGTCGACTGTTTTCCAGCTCTATTACCGAACTGTTTTTTAACTGTTTGTTCCTTGCTGCGGCACGTTCTTGCCAGATGCCCCTTTTCACCGCATTTGTGGCACTCCACAGACCTGAAACGACATTTTGAAGCACTGTGCCTACCTCCGCAACGGAAACAAGGAGTAGGATGGTCGGCCTTTTGATCAGCTGTCGCCCTCCTTGGTTCCAGAGCGTTGACTGATGTACCCGCCCTTGAAATATCTTGTGAACTTTTCTCGGCGAGCTCGGCCGCCTGCGCCAGCTCGAACGCTTTCGTGAATGTTAGCTTCGGTTCGGCGAAAAGCCTGCGTTGGACTCGAACATCACGTAACCCGCACACCAACCTATCCCGTAACATCTCGTCTAGCGAACCCCCCAAACTCACAGTACTCGGAGAGACGGCGAAGCTCAGCGACAAACTGCCCCACTGTCTCAGTCTCTTTTTGGAAACGAGAGTTGAAATAAAACCGTCGCACGATACACGAAGATGGTGGTGTCAAATGTTCACGAACCAACTTCACAATTTCTTCGAAAGTCTTGTCGGCCGGCTTTTCGGGAGACACCAGGCTGCGAACCAGCTGATATATGTGAGCTCCACAGACGCTGAGCAAGATAGCGCGACGTTTCTCGTCCGTCTTGACGTCGTTTGCAGTGAAGTAGTGCATCAGCCGCTCGCAGTATGCCGGCCATTCTTCCGCATCTTCATTGAACTGACCCACCGCGCCGTGGACTGCCATGTGTTTTTGCCCTCGTCGCCAATGTAGTGTCGCCAATGTACACGTTACACGCGTATTGTCAGTAGACTGGATGGTGCAGCCCAATCACGGGCAGCAGGCTATATTCAAGAACTCTGTACTCACACAAGCAATACACTTATATAGGAATTCACAGATGGACAGACTGACTGGCAACTATGACGTCATCTATAGAGCATGCACAATGACAGACAGAGAAGGACAGAGAGACTAGACATAGTCAACAGTACAAATATTACAAATAGTAACTATTTAATAAGCACACTGGAATTTTAATTGGCAAAGTATAATCCTGGCTTTCCCACCCCATGTGCTATGTAGAAACTGATATGGAGGTATATGTACCTACAATTCAAACATTTCCCAGTGAAATTGAACATTTATGTACATGTACACAGCATCATTCAATGGACCAACTCACCTTATTGATGTTGACATTAATACCAGGAGTGGAAAGGAGATGTTTCACACAAGCAGTATGACCTCGATTTGCAGCAAGGTGTAATGGAGAACAACCACTAAACTGGAGTGGGTGCAATAGGTCATTCAACATGGTGGGTACAATGTACACATGTACATATAGTGTATGGTCATCAACATGGCCTTTCATATACAATATCACAAGACATGCACAGATACAAACATTGCTGATGGGGTAGAAGGGGAGGAGATACCAAGGGACACACTGGTCTTTGTGTGTAGGCTTAGAAGCAGCTGCTCTATGGTCTTGTTGTTTGCATCACCATCCATATACAGGATAGTGTTCAGCACCATACATATCATTATTACTTGATCATTAAATATAACAGCTCACCTCATCCTTAATGTTCACATCAATACCAGGCCTGGAAAGGATACGTTCCACACAAGTAGTATAACCTTTCGTTGCAGCAAGGTGTAATGGAGTAATACCATTCTGTAGTGGGTACAGTAGTTCAGTCAACATGGTGGGTACAATGTACACAAGTAGTACATACTCATCAACATGGCCCCTTCAAATATGAAGCCTCTAATTCACGCGCTACACACATACATATATGTAAAAAAAAAAAGTATATATTGTAATCACTAATAAATGGGAGGAGGAAGAGAAGGTTAACATGTACATCACAGCTGCTGGGATAGTTTTTGATGAGTGATGAGCTTTGTCCTATTGGCTTCAATGTATTATGGACAGCTGTGCAGACTATGTTATTCATAATCCCCTCCTCCGCCTACCTGGGGCCCAAGGTTAAAGGCTGGGCCCTAGTGCCCAGACTTCACAGTTTGCACACAATATCATACCAGATGCTAGCAAAGCTGTGAGGTAGACATGTAGAAGAAATCAGGCAAGTTTTAAACAGGGAGTGAGCAAAAAATATATCTTTCCTGCATACTGTTACATGTACATGTGAATGGTATGCCAAACAGTTTTATCAGACCAACCAGATCAATTAATAATCATGCCATTCCATGTAGTAACTAGGTGGTGGGTTGTCTAACTAGGGGCAAACCAGTGGGTATATGGAAACTAATATGGGCCTACAATGTATAATTCAAACTCTTACAGTCAAATTGAACAACTGCAACTCACCACATCCTGAATCTTCACCTCAATACCAGGAAAAGAAAGGAGACGTTCTATACAAGTTTCATGTTCTCCCACCATAGCAAGGTGTAATGGAGCACTACCAAACTGGAGTGGAAACAATAGTTCATTCAGTCAACATGATGGGTGCAATGTACACATGTACATGTACATGTACATGTAGTAAATGGTCATCAACATGGCCTCTTAAAATATGAAGCCTCTCATAGTTTTGTACATATTTTGATGTACATGTATGATGTATGTGTGAATTGAAAGGGAGAACCTGTAAGATTCTGATGGAAACTATGCTCCCTACAGAATGGTGGTAAAGAGATAAGGTCACTTGAAGAGTCCATCTTTCAAGGACAGTGGTGACTTCTACAATTCACAACACAAAATAAAAAGCAACTAGCCAGTGTGCACTAATGCCTAGACTGAGCTGAGCTCACAACTCGGCCATTAAATACTCCATTCAGTGAGGGGGGGGGGGGGGGGGGGGGTTGGCCTCCCCTTTCAGACCCATAATGACTAATTTTAACATTCACAAATTGAAAATTCCGAGCAGAAAGAATACTAACGCTTGAATATTAGCACGGCAAAAAGGCAAACAGAATCGCGATATCGCGGCACAGTAATCGTATAAATAATAATCAAATGTACATGTACATGTACATGTATGCATATTATTTACCATATATCAATGCTTTCTTACTTAGTGGGGCCACTCTTATAGTTCAACCATGGCCTGGATTCTATGCCATCTCTCCTTCTCCCTTCTGCGCTCTTCCATCATGTGCATCAGAGGAGCTCGATCAACTATAGGCCATGCCTTTAACCACTCCCCTGTTGACCTCATTACAAAGGTTGCACAAATCTCATCTACTCTTTAGTTAGCTTCGTCCCCAGGCCCTGTTTTTTATAAGTTGCAATCGCCCCCGCAACTTATAAAATACTGGGCCTGGGGACGAGGCGACTCTTTAGTTTACTGTCTTTAGTACACATGATATTTTGTATTGTGTGAGTATTTACCTTTTTAAGATATTTTAATTGAAAATAAAATAAAATTAAAAAATCCAGACCTTACTTACGTACATGTAAGCGCGTGGACCGTGGTGCCTACTTGCGTAAGGCGTAAAAGCAAGGGACGCATGAGGTTTTGTCCTTAAAACTGTACTCTTTACATAAATAACAAGCAAAATAGCTTCTCTAGTGATGCTAAACAAAAAGTAATGCCGATTCTAAAATAAAGCATCTGAAGTTAACCGCAATAATACGGACTCGCGATTTTGTCTTGTCTTGAACACAAGCTCAGTCACTGTGGCATTTTCAGTCAGTGCAAAATCCACCCACGTGATTTAAAAAGATGCTTATAGCGATTCTTGTTCTGTGATAGGGGAATCACGTGAAAGTACTCGTCTCTAATACTCTATGCAATATGAATAATGCATGCAACCAAGAGGCGATGTAACTTAAGTCTTCCCCAATATGGCAATCAACTACTTTTCTTACTTAAGTAAGATTAAATCTAAAAATGATTTTATGCGAGATCATCGATATTAGAATAGTCTAACAATCTGGATGAAATCTGCAAGCCAATCCCAGAATGATGTTTCAAAATCCTTATATTTGATGATTGCAGTACTAAGTTAGAGATCCAGCAATTCGTATAATCTTCGATTGCAAATTATTATTTTTTTTTGTACAATATATAATATCATAAAAAAGCGTTGGCGTCTGGGGCTCCGCCCACGACCTTGCTGGGGGAGCTTAAGGCGCACTCTCCCAAGGCTATAGCTGGGCGTGAGGGTACCTTCCCCCACTTTAATCATTATTCATAAACAACCCTCCATCCTGGATCCGCCCCTGCCACCCCTCCCCCCACCCACCCACCCCACCCCCCTCCCCCCGCATTAAAAACACAAGTGAGTGGGTTGTTTACTGCTATGGAGCAAATGAGCTGTCTTCAATCAACCCATTAGTTGGGACATACATGTACACAGTTGATCATTTCCATCAAACTGTTTAATAGCACCTATGATATAGCTCGTGGAACACCAGCATTTCCTTTGAATATGAATAAAGGAGGGTAAAAATGTCCATCAGAACTGACAAAAGAAACTATCATGATATGCTCTAGCTGCTCTCCAGTTAAGCATGATAGTCTTTGCATGCATTCAGCAATGACCTTTCTGCTCTTTAGGTCGAAACACACAAATGTTTCATCAAGATTGCCAATGCTGGTGGACACATCAATATATAACTAATACCTGAACCAAAAAGTGTAGTGGCTTGCTATGTCAGCTACATTTCCTATAACAGTGTATATTTTATTCTAATATTCAGTGGACCAACTCACCATATTCTTAATGTTCACATCAATACCAGGAGTGGAAAGGAGACGTTCCACACAAGTAGTATGACCTCCCTTTGCAGCAAGGTGTAATGGAGTATCACCAATCTGGAGTGGGTACAATAGTTCAGTCCACATGGTGGGTACAATGTACACATGTAGTACAATGTCATCAACATGGCCTTTCATACACAACATCATGACGATGTACAAATTTACATGCATGATACAGACATTGCTGATGGGGTTGAAGGGGAGGAGATACCAAGGGACACACTGGTCTTTGTGTGTAGGCTTAGAAGCAGCTGCTCTATGGTCTTGTTTTTTACATCACCATCCATATACAGGATAGTGTTCAGCACCATACATATCATTATTACTTAATCATTAAACAGACCAGCTCACCTTATTCTGAATGTTCACATCAATGCCAGGAGTGGAAAGGAGATGTTCCACACAAGTAGTATGACCTCCCTTTGCAGCAAGGTGTAATGGAATATCACCATCCTGGAGTTGGTACAATAGATCAGTCAACATGTACCCATTTTTCAACTTACTTGCCAATCACACAGGATGCAGCAAGAAATAAAAGCTGTTTGAGAAATGAAGGTGTAGTGCAAACTAGCTGTACCTAGCTGTTATGGTAAAGGACGTTTTTTTTTTTTTGGTCATAGATTATAGTGATAATACATAAACATGCAGAAGATTTAGTTCAAAGGGGGGAGGGGGTAGGAGGGGGTGGGGGGCTCAATTCCACTAAGGATAGCCATGAATGATTCTAATTCAATTATTAATGATACGAAGACATCCAAAACACCCATAGCCAGTTGGTCGCAGTACTCCAAAGACATCATGACCAGTCGCTAAAGGTCTGATGAATTACTTCAACCTGAAGCATCTTCATTTCTCTAAACGGTCCCTACTTTTCCAGCTGCAAAGTGTATCACGCCTATACCACCATGTGACTACAATGGCTTTGTTAATGAGTTCATGCTAGTAGGGTATAACGTAGGGCTTAGATGAGTTCATGCTACTGCATGATTTCTTGCAGTACCTCCAAGAATTGACAGAGGCACAATTGTCCCAGTAGTAGGGTTCCCAGACTAGTCTAGAAAAAAAACGAAGGCCGAACGCCATATTGAATCTAAGCCGGCGATCTGCTAAGTAGAGAGTAAGCTATATGAGCCTATATCCAAGGAACTTTGAGTGCAGCTCAAAAGCATAAGTACGGGGATGATTCAGATTGCAGTTTGCATCCTTAAGGCCCCAAGCTGTCTAATTATCCAAATGAGTGCTTCTAACAAAACTACCACCAAAAGTATGTAATAACATGATCTGTGTACATGTAGTATGACCTCCCATGGCAGCATAGTGTAATGGTGTATTATCACCCTGGAGTGGGTACAATAGTTCAGTCAACATGGTGGGTACAATGTACACATCTACATGTAGTACATGGTCATCAGCATTGTAACAACTAATAATCCTTTATAGACGTATAAAAGAAAGACTTATTTAGTGTTTCGCTATTAATACAAATTGTAGCAAGCATTGAATTACATCAGTGATATGTTCAGGTGGTGTTCTTGTATTAATAGAATCAAAACATGAAGTTTTTCTATTAAATGCTTTCACGAAAGAGCGAAGCAACAACCACCAAAAGTGGGACGAAATTCTAATATCAACACAGAAGTACGAGGACAATTTTACATCTATAAGCAGTCGGTATTGGAAAGACCCCCGAAGCTGTCCAATGTGCCAAACCAGTGCAATACAAAACAGAAAGCTGGCTCCAAAGAGATGTAGGGTCTTAGAACTTCTCACAAAAATGCCACCAAAAAAAAAAGGTATGTAATAGCATGATCTGTGTACAAGTGTGGCACTTTAGATTCACAAATTATGTGCATATGTGATGTGTGTAAGGGATATATTAAAGATCTATCTATCTACAGTAGTAACTAAAAAGATCTCAGCCCTGGTGACCCCCCTATTTTTGTGAGATCATTTTTTGTTTACATGTATGTACAACTGTGCTATCTGATGTACCTACATCACTATTTAACACTGCATCATGCCCTTTTTAACACCTGGTCATGCATGCCTGTGTGACACTGTTACATGTATTGACTTTTTTGTGCCTGGTTGGCAAATCTACATACACATGTATAGGTCAAATTAGTCGTTAATGACTAAAACCATTTCTTTCCCCCATATACATTTAGCTACTCCCTGTATGAACCCAACTCTCATGCACTAGTGAAGTACAATGTTGGTGGTCTTGAAAAAACTATTCTAAGGAATAGTGACCTGGTAAGTGCAGTAAATGATGCCCTCACCACCACTACCCCCCCCCCCCCCCCCCAGCAGTGCTGCCACCATTACCACCTCCATGGCGAGGAGGAGGAGGAGGAGGAGGAGGAGGAGGAGGAGGAGGAGGAGGAGGAGGAGGAGGAGGAGGAGGAGGAGGAGGAGGAGGAGGAGGAGGAGGAGGAGGAGGAGGAGGAGGAGGAGGAGGAGGAGGAGGAGGAGGAGGAGGAGGAGGAGGAGGAGGAGGAGGAGGAGGAGGAGGAGGAGGAGGAGGAGGAGGAGGAGGAGGAGGAGGAGGAGGAGGAGGAGGAGGAGGAGGAGGAGGAGGAGGAGGAGGAGGAGGAGGAGGAGGAGGAGGAGGAGGAGGAGGAGGAGGAGGAGGAGGAGGAGGAGGAGGAGGAGGAGGAGGAGGAGGAGGAGGAGGAGGAGGAGGAGGAGGAGGAGGAGGAGGAGGAGGAGGAGGAGGAGGAGGAGGAGGAGGAGGAGGAGGAGGAGGAGGAGGAGGAGGAGGAGGAGGAGGAGGAGGAGGAGGAGGAGGAGGAGGAGGAGGAGGAGGAGGAGGAGGAGGAGGAGGAGGAGGAGGAGGAGGAGGAGGAGGAGGAGGAGGAGGAGGAGGAGGAGGAGGAGGAGGAGGAGGAGGAGGAGGAGGAGGAGGAGGAGGAGGAGGAGGAGGAGGAGGAGGAGGAGGAGGAGGAGGAGGAGGAGGAGGAGGAGGAGGAGGAGGAGGAGGAGGAGGAGGAGGAGGAGGAGGAGGAGGAGGAGGAGGAGGAGGAGGAGGAGGAGGAGGAGGAGGAGGAGGAGGAGGAGGAGGAGGAGGAGGAGGAGGAGGAGGAGGAGGAGGAGGAGGAGGAGGAGGAGGAGGAGGAGGAGGAGGAGGAGGAGGAGGAGGAGGAGGAGGAGGAGGAGGAGGAGGAGTGGGTGTAATAGTTCTGCCAACATGGCGGGTACAATGTACACATCTACATGTAGTATATGGTCAGCTACAGTTCCTATGACACAGTGCATATCATGTTTTAATATTAAGTGGACCAACTCACCTTATCCTTAATATTCACATCAATACCAGGCGTGAAAAGAAGATGTTCCACACAAGTAGTATGACCTCCCTTGCAAGCAAAGTGTAATGGAGTATAACCATCCTAGAGTGGGTGCAATAGTTCAGTCAACATGGTGGGTACAATGTACACATGTACATGTAGAACATGTTCTATGGCCTTTCGTACACAACATCACGAGGGTGCACACATTTACTTGCATGATACAAACATTGCTGATGGGGTTGAAGGGGAGGAGATACTAAGGGACTCACACTGGTCTTTGTGTGTAGGCTTAGAAGCAGCTGCTCCATGGTCTTGTTTTTTAATTACATCCCCATCCATATACAGGATAGTGTTCAGCACCATGCATATCAATATTACTTGATCATTAAATAGACCAACTCACCAGATCCTTAATGTTCACATCAATACCAGGAGTGGAAAGGAGATGTTCCACACATGTAGTATGACCTCCATTTGCAGCATAGTGTAATGGAGTATCACCGCCCTGGGTATAATCGTGTTGTCAACATGGAGGGTACAATGTACACTATCATCACGTACATGTACATCAATATAGCCCCCTCAAACATAAGCCTGTACTTGAAGTATAAATATATTGTAATCGTTAATTAAGGGAAGGGGAGAAAAGTGTTTAAGGGTAGTTCTTTTGGGACCAGCATTTATATCTTCGTATACAGCCTTGACATAGCTCTCAGGTATGGCCACTCCCCTACTAATACAAACTATTCATCTGCAAATCTCTCAACCTTAATTAATACATGTATTATTCTGCCTCGGTTTAGCAGCAGTACCAGGAATAAAAAAAATTCTGTACGACGGTATATAGGATTTGATGGCAATATGCACAGTACAATGTATACACATGTACATGTACAATTACTGCTTACCCCGTCATTTGAATTTACAGATACTCCACTTTCGATCAACCTCACCACCTCGCCAATAACACCTTTCTCTGCCGCATTTCGAAGCTTCTGTTCTTCAGCATATGAACTTCCAGTAGGGGCAGTACCTAGTTTTGAAACCATACTAGGGATCATATTCACTTTACGTACGAGTCAGTAATTATAAAGAGTATTTTATACGTGAACACGACTAGGTGCTACATGTACGTAAACTGCTAGGCCTAGGTGCAAGGTGGGTCCAGGCTCAATACTCCACACGATAATAATTATGTACATCAAAATAGGCCTAGGCCTACATCATACGTGCACGTTTAATATCGTACCGAACCCTAAATTCTTCATAAGCTTAGCGAACATCGTCTTTCCAGAGGGCGTGCCAATAAAGCTTAACAATCGGTCCGATCGGGGGCGGATATGAATGGCTCGACACACCCATTAGTTGACACCCTTTTATCACGTGATTTAATGACTGCATTAAAATTATGTTGTCCTTCGCCATTGGGAAAAGCATACTAATACTATCATACAGTAGTATAATATACAAAAAAACACAGAAAACATTTAACTGTAACATATATATTTACTGCACGTTCACAGTAGCCTGGTGTTATTATTATTATTTGTTACAGTGTCCACTACATTTCATGGTATGAATATTTAAACGGAATCATACATTATTATATTATTGGTTTTTACAGTAAGCACCTTTTAGTTCAACTGGCGTGGATTATGCAGGCCCCCTGTACCTGAAAGATGGTGGAAAGGTCTGGATCAGCTTGTTTACGTGTTGTCCTGTTCGTGCTGTTCACCTAGAACTGGTTCCGGACTTGACTGCAATATCTTTTGTCCGTTGCTTGAAGCGTTTCTCAGCCTCAGATCATATGCTCTGACAACAGCAAGACTTTACGATCTGCTAACAAGATTATCTCCTCCATACTGGACAGGCCAGAAACACAACAACACTTCAGGGATATGCGCATAGGCCTACACAATGGAAGTTCATATTGGAGAAGGCATCCTGGTGGGGAGCCTTCAATGAGAGGATGATTCAGTCCATGAAGAGGTGGTTGAGGAAGACCATTGGCAAGGCGAGAATGGCGTATGATGAATTGCATGGAGGTAGAAGCCATACTCAACTCCCGCCCTCTCATCCGTTGATAGGTCATCGTCTATGCACTAAGCCTAAGCCCGCTTAGCCTAAGGGGATCGGATCTAGAGTTTGAAGGAGCAAATGCTATGGTGGACCTGCGTCGGCGAATACGACATCTGAACCTGATATTGGAACACTTTTGGAAGCGATGGAGGTTGGAATACTTGGTGGGACACAAAGAGAGCCATGCCTATTCTCCGAGGTCACAAAATGCAGAATTGAAAGGTTGCTGGAAGGATCTGATGGGGCAGTGAGGGGAGCATCCCTCCGGGTGCAGTCTGGCAAGAAGAGTCTGAAGACCTCCCTACTTAATCGTCCCATCAGACATCTACCCGCTAGAAGCGAGCATCACGACTGACACAGCCACAACCCATTTTGCTGCTGATCAACTATTGTGAGCTCATGAGGATGAACCTGAACCGGTGCGTGCTACTCCTGTTGATGATGGATCGTCCGGGTGAGGCAGGACTAGGCCACGCCCACAACGACTTGGCTGCTCAGATTGCACGTTACAGATTAGAGGAGTTAGCTAGGTACCCTTGTTGACTTGCTGTGAGCAAGTCAAGGGGGAGTGTCGAACATTGCATTAATTATAAATAATTTCATTTTGTATATATATATGTGTGCACATGATTAGGAATTAATTAAGATTGAACAATGAGGTGTGCGTGAGGGAGGGAGAATCTACTCTAATCCAGCTAATCCAGTTCCAGCCGTAATATTGTACACATCTACAGTACTTGCATGGTTATATTGGCGTACTTGCGCTGGGTGTACTCCGTGTCTTGCGGATATACGTGGCTGAAGGCATAAATTAGCAGCCTCGGATTGAAACGACGAGGTGCTATTGAAACTAACCTTCTTCTTTTGCAACAAGCCATTTAGGTAACAACAGCACATATATTGGTTAGTTCTCTAACAAAATGTTGACTTAAATAACGTGTAGGTGGAATTAACAACGTCAAACTGCCTATTAGGCTATGTGGCGATTGCTCCAAACCAAGTATGGTTACACCGTGAAAAGGTAAAAAGGTTACACTAATCCTATCTGTTGAGCACTGGTGGAGCCAGTATTTTTTTATTGGGTGGCCCAACTTTAGGCCGATTCAACCAATAAGGGGGAGGGGGGTATGGGGGCCAGGGGGGGCCAACTGCAGACGTCACTGTACAAGCTTAAATCACAGGGGGTCCAACTGCAGACTTGACTGTACAAGCTTAAATCACAGGGGGGACCAAGCCCTCTCCAGCCCCCCCCCCCCCCCCCCCCCCCCCCCCCACCCCCCCTTGCTCCGCCACTGCTGTTGAGACAGCTTGTGTATAATTCCATTTTAGAAGCACCGTCATGATGCTACTTGCACTGATGGACCCTCAAGGCAAAAGTGATAGGAAGAAACATATAGACTTAAAAGGCGAAATTACATCAATAAGGTATAACACTGAAAGGTGCTATACAGAATGGCAATTTACCTTCTCTGTTTTAAATGGGACCAAATTGGATGTGGCACCTAGATGGGTACGATAATTAAGCTTAAACCATATATGGTTTCCCCATTCATGGTTGCATAGACGGGTAACATTTCTGACACGTTTGAAGGTATGTGTTAAAATTATATAAATTGTAGTTTTGTAGCGGCCTCATCCATTCCATCTATATAGCAGCAAGGTTACAAAGACTGACACGAATACTCACTACAGACACCTATATATGTAATCATACGCATGCGCACATAGCAATTATACAGTTTCCAATACCCGTTACACAGCTCCCCCTTTTCAGGGAGTGGGTCCACACACTCAAATATCGTCCGGTAGACTCCATGGGTTTCCGTATCTGTCCGGCGGTCTTCTGTTTCTCGTAGATCTCCTCAATAACGGTTGCGCCTCCTCATTTGATTCTGCCCCATCTGCTTGTCTCTCTTCCCCGTCTGAGTCACCCAATACGGACAAATGATCCCCATCTCTTATTTGTTCTACGTTCCTCTCGGGTTCGGCCACCGGCCCTTGTCTTACTCTCTCTCCCCTCTCCGTGGATTCATCCACAGTATAATCCTCTTCTTCGTCGCCTTCATGATTTTCAGCGGTGTTATCCCTACTGTCTTCTTCGAACGGCTCAGGGAGTTGCCTTCGTTCCGAGACTAACTTAGAAGGAGCAGGCTTTAATCTGTTGAAATGAACAACATACTTTTTCCTCGAGTTAGAGCAGTCAACGATACGATAGACGCACGGGCTTACCACTTTTGTTACCTTAAATGGCCCTCGCCATGGCCTGTGGAACTTCTTGCATTTGTTCCTCGGCACGGCTGGACTGTGAAGAAATACCAAGTCATTTACCTTGTATGATGTTCCACGGCACTTTAAATCATAAACAACCTTTTGGCGCTGCTGTTTTCTACTTGCATATTTCTGAACCCACCGATAGCTCTGTTGCAGCCGTTCTATTAATGCAGTACTGTACTCATCCCACTTCTGACACCATTTGTAGCGGCCTCATCCATTCCATCTATATAGCAGCAAGGTTACAAAGACTGACACGAATACTCACTACAGACACCTATATATGTAATCATACGCATGCGCACATAGCAATTATACAGTTTCCAATACCCGAAAATTATCTGGTTGGAGGTATCAACTACTAATAACGACCCTTGTGTAGTGCTGAACTATTACTTAGATGCACTAAAGAAGTTGGAAGGTCAGAACACTATACATGTATACACTTCTATTTTGCTAGGTTGTACATAAGTATGGTTTGATCATAATACTTAGGGTGTCCTATGCGAATAAGAAGTGACTGTGGAACTGAGAATACTTGTATCGCAAATGCCAAACGACATTTAGGCATGATGGTACAGATCAATATGCTGGTCCTAACAGTTTTGTGTTTGGAACTTTGGTCCTAAATACAGTATGTTGTAATATTGTAGCGGTTATCATGATATGTAAGTATATATGATATAAATTTATTGTATGTACTATATGGCGCATTGAAAGCTGGTGGTCAAGGTTAAGAATTTTTAAAACACAATGGTGGATTACTCTTTTTAAGGTATTGTTATCATAAATGTGGTAGATCGAAATTTGTGGTTTAAAGTTCATGGAAACCATCTATTCATAAGGTGTGTCAGGGGCAGCACTTTCTGTTTATTGTAAGCTTTATTGAGGATGATGTGGCACAAGAGGTGAAGAGGCAGGTTGATATCAAGGCTGCTGCAATGACAGATCTGCAGTTACGCCTGAAATTGTCAATTCAATACCACTCCATCTATGTGGCTGCATGTGCAGTACGTCCTGAGCAGGTGCAACATGCTGAATGGACCTCTCCTCAAAGTTCAGAAAGTATCACAGATAATTCAGATGGAGAAAGCTTACATCCATAGAACAACGCTATCCCTACTACTAGTACTCAATTTAAGCATTTGAAAGGTTCAGCTCAGTGCATGACTTCAGCACAATGGATTGATGTGAATTTAAGGATATGAAGGGGAGAGAGATAGCTGAGAAAGAAGAGCGACGCAGAAAAAGAAATGCAGCTCTAGAAGAAAACGCTGTATTAGAGCGCATGAAAGCTATAATGAAATCAGAAGGTTGCAAAGGAGCACAATGCTGCAATCCTAGCTTGCCAAATGCTAGTGGAGAATTTTATCAGCATTGAACATCATCACTAGACTATCCTTTATGTCATATACTTATCAGTGGGTCAATCAGATTCATTGATTTGCGTATGAGCCATCATTGCAAACCCATAACTTTGATTAAATTTTTAATGAGATTTAGTGTTCCTTAATAGGGGTGCGTTCCACATTCGGGCCTTTGCTTCTATCTATTTTTTTTTCTATGCAGCCTTGTTAAGCAATGCACCTGCACTAACTTCACAAACAGCTGACCTTTTAAATTTGTGCTAACCATGGTTGGATTTTGCAAAAGGCATCATTTAGCCCATTAAACAGTATGCTATTAGGCTACCTTTATATTCCCTCAGTATGCTTTGTTTGGTTCATACAGGGAGAAGCTAAAATGAACACATGCAATTACTTGATAAACAGAAGCCATGTTAAAACTGTTAATTGACCTGGGCAGACCGTTTATATTGATGACAGGGCAAGGTTAACAGTTTTCCCACGTACACAATGAATTCTGACCTCTACTGCTATAGTTTATGCCTATCAATGGTCTCCCCACTCCAGTACCCTCCAGTGCGGGCACAGATGGGGTGAAGGTGGGGATTTGAAGATTGCGGTTTTCAAATCCCCCACCCCTTGCGCATTCTAGCCGTTCAAATCCCCCCACATACTATGTGGGGGCCCCAGTGCCAGGTTAACCGGGGCGCAGGTGGCGCAAAAGCGCCAGGTCCACCGAAGGTAGGGGCCCATTAATCCACATATGTACGTACACGCAATGAATTTTATTACCTAATTAGGTATATGTTAATAATTAACTGCATAGAAGAATTAAGCGCGAGCGCCGTGCGTGACGATCATGACAAGTGAAGTGGCAATTAATATCACCGGCCTTATTTCCTATTTGCCAATTATTGCGCACTGAAGTATACTATTTGCCAATTGTTTCAGTTCTTTCGTTTTGCTTCAGTATCTTTGGATTTCGCATTCAATTTGATTGCCTATACCACGCTTTGATGTCTTCAATAAAGAAACATTTGAGTGGCTATGAAAAGCGGCGGAAAAAAGCAGACATCGAAGCCTCTGTTTCGAAGCATCCTAAAATCAGTTCGTTTTTTTCTGCAGCTAGCTCTCCTTTGGTCACTGCTGACCAGCTTCCGTCCGAGCCATCTGAGTCTTCATCTGCTGCTGACAATGCTATAACAGTTGTCGCTCATCATGTCTGTGATGTTAGTTCAGCCGTAGTACATACAGAGGTATTAAAGAAAGTTTTCAAGTTCTTGCACGGGATGAAATGGAGGCTTCCCAATGCGAAGTCGGCAACACAGTTCATCAGGATAGTGCATTATGCCTCCATCAGATGGAAACAGATCCTGCTCTGTGGTCTGACTTTTGGCTTATCTTTATCAATAATGATAGCAGTAACCCTATTAGGGTTTATTACTTTTCAATTAAATTTTTTAAGTATACCATGCTTTACCTAATAAGCTATCAGCCTAATCGAGGCATAGCCTCCTGATATCCGAGGACGGGCACGGTCCCGATGCGGCGGGACTAGAAAAATAGAGATATCTTGAAGGAAATTAAACCAAAACAAATTCTATTATATAAAAAGATTGAATACCCTGCAGATAAAACCATACCTAAAGAAGCAAGTAAACCTATACCCGAACCCCAGTGTAGGTGAGACTACGTCTCACCTATACAGGGACTCAGCATCGATGCTGAGTCTCTAGCTCCGTGGGAATGGGGCCGACGTAGTCGGTCCTATATCGGCGTGGGAATGGGACCGACGTACTATTAGTGAGAAAATGGTGCAGTACTGGTTGCGAGTTGGTCCAGAGCTATGTAGAAACAGGGATGGAATTTATACTATTAGTAATTCTACAAGGCAAGGGCGTCGCGCCCTATAGGGCCGGTCCGGCCATGGCCGTACCAAATTTTAAGGACTGCACCCAACCACACCCCCTACATGTATTATCTATTGAGGTTATATGAAAAGTTAATGAATCGATAACATTCATATACGTACGTATATACGTACACGCAATCATACAATATATAACTTCCGTACGCATGCGCGCAAAGTCTGATTGCTTTGCAGCTGCTTGATTTTTTTTTTGTCCTTTCTTTATAGCCAGTAATCAATGAGTTCTAGCTCTAGTACCACGGGGTTGCGCACTACTACGCCTACGGAGATAATAATAGCGCCAAATCAACCATCATTGCATTGCAGGGTTTTCCTAAACGAAGTTTTGGCCAAATACACCCGAAAAAGCGATCATTTCGGTTTGAAACCTGGAATTGGCTGCACTACGATAAAGCGCGTGACTTAATGTTGTGCTACATTTGTGTGAATGCTCGTATTGAAGGCAATGTTTCGAGTGGGCATAATGACTATGATGACAGCCATACTACTTTCTCTAGTTCTGAGTATTCGAACTGGAAAAATGCCACAGTAAACTTCAAACGACACGAGCAATCTGATCAATCAGAGCAGATTTTGCATGAGTTTTTCTACTAAAAGCGTTGGCTTTTGGGGCTCCGCCCCAGACCCCGGTGGGGGAGCTTACAGCGCTCCCCCACACCCCCTTGCTGGGCGGGAGGGGTGCCCCCCTCCCGCACCCTCCCCGGGACGAAGGGTGTAGTTGCCCCTCCCCCAAGCCGTACCGAGTTTTTGACCCTTCCGACGCCCCTGCAAGGCAAGGGATTAAAAGTCAAACAGGTAAACAGCGCATTGCACGCTCAGTATAATATACAATATATAATAAAAGAAGAGCGCGTACATTCACACTATATATACATGTGTATATATATATAGGCACACATTTGCACGAAACCATATGTAATTAAATTAAGCGCGTATGTATATTAAAAACTAGCATAAATATTTCTTACTCTGCCCAGGAAACTAAAGGATACAGCATTCACAACACTGTCTCCAAATGGAGAAGTTGGCTGATATATTCCCGATCAACAGGATGCGTGCTTTGCTTTGTCTGCAAACTGTTCTCTACAATTAGTACAAGCAATTCCTCCGGTCTAGCAACAACAGGTTTTGATTCGTGGGATCATATTGGACGGCTTAATGATCATGAACGTTCTTTGCAACACAGAGAATCACTTTCAAAATATGCTATTCGCCAAGCAAAATGTGAGACAATAGACCGCTGTATCATCGATAGTTATGCAAGGGAAAATTCTTACTGGAAAGAGGTTTTGAGGAGAGTAGTTTCAGTAGTTACGTTTCTTGTCACTCGTGGACTAGCTCTTCGAGGCAGCAATGACGTCTTTGGATCAGAGCACAACGGGAATTACCTTGGATGTTTAGAGTTGCTTGCTGAATATGATCCGTTTCTTGCACAACACATAGAGAGGTATGGTAATAGGGGACGTGGCAATCCATCTTATTTATCATCTACAATATGTGAAGAGTTTGTTTTGCTCATGGCAGAGGAAGTAAAGCAAGTTATCATTAACGAGATATAGCTTCTGCAAAGTATTATTTGTTTAGCATTGACTCAACACCAGACATCTCACATACGGACCAGCTGACATTTACAGTGCGCTACGTTCATGAAGATGGAATGCCAACTGAGCGTTTTCTAAAGTTTGAAGAAATACATTCCCACACTGGTTTAAATTTGTTCAAAACGATAATAGAAGCTCTTAAAGATTTTAAGCTTGATCTCAAAGATTGTCGAGGTCAATCTTATGACAATGCTAGCAACATGTCTGGAAAATATTCTGGTGTGCAGGCCAGGGTATTGGAAGAAAATGATAAAGCTATTTATATTCCATGCATGGCGCACTCGTTGAATCTATCGGGAGCCTCGGCAGCAGAATCATGTGTCAATGCTGTATCCTTTTTCGGATTTGTTGAGAACTGAGTTGTATGTTTTTTTCTCTGCTTCAACACATCAATGGAATATTTTGAAAACAATACCAGGTGCTTTGGATACAGATGAAAGACAACATTTGCCAAAACGGCTTTGTGATACCAGGTGGTCAAGTAGATCTGATGCTCTGAAGTCCTTATCGCAGCTGTTGCCGCGAAATAACCTTCACGTCTATATCGCGATATATCGCGATATAAGCATTTAATCGCGATATAAATATCGCGATATAGTAAATTGTTCATGATCAATTATCGCTTGGTTATTAAATGTTGGGGTGAATAGTTATGGTTACCACGAAGATATGGTACAGGTATACGTGTACTTACGCTAAATGCACTTGCTACCACAGACGATTTCATGAACGTTGATCGCAAAGCCTTCAAAACTGCCGTATGGGAGGCTTTGGAAAGTTTGGAAGGAACAAAAAAAAAAATCAATCCTTTTTCAGCTACATCCCAAGCAGCCTGTCAGCAGAAATCAATTTCAGAAAATAAGATCCATTGTTGTGGTGGAGGAATAATGAATCATACGTCCCCACCATAGCTAAACCAGCAAGCAAGTACATGTACTTGTGCATTTTCGGTTAGGTAAAGGTTGCGCCCGTGACGGCGTGGCATCTTGCATGAAAGGCTGCATTGGCAATTTTATATTTCTAAGGCAAATTAAATTCAAACTGAACTGGTTTAACTGTAATAGTAAATTATTATCATTGATATACTTAAATGTATGCTTATTCTCTGCTCGTTTGAAAATTTTATTTTTGTATACCTTTGTTTACGTCCGTGCACGTATTTTTTATTTCTGTATATCTTTGTTTACGTCCGCGCACGTTTATTTCGCGATATGTCTAAAGATTAATCGCGATATATCGTCTTTCGCGATATAAACATTTAATCGCGATATATCGCCTTTCGCGATATATCGCGGCAACACTGAATTGTCTGTCTATACGACGTACCGTAATGTTCTACCGCAGCAAATTGCTGATGACTCCTTGCAGAAATGTGATACAAGATCAGAAGTACTTTCACTGGCAAATATAATGGACACACTAGAAACTATTTTCATGACTGTTTTGGAATGCACTCCTTAAAAGAATACATGAAAGCAGCCAGCTTCTCCAGTCAAGTACAATAGAAATAGGATCTGCCATTGCTACATTGAAGTCTCTTCTAAGATTTCTTGAGGCTCAAAGAAGCTTATTTGATGAATATAAGGCTACAGCAGTCGCTATTAGCAAGACTGGCTGCTTTAAAGAAGTGCGACTGCGACGGGTAAAGCGCGTCTTTGGTGACTCCAGTGAGCCCGAGGTCGTGATATCTTCAGAAGAGAAATTTAAAATTGAAACGTTCTACGCTATAATTGATCGTATTATGACTGATCTCAACAACAGAATACGGGCTTATTCAGAAACTGACGTTCGTTTCCTATTCTTAAGACACCACAAACTTGAGAATTCTGAAGTGAAAGATTCCTTGTCTCGATTAACATTTTTTCATTCCGATGATCTTGATGCCGAAATATTTGATGAATGGTTGCAGTGGACAGAATTTGAGAAGACTCTATATCCGAAAGCTGCATCGAGAAGGCAGGCACATGAAATGCTGTCCACCTTAAAAGAACATCATGCCGAAAGTGCCTTTCCGAATATAATTATTGCACTTCGAATTTTTTTAACTCTTCCAGTATCAAATTGTACTGGTGAGAGGTCATTCGGCCACCTTAAGAGAATAAAAAATGCTCTCCGCTCGACAATGGTTCAAGTACGTCTGTCAAGCTTAACGATTTTAAGCATAGAATCTGAACTTGTTCGACAAATTGACTTTTCTAAGCTAATTGCCAACTTTGCCGAAGTCAAATCACGTCGTAAAGCTGTTTAAAAGTACACAGCTGCATATTATTATTAAGTTGATCTCATCAATTGGTGATTGTATAGCCTATTAGTAAGCCAGTTCAAATACCAATTGTATGGAGATAAGAAATTGCGGGAAGATTGTGAGAAAGGATTTATTTTTATTTTTGAAAGCCGCATTAATTAAAAAACGAAAATTTCAAATGTGACGCGTGCGCATAGCGTTCCACAATACGACGCTGTACGCGGGAAGCAGTTTTGCCCCACTTTTGCTATACTCCAGGGGCCCATTAAATTTACCCTGCGCCAGGCCCATTATATTTTATGCGGGCGTCTCTTCTGCTGCCCCACACAGTATGGTTAATCCGGCACTGTGTGGGGCAGCAGAAGAGACGCCCGCATAAAATTTCCTGCGTCATGCGATATCATGAATAATTAAACATATGGTAATCTGTCAAATCCCCACCCCTGGGGCAAAAATCCTAGTCAATCCCCATCCAAATGCCCCTTCTGTGCCCGCATTCTTTTCGATCGAAGAAGGAGAAACGATGGAATCGTCCCGATGTTCTGCACTCTTCATGGCCGCTGAATTTTCGTTGTATCGTTGCCTTTTTAAAGTTTAGTTTAGGCTCGAGGTTCCGGTGATGCCCTCACCGGTTAGTTCACTTCAGGCTCGATGATATTTAGTAAATAGTGCTAATGCCCAAACCGGATACGTGCCACAATTTCACTAGGTTAATTACAAATAATAGGTGTAGTGCCCAGACCGTACACATTGGATTACATGTACAGTACATGTATATAACACAACCACTGCCTACCACCGATATATACAATGTAACCTCGATACATTTTGACCACGGAAGCGAGAATGCCAATGAATTCTGAAGCTATTGGTGTGATTTTCATTTCATAAAAGTGTTACAACGACAACAACGAGAAATACGGTGGGACTGGGTACGAGCGTAGACAAGTGTTTTGTTCTCCACAACCACGGGGTTTTATGACATCAAACAAACATGAAACTGCTTGTTTTTGACTGCTTACTCGATTATGACAAAGAGCTAAGCTATCCGATTGATAGGAGTCCCGTTAGAAGCGGGTCCCGTTTT
Source organism: Spongilla lacustris (assembly GCA_949361645.1). Lineage (NCBI taxonomy): Eukaryota > Metazoa > Porifera > Demospongiae > Spongillida > Spongillidae > Spongilla > Spongilla lacustris. The sequence continues at coordinate 19,461,919 of OX442416.1, read as the reverse complement.
TTAATGACATTCATAATCGGGGTCAAATCCTATATGATGTAACTCTCGATACAACATCAATAAGGTGTACACATTTACATGCATGATACAAACATTGCTGATGGGGTTGAAGGGGAGGAGATACCAAGGGATACACTGGTCTTTGTGTGTAGGCTTAGAAGCAGCTGCTCTATGGTCTTGTTTTTTACATTACCATCCATATACAGGATAGTGTTCAGCACCATGCATATCATGATCATTAAATAGACCAGTTCACCTTATTCTCAATGTTCACATCAATACCAGGAGTGGAAAGAAGATGTTCCACACATGTAGAATGACCTCCCATTGCAGCAAGGTGTAATGAAGTATAACCATCCTGGAGTGGGTACAATCAACATGGTGGGTACAATGTACACATGTACATGTAGTACATGGTCATCAACATGGCCTTTCATATACAACATCAAGAGGGTGTACACATTTCCACGCATGATACAAACATTGCTGATGAGGTTGAAGGGGAGGAGATACCAAGGGACACACTGGTCTTTGTGTGTAGGCTTAGAAGCAGCTGCTCTATGGTCTTGTTTTTTACATTACCATTTACCATCCATAAACAGGATAGTATTCAGCACCATACATACATATCATGATAATTAAATAGACCAGCTCACCTTATTCTCAATGTTCACATCAATACCAGGAGTGGAAAGAAGATGTTCCACACATGTAGAATGACCTCCCATGGCAGCATAGTGTAATGGAGTATTACCATCCTGCAGTGGGTAAAATATTTAGGTCTACATGGTGGGTACAATGTACATGTACACATGCATACTTACATGTATTACATGTACTGCTACAGTTACTATAACACTGCACATCCTATTTTAAAATTGTTCATTGGAACAACTCCATAGGCGGCCGGAGGGGGGGGGGGGGGGGGGGGGGGGGGGGGCCCAAGGGGCCTCAGGGTAGTTAAGGCATGGGTAGCCATTTATTTTTAACTTTGCATATTGTTCATGAACTGTGCAATATGTATGCATAAGTATGATATCAAATCGAAGTATTGATGATGCGGAATTTTATAATCACCATGGTTACGTCATTGCATCACGTGAGTACTGCATAGATGCAATATAACCATATTTTGTTCAGTGAATTATACGGCAGTGAAGCCGGGGTATTTCAGCGTTCATTTTTCAGCCATACACGTCAACTGATGAGTACTTTTCACTTCTCGGTAGGATTTCCTAAAGAACAACTTCTTCACGGAGAAAAGTGATAATACTTCTCGTCTTGTTAAACATTTCTGTATACACAAATTTTTCTATGCCGACTCGATAAGCATTTCGCTTCCACCGGGCACAACCTAAATAGAGCACTAGGTGGAGCACATTTTGGTGTATTTAAAATAATTTTACCCCTTTGTCTTCACTGTCGTACGGAAGGAATAAGAAATTCACACAGCCATTTTCGCGCGCCGCCCGTATCATAGCAACGAACGATTCACGCGGCACACAACGGTAGGTAAGTATGTTATGTACATTCATCAGTTAGAACTGCATCCCGCTTTGCTTTAGATTAGGGTAACAAGGCAAAGCAGTTAGCACGCCTCACAATCGGTACGCAGTGAGAGGAATAACCACAGAAGTTACTCGCGCGTGCGATATCAGATAACAATAACACAAAGTGGTCATAATAGTGGGGTTCAATGTCTTGAATCTGTAGAGGGAAAACATACACATACATGACCTCAGATAAACAGTGACCACAGACAGACATCTACATCTATGATTATAGTAACTAACCCGCACTGTCAGCTGGTCTTCCTGTTCTGTAGATTTCACACACACACACACACAACACACACACACACACACACACACACACACACACACACACACACACACACACACACACACACACACACACACACACACACACACAATATTTCATATACATACAAGGATTCACACATACTCTACTTCTTTCACTGCTTTTCAGTGTGTGAACTTGAGCTGGGGTGAATGGGTGGGAAAGGTGGGATGGGACATCAAATCACCCACACATCATACTACCAAACCACATCACCCATACCTACACCAACCACAACACCATGTACCCATCACCTATCCATTACACCATCCACTCACCCCATCACCCATATCAAACACATACCTACTAGTCCTTCCAGCCCTCTTCACTCCAGTGTCACATGTCCAGCCCTCTTCACTCCAGTGTCACTCCAGTGTCACATGTCCAGCCCTCTTCACTCCAGTGTCACATGTCCAGCCCTCTTCACTCCAGTGTCACTCCAGTGTCACCTGTCCAGCCCTCTTCACTCCAGTGTCACTCCAGTGTCACATGTCCAGCCCTCTTCACTCCAGTGTCACTCCAGTGTCACATGTCCAGCCCTCTTCACTCCAGTGTCACATGTCCAGCCCTCTTCACTCCAGTGTCACATGTCCAGCCCTCTTCACTCCAGTGTCACATGTCCAGCCCTCTTCACTCCAGTGTCACATGTCCAGCCCTCTTCACCTATTCACTCCAGTGTCACATGTCCAGCCCTCTTCACTCCAGTGTCACATGTCCAGCCCTCTTCAGCTCCCAGTGTCATATGTCCAGCCCTCTGATCTTCACTCGAGTGTCACATGGTCCTACACAGCAGTATTGCAATGGAAAATCATTTTAAAACCAAAACTGTAGAACAAGTTAGAAGTTTCTAGGGAATACAAGTAGGAACAGCTAGACACAAAATCAAGATAAAAAAAAAAGGACTAAAAAACGATGTGGCAAGAATATCAGTGGGAAGGCAGCATGACAAGACACAGAAGGTTTTTACTTGACGAATGCCTGAAAGGCTAACCCCAACAAATTAGGCGAGAATCAATGGTGATAAAGACTGTTCTCTGCATGAACTGGAAACATCAGATAACGGCGATCTAATTAGAAAGATGCATTCTTAATATCGTACAATTATAGTGTATCGCTTCCATACACTTTTGTGGGCTAAGTACACATATTGCATAGTATAAAACAGCGTCAGTATAATTTAAGTGCTTTAAATAGAACATGTTTCGTGGTGATACGCAGAAGCTTCGTAATGAGAAAAGGGGAGTGTGCTAAGCTTAAACCCTAATGATATATGCTTTTACCTGCGCGTAAAGCTACGGGTACCGTTTGCTGTTTTGAAACAAAACTAGGAACAGCTAGCGCATCCTAGTCATCGGCACCCATTGCATTGTATCGCTTTACATATCACACCAAGCAAGATAAAAACTCACCGGAACGGATACTGGAATGACGGATTAATGATAGGAGTCCTGAATGTACGTCGCACAGACATTTACAAAAAAATAATACAATTTGGCCGCATGAAAATATCACGTGCGCTCACGGAAAATATGAATATAATTAAACTACTGCAATAAATTTTACCCATGCCTTAACTCCCCTGAGACCTTGGTCTCCCCCCCCCCCCCCATCCCCTCCCTAGGCTATGGCGCTTTCTTCCCCCCACCTCCAATCCCTACAACTATTGTCAATCCAAAGTGACTATAACATACGGTGCTTCTAACACTTGCTCGCATGCAAAGTCAAACGGTTACGCGCGTATCTGAAGTATCGTAAGCCACGCCCCTTTTTGGCGCCCCGCGTGTGCCTGCCCCCTCCCCTTGGTAAATGCTGGGGCCGCACCACATCCATAACGTTCACATCAATACCAGGAATGGAAAGGAGATGTTCCACAACAGTAGTATGTGCTCCCCTTGCAGCAAGGTGCAATGGTGTATAACAATCCTGGAGTGGGTACAATATTTCGGTCAACATGGTGGGTATTATGTACATAAGCACATGTAGTACATGTATAGTTCCTATAACAGTGCATATCCCTATTTTAATATTCATTGGACCAACTTACCTTATCCTTAATGTTCACATCAATACCAGGAGTGGAAAGGAGCTGTTTTACACAAGTATCATGACCTTTCCATGCAGCAAGGTGTAATGGAGTATGACCATCCTGGAGTGGGTACAATAGTTCAATCAACATGGTGGGTACAATGTACACATGTATATTATCATCAACATGCCCCTTCAAATATGAAACCTCTAATTCACGTACATGTACACACATACATACATGTATATGTAAAAAGATGTATATATTGTAATCATTAATAAAGGGGAGGAGGAAGAGAAGGTTAACATGTACATCACAGCTGCTGGAATAGTTTTTGATCAGTGATGAGCTTTGTCCTATTGTCTTCAATGGACAGCTGACCTGTGTAGGCTATGTTATTCGTACTCCCCTCGTCCTAGCCTAGCTGGGGCTCAAGGTTAAAGGCTAGCCCCTAGTGCCCAGACTTCACAGTTTGCACACAATATCATACCAGATGCCAGCAAGGCTGTGAGGTAGACATGTAGAGTTTCCTAAGAGGATTTAGCGCCATGTTTGAAATAGGTGGTGGGCAAAAAATTGAGCCTTCCATCTAAACTGTTAAATGGCATGCCAAAAATTAATCCTTTGGTTAATCAGTTTTAGACCAGCCAGATAAATTAATCAATGGGTAAATAATGCCATACTATACAGGTGTAAACTAGGGGGTGGGTTTGTCAAATTAGGGGCAAACCAATCAGTAGATAGGAGGTGAGAGTTATGAAGCATACTGGAATTTGTATGGGCTAAGTATTGGCCTTCTCACCCCATGCAAAGTGGTATCTCAACCCCCATAATGTTCATATCAATACCAGGAGTGGATCATGCAAGCAGTATGACCTCCCATGGCTGCAAGATGAAATGGAATATGGGTGGGTACAATAGTTCAGCCAACATGGTGGGTACAATGTACACATGTACTTGTACATGTAGTACATGGTCATCAACATGCCCTATTAAGCCACTCAGGTGCACACATGTACATGTATGTGGTATGTGTGAATTGAAAGTGAGAACCTATAAGGTTCTGATGGAAACTATGCTCCCTGCGGAAGAGATTAGGCCACTTGAAGAGCCCATCTGTCAAGGACAGTGCAATTCACAACACACAAAATAAATAGCAGCTGGCCTGTGTGCACCAATGTCTAGACTGACCTGAGCTCACCACTCAGCCATTAATACCTCCCCTCCCTCCCCCCACATGCCACAGACAACATAATTGGTACAAACTCCTGCTATGGGGAAAATGAGCTGTCGTCAATCCACCCATTAGGTGTGACATAGACATTTCCATCAAACTGTTTATCAGCACTAATGATACCTTGTGGAATACGATGCACCATTTCCTTTGAATATGAAAAAAGGAGGGTAGGAATGCCCATAAGAACCGACAAATTAAACTGTCATGATATGTTCTAGCTGCTCTCTAGTTTTTAGTTTTTGCCTTTCTGCTCTTTAGGTCGAAACACACAAATGTTTCATCAAGATTGCCAATGCTGGTGGACACATCAATATGGTAGACATTCACTATTTGTAGTAATAGTGTGATAGGTGATAGGTTTTCTTTGTCACCGGCTATGTATACAGCTCTTTTAAATGATGGAATCAATTTGTCGCTTCTAATGATTAAATTAATGAGACTAATCATTAGAAGCGACAAGTTGATTCCATGCTTCACAGACATTCAACTAAATGAAAGCATGGAACCATTCATTGCTGGGGAGGCCCTTTGCTTCTGCAATTTCCTTGGCACGTTGCTTTAGTTTGAAAGTGTCAAGTGGGATGCCATGCTCCTTCAGCCATAAAGCTGCAGTAGCAAGTCCCAGCTCGCCTTTGCAATAGAGTATAAGCAACAGACATGTGATGGATTATAATAATCTTGGGTTGTGCTTATTACGACCGCCCTGAGAAGACATGAGCATGCTACTGGCAATCTACAGCCCTGGAAGACTGTGTGATATTGTGGCCAATTGTGAAATTCATATTGCTTTATTTATATAAGGTGTGTCTCTACCAGGTTTTACATTTTGGCACACATCAAGGCTGAAACTAAAAAAAAAAAAAACATGATCCACACTCTTGGGCGTGTTCAAAAATGCACTAGGAAGCTTCAAAGCATGCAGTTGTAGTTTTCGTAAAAATTTAAAGCAGCACCAATCAATCGAATTAAGCTGAACTTAGTGACCGTTCAGCTACTGCAAGCTCCAGAATGATCAGCATCATAGGTTGTTAATGTTAATCGAAAGGCAGAGGCTTTCGAGAGCTTATCCAATGCTCAAGATGTGCATGTATTTTCTGAAATACGTAAGAAAACGTGAGCGTTTTTTGTGAACTTTTTTCTGAGTGGTAAGACATTATCAACTTGTTACTTCACAGCGGAAGGTTCTACTGAGGCTAATTTTTTAAAGGTCATTTGAAACAGATTCGAGTACAATATAACAACTTTTGTTCACATATATATTCCAAGATACATATTTATGTGTATAGATAATTATATACATAAAAGCATGCAGATTAAATTCAGGGAGCACTCTAGTACTGTGGTGTAGTGGCTTGCTATGTCAGCTACAGTTCCTATACCAGTGCATATCTTATTTTAATATTCAGTGGACCAACTCACCCCAGTTTTAATGTTCACATCAATACCAAGAGAGAAAAGGAAATGTTCTACACAAGTAGTATGACCTCCCCTTGCAGCAAGGTGTAATGGAGTATCACCATCATACTGAAGTGGATACAATAGTTCAGCCAACATGGTGGGTGCAATGTACACATGTGCATGTAGTTAATCAACATGGCCCCTTGAATGAAGACACTATTTTCCATTAGTACCTATATACTGGTTCACTATGGTACAAGTAGCTCTGTGGCACCAATATTATGATCCAATATCATGTTGGGTTTCAACACCACATACATGTATCTATTGCCTGGAGCCAATTCCATACATATGTGCATTGGTTACAAATACAACAAAAAATACTGGGATCAAACCATATTCATATTTATAAGGCAGCAATATCAGTTACTATAAGGTCTAGTAGCCTGTTCATCTGAGAACTGTCTTGAAAGGATAGTGGTGACATCTGCAATTTATAAGACACAAATTGACTTGAAAATAAAAAGCAGCTGGCCTGTGTGCACCAATGCCTAGACTGACCTGAGCTCACCATTCAGCCAATAAATGCCCCCAGCATACACTTACATTTCCTAAACCATGTAAGCTGTGATCATGTGAATTAGATTTCACATCCTGCCACTATTTATACGCAACAAGATTAACAAAGATTGGTGAGAGATAAAGTATAAACGGTTCAAAATGACATTTTGTAGTACAACTCTATCCAGTACGGAATGTAGTTGAGGGCTCCAATTTTGAATATATACTCCTTGGAGCACACTCGTTAGCATAGGTCATATTGGTTTCGAGGAAATATGAATGTAACGGGTACAAAGATGGAAGCATTGGTGAGAGGACGTGGTGGCAGCAGGCTAGGAGGTGAAGGTCTCCACATGGAGCAGGCTAGGAGGTGAAGGCCTCCACATGGCAGCAGGCTAGGAGGTGAAGGTCTCCACATGGCAGCAGGCTAGGAGGTGAAGGTCTCCACATGGAGCAGGCTAGGAGGAGAAGGTCTGGCTAGGAGGTGAAGGCCTCTACATGGCAGCAGGCTAAGAGGTGAAGGTCTCCACATGGAGCAGGCTAGGAGGTGAAGGTCTCCAAATGGAGCAGGCTAGGAGGTGAAGGTCTCCACATGGAGCAGGCTAGGAGGTGAAGGTCTCCACATGGAGCAGGCTAGGAGGTGAAGGTCTCCACATGGCAGCAGGCTAGGAGGTGAAGGTCTCCACATGGAGCAGGCTAGGAGGTGAAGGCCTCCACAAGGCAGCACTCTAGGAGGTGAAAGCCTCCACATGGCAGCAAGTGCTGGACAGCATCTGGGACCCAGTTCAATGGAGTATCACCATCATACTGGTATGGGTACAATAGTCCAGCCAACATGTTGGGTACAGTGTTACACATGTACATGTAGTACACAGTCATCAACATGGCCTTTCATATACAACATCACGAGGGTGTGCACATTTACATGTACAAACATTGCTGGTGGATTGAAGGGGAGGAGATACCAAGGGACACACTGGTCTTTGTGTGTAGGCTTAGAAGTAACTGCTCTATGGTCTTGTTGTTTTACATCACCATCCATATACAGGATAGTGTTCAGCACCATACATGTCATTATTACTTGATCATTAGATAGACCAGCTCACCTTATTCTGAATGTTCACATTAATACCAGGAGTGAAAAGGAGATGTTCCACACATGTAGTATGACCTCCCCCTGCAGCATTGTGTAATGGAGTATCACCGCCCTGGGTATAATAGTTTAGTCAACATGGTGCGTACAATGTACACATGTGCATCAATATGGCCCTTCAAACATATGATAAGCTTGTAAATGAAGTACACACATAAATGTATAATAATTAATTTTTATTGTAATCATTAATCAAAGGAAGGGGAAGAGGTAGTTCTTTTGGGACCAACATTTATGTCTTCATTCAAGGTGCAGGTAGCAAAATGTACAGCCTTGACATAGCCGGCTGGCATTAATATAGCCACTCCCCTCCTATTCATAATACATTCTGTCTCGGATGTTAGCAGCAGTACCAGGAATAGAAAATTCTCTATGACGGTATATAAGATTTCATGGCAAAGTATGTAAATGTACGATCCCTGCTTACCCCGCAGTTTGAATTTACAGATAGGCCTACTCCACTTTCGATCAACCTCGCCACCTCGCCAATATCACCTCTCTCTGCCGCATCTCGAAGCTTCTGTTCTCCATCTGAAGTTTTGAAACCATTCAAGGGATCATATTCACTTTACGTTAGAGTCAGTAACGAGTATGTATACGTGAACACGACTAGGTGTGCTACGAAAAGGGGTGGTTGGGCGTAGACCGAGCGTAGACCGACCTTCGTACAACTCCAAGTTCAATTGCAATACCCCACACGATGATACATCAAAATAGGCCTACTTACATCATTGTACACGGCAAATATCGTACCGAATCCTGAAGTCTTCATAAGCTTAGCGAACATCGTCTTTCGATAGGATGCGTAGGATTGCACGCGTTAATTACGTCATTGTTTACATTTTGCCAGTGTTATAACGTTTGAATCGCTATATCTTACGAACGGTAAACGTTATTGACATTCTATTTTGAGCACTTCATACTGCACCATTTATCTATGACAAAATACATTTTGGAGTCTTGCAGTTGCTCCGTACCAGCATTGTAACGTTCGATACCCCACCGGGTTCAAACCCGTCACTTGTCGGCCATTTGAGTGGCATAGCTACTTGTATGGAACATCTCCTTTCCACTCCTGGTATTGATGTGAACATTAAGGGTAAGGTGAGTTGGTCACTTGATATTAAAATATAATATGCACTGTTATTGGAACTGTAGCACTGATATCATGTACTACATGTACATGTATACACTGTAAAAACAGATGAGTAAATTTCACTCAAATTAAGAAATCGAGTGCTATTTCGAACCGTTTTGAGTATTGGATTATTACCATCCTGGAGTGGGTACAATATGTTAGTAATTTTTGCATATACTTGTCATGCCACTACTTGCATTTTTATGTATGTGTATGTATGTATACAATCAAATATAAAAATCAATATGTCAGTCAACAATGTGGGTATAACTTGTACACATATACACTGTAAAAACAGATGAGTAAATTTCACTACCTTGCTATAAAGGGAGGTCATACTACTTGTGTGGAACAACTCCTTTCCGCTCCATGTATTGATGTGAACGTTAAGAGTAAAGTGAGTTGGTGCACTGAATATTAAAATAAGATATACACTGTTATAGGAAGTGTAGCAGACCATGTACTACATGTACATGTATACAATTGTACCCACCATGTTGACTGGTATTAATGTGAACATCAATAAGGTGAGTCGGTTCATTGAATGTTGCTGTGTAGTTGTTCAGTTAGGTCCATATTAGTTTCTATAGAAACCGTACATACAACTTTGCATGGGGTGGGAAAGCCAATACTTGGCCAATTACACACCACCTGGTTTACAGGTGCTTTTGCATGACGATGCCATTTAACAGTATAGAAGTAAGACTCAGTTTTATTTTTGCCCACCCCTGTTTTCAAACGTGGTGCCAAATCCCTGATTCCTCTTGGTAAACTCTATATGTCTACCTCACAGCCTTGCTGGCATCTGATATGATACATATATTGTGTGCAAACTGTGAAGGCTGGGCACTGGGGCCCAGCCTTTAACCTTGGGCTCCAGCTAGGCTAGGAGGAGGAGAATATGAATAACATAGTCTGCACAGCTGTCCATAATACACTGAAGCCAATAGGACAAAGCTCATCACTCATCAAAAACTATCCCAGCAGCTGTGATGTACGTGTTAACCTTCTCTTCCTCCTCCCCTTTATTAATGATTACAATATTAAAGTCTTATTACATATATATATTAATGTGAGTCCTTGGATTAGAGGCTTCATAAAATGAAGGGGCATATTGATGACTACATTGTACCCACCATTTGGATTGAAATACAATCACGTATATACCCACTCCAGGACAGTGATACTCCATTACATTATGCTGTAGTAGGAGGTCGTGCTACTTGTGTGGAACATCTCCTTTCAACTCCTGATAGTGATGTGAACATTAAGAATAGGGTGAGCTGGTCCAGTAAATTTTAAAATAAGATATGCACTGTGCATGTGTACATTGTATCCACCATGTTGACTGAACTATTGTACCCACTCCAGGATGGTAATACTCCATTACACCTTGCTGCTAAGAAAGGTCATACTACTTGTGTGGAACATCTCCTTTCCACACCTGGTATTGATGTGGATACTGCATTTAAGACAATTTATTATTGATTAAATATATTAGACTCTTATGTGTTGCATTTATTACATTTGATATCACTAACAGTAAATTCATGTCCTCTTTAAGCACACGTACATTTACATCACATCTTTCACACCTCCGGCCCGACAACTCAGCTAGCAGTCTTGTACTTCAAATGACATATATCATACACCTGTAATATAAGCAATACGAAGCTATACTAGATTCTATAACGTGATGTTGTCTGATGAACTATCACTACATGTATGCTATGTTTTGTGGCTTAAAAATTGCAAAAGTTGCAAAGCGGCTCGATGGAGGAGCTTACAGCGCTCCCCCATACCCCCTAGCTGGGCGGGAGGGGGCTGCGCCCCCCTCCTGCTCCCACCCTCGCTCTTAATCAGTTCCACCTTACTGCTTTCCCGAACCCCCCCAGGCGCTGATCCAGGAATTTAGGAGAGGGGGTGGCTGGACCCGGGGTGGTAAAAGGGGGTGGGTGCGGGAGGGGGATGTGCCCCCTCCCGCGTGAAGCGCGTAAGTTTTTTTTACTGGCGGTAGATATCTTATGCATGAAAAAGAGTTTTCTTTAGGACAGGTGCACTCATCGTATCAGATTTTTCACTGAGTTCATTTTGCCTGCTTTCCGTCAAAGATGTTGAAGTGCAAGTTGGACTTTTTCAAGTTCAACTCGGAAAGTGAAATATACCAGTTACTTGTGTATCCTACGAGTCTGAATCTATGGATGATGATGCCGATACAGATTCTGATCTGGAAGCATGCAGTATACATGTTTATCTCAATCAGCATCTAAATGACGGGTGTAAAACCTCCTCGGCTGAACTTCCTAACACTGATCATGCAGACATGAGGAACAGTCAGAGGAATAGGATCCTGCTCAGGATGTCTGTACAAGATGCAATCTGACAGTCAAGAACATGAAATGATAATGAAAGATATCAGTACTGATATCTGAGCAAGACAGGCTTGCAGATGCTGTTTTTAATTTTAAAATACTGTATGATTTAGTGTTGCTGGAGTAAGGAAAAGGAAACAGGCTTAATTTCAGAGACGTTGGCTTCAAGATTATAAATGGCTCTAACATGAAGGATGTCTCAAGAAGGTATCAATACTGTGACTGTCCATTCACAAATCCTGTAGGATTTAGCTATGTATGCACAATCAACTGGTCGGCGTAAATGAGAATCTCTCTTGGAATATTTTTCAAGTAATTTCTCGGACCTAGTAAATGGTGAGTACACAAAAGCACCTAAACTACTCTTTTCGCTTTGAGACAGAAACTAAATGCATGGCATGCCGGCACCAAGCAATGCAAAGAATTATAGATTGAATTTTGAAGTTTTCCTTATTTAGGAGTATCAATCATTCACACAAATGCACCATAGAAAGTTGTGTAGTGAATCAGTGTTGTATGGCAACTTTCATATGATGTTTTTGTGTAAATGATTCAGTTGACATATTTGGTAACTTAGTATTATCATGCAGTTTAAAGATGTGCTCTGGCAACTATATGCTTACATTGATTTTTCTTTTGTGCTAT